>JAUNZO010000887.1:0-421368 GCA_031894775.1 Chloris gayana | reverse complement strand
ATTTGACATTGTTGATCTTATTACTATTCAGATGCACAATGTCATCAGTAAGAGGATCACTACGGGAAAACACAACAATGCCGAGTGTTCCACAGTTTGCCGAGTGTTTTATTGCGGGCACTCGGCAAACCACGTCTTTGCCGAGTGTCAACAATAAAACACTCGGCACAATAAAAACACTCGGTAAAGATTGTTTGCCGAGTGTCAGAAATAAAAACACTCAGCAAAGATTGTTTGTCGAGTGTATTATTTCGGCACTCAGCAAAGATGAGGGTTTGCCGAGTGTATTTTTTTGACACTCGGCAAAAAAATATTTTTTTTCTCTTCTTGCTTCAAAACTTTTTATGCTCTCAACATACAACATGTGTTACTCTATGTTAAAATTTTATATTTTTTTGTCTTTGTTTGTTGCATTTAGTTAATTAATTTATGATTCAACTAATTTTTTGAATAAAGTCAAATTTGAACTACAAGTGATTCAAATAATAAAAGACAATGAGTACAAAATTTATATTCATGTAATTCAGCCCAATTTAGGATCTTACACATGAAAAAAAAAGAAATTTATCAGATCTTTTATAAGAAATATAACCGATAGCGTGTGTATAAATGATTTTTAAATTCTAAAAAACCCGAATAAATTCGAAAAATCATGAGATTTGTTATCATGTGATGGTATCACATGTGGAACCTACAATAAAAAGTAGAGAATGTTTCACGAAAGTTATGATATACATTGTTTACAAAATGAAGAACCTCCGAAAAAGAACCCTAGAGTTGATAAGGACTCATTAAAATTTGGAGTCAAATTGATGGAAAAATTTTATTTTTACTTAAAATCATTTTGTATAGGTAATAGATCATATAAATAGCATCATGTCAAAATTTGATTAATTTTAGAATTTAATTTACTAATTTTAAATTTCTTTTAAAGTATACGAGATATATTTTTTGCCGAGTGTATCGGAAAACACTCGGTAAACATTGGTTTGCCGAGTGTTTTACTGTGCACTCGGCAAACCATCCGCCACGTCACGGATCCAACCATGTAAAACGGTGGCTTCTCATTGGTTGAAACACGTCACCCCCGATTCATCTCTACTCTAATATCTCTCCCTTCCGCATCTCCACATCTCTCGGCAGTCGAGCACTCTCGATGGAGGGCGGGAGGCAGCGTCCCCACGCGGCATCAGCAGCCCCCGGCGGCGAGTTCGACGGAGGAGGAGCGAGCGACCCCAGATCGAGCACCGCCGGATTGAGCAGCCCCGAGGCGGCGCTGCCTTACGGCGGCTGGAGGCGGTGGCAGGCGGCGGATCGAGCGCCGCCGGATCGAGCACCGCCGGATCGAGCGCCACCGGCGACACCTCCTCCTTCCACCGGATCGAGCGGCAGGCTGCACGGGAGGGCGACGTGACGGTCGCGGGTGGGCGGCGGCCCCCAGCCTCGGGCTGGGCGACGGCCCACACGGGCGAGCGGTGCGGGCGGGCGGCCCGGCAGGCTGCTCGACGGCTCCGGGCTCTGCCGTCGGGCGGTGCGATGGTGTCGAGCTCTGCGGGCGGCTCGACGGCTCCGGGCGGCGCGACAGCTCCGGACGAACGGCGCGACGGCTCCGTGCGGCGTGGGCGGCTCGATGCCGACCGTGTGGCGACGACGGCGGCCTCGGCCTCGGGCCGGAGGCGGAGGGTGGCGCGGGCCCGGGCATAGTTGGTGTGACGGCGTTTCGGGCGAAGGCACGGTGCGGCAGTGTGCGGGAGCCCGGCCATGGCGAGTTCGACGGCGGCAGGGCCATGGCAGGTGTAGTGGGGGGCCACAGTGACGTGGAAAGCCTTTTTTTTTGTTTTCCTGAAAAAATGTTGCCGAGTGTCTATCTAAATACTCGGCAAAAGGTTTGCCGAGTGCACGATAGGTTGGCACTCGGCAAAGAACTCTTTGCCGATAGGAGCTATGCCGAGAGCCCTTTGCCGAGGCGACACTCGGCAAACCGTTTGCCGAGTGCTATATCGGGTTTGCTGAGTGCATCGGACACTCGGCAAACTGCCGGGTTTCCCGTAGTGGATAGGCCATACCTCTTCCCTTTTGACCATTATACCTCTTCACTGCGAAGGGCTTATGATGCTTTGCCTATGGTTCACTGAGATAATTCCTTGTTAGCCACTAGAAAAACTTTCCATTCCTTTCTCAGCCACTAGAAACATTGTAACCCTTGTGAGCCACTTGTTGAAATTTTGCTTCCTCCTTTCTGTGCCACTTCCAAAATCAAATGATGGTTTTTCTCTTCATCTTTATCCTACCACCTACATTTGAGAATAAGTCGCAGGTTCTGATGTCGTGGGATACGATTAAAGCATCTCTCAATACCATATCATTTTGAGATTCCCTCTAAAACATGTCAACAAATGTCTTTACGTTGGATACTGATGGTTCAAAATGTGTCTAAAATTATAATGATGTTTTACAAAGCATGTCAAAAACGTGTTTATCGTATTATTTACGTTAAAGCGTCTCTAAGATCATGTTATGTTGACACATTCTCAAAATCGTGTCAAAAAGTGTCTCTAACTACTGATATAGGCACGCTTACAAAAACATAGCAATATAAACGTGTCTAGAGACTATTTTTCTTGTAGTGAAAGGGACTAATTAACTAGCACATGTGGATTGTTGTTACGCTAGAGCATCACACAGGAATACCTAATATAGAACATTTTGAAACATGGGATTGTACATCCTGGTTCGTGCTCGCCATGGACGATCTCTGGGAAGCTCGAACCAACATGAGGATAGACGATACGAAGGCCACGAAGATAGGGAATCACATGCTGGGGTCAATGTGCATTCATTTGACGAATAAATTAAATCTGGGACATGGAAGAGTTAGCCATGTCTGGGGTTTGTGCATGCACGAGGTTGGGCCTGGATAATGTGTCTCCTAGCAGATGCCCACGTGGCAGACCTCGACGACTTGAACAAATCGTTTCTTGAGCTCCTCTTGGATGGAGGTGCCTCAGCCAAGCTATAAGTGCTGACACATGCTCCACATGTTCATAAACATCGTCTGTCTGGCGCTCGCGGCATGCAAATGCGGTGGCGTAGGAGGAGTCGGGCGCCGTGCGCGGGCTGGTGCAGTTGCTCCTTGTGGATGGGGACCTTCTTTCGAACCTCCTCGTCATCACCCTCCAAGACCCTCTTTACTACACTATAAGAAACAATATTTGTGTCGAGTGCCGACGGCACTCGGTAAAGAGATAAAAGCACAGAACAAAGTCTTTGTCGAGTGTCACCCATGACATAGGTTACTCAGCTTCAATTTTGATGGCAAACAGATCTTTGTCGAGTGTCGCATCACCCTCGGTGAAGAAAAGGCACTGGTACAGTGATGGCGGCTTTGCTGACTTATGTGGCACCTAGACACTCGACAAAGATTTGACATGACACAATCTATATGGTGTATTTGCATAAACACCCCCTATCCTTTTATTAAATTACGTTTCTGCCCCTGTTTTCTCAAACCACCTTAGATCCTGTTCTTTTGCAAAATAAACCATGGTGTTTTATAAACTTATATTTTTAGCACTTACCTTTTTACAATTTAGTCTTTGAACTTTTACATATTTACAAACTAGTCCTTAATTTGTTGTTTTTGTGATTTAAACCCTGGATCTTCAAATGCTCATAACTTTTCGCTCGTAACTCCGATTAAGCCGATGCTTGCGCTCACGCGATCGTAGCGACGTGTACTATTTATTAGTACTGTTTTTATAGTCATTAGATACTGTTTCATGTAATGTTCCTTAGTTTGCTTGTATGCTTGTTTCTTACATGTTTGTATCGGTGTCACAAATAGAAGAACGTACTTTTCGAAGACCTGAAGAGCAAGACTTGAAGACATGAGCAGCAGCAAGGGAAACAGGCAAGTGTCCTTGATGTACATTGCGCCTACTTCTTTACTATCTGAATTTACTTTTAATGCATTGCATTTAATTTGAATCATATTGTGTCATATCATGTTCCATACTATTTCCTTGTCCCCTTGGTTTGTTATAGTACGGGTACGTCTTTGCTTAGTTGCTTAAAATAGAGTTCAAACTGAACTAAATACTAATCTTGACTAATTATCTACTTGAACATAATGATCATGAATCGGGAATGCTTTTTAGCAACATGAAACTTAGGTGATCCCGACAGGAGGATGTGGATGATGGTGCGGGTATGCACAGGTACCAGTTGTGGTACTATTGGTTCGCGGTAGTACCTGTTTGGGATCATAAGGACCGGTTCTTGGAGTGGCAACCCAGGACTTTCGCACAAAGCACAGGGCTGATAATGGGTAGGTAAGGTTTAGTACCACGGTAGCTTCCCAGTTTTACGAGCGTCGAGAAAGGATGAAGGAAGAGGGTCTTCTGGATTCGGGCGAGGAAAGACAGAGTACTTGAAGCCACGGTGCAAGAGGGGGCCCCTGGGTAATGCGTCACTTTGATGGCGACGAAACCTTATCATGGGCATTTTGCAAGCTGGGAAGTCCTTCGAAAGACCTTCCGGTGATCTCTTGGCCTCACACCTAAGGAAGTGTGCTGGTATAATGGAGGTTTTAGTCACTAAATAGTGATGAAATCACCGACCTGTGGGTAAAGTTGTGCAACCTCTGCAAAGTGTAAATCTGTTATTAATAGTCGGGTTCACGGTCACGAGCGGCCTGGATCCTCACGAGAACTAGAGGGATGGTTTGGGTGGAGTAACCCTTATGTTGTCACAAGTGGGGTAGCTTGTGGTGTGGTTGCAAGTGGGGTAGCTTGCAGTGGTCAACAGGTAGGGTAGCCTCGTTGGTTCTTATTCATATAGTAAGTAGGTTGTTTAATTTAACTTTACTAGTATAGGTGCTTCTATTACAAACCATGTGTTAGTCTTCTTTTTATTTAGCTTGTATGTCATTTATTTTCCACACTTGCTGAGTACTCCATGTACTTACCCTTGCTATTTCCCTTTTGCCACCAACTACTGCTCCTCGGAAGATGGAGAAGGTTTGGACTACACCATCGATGAGAAAGGTTTAGGCGTGCGGACCCTCGGTCGATTGCCTATGGTGTTATGGAGTCTTCTGCTAGCGTACATTTATATTTAGTCCTTTGAGACAATATCAATGTAAGTTATTCGATTTAATAAAGACATTGTTCTTTTATCACATTATTTGTCCTATGTGCGTGAAAACTTGTTCCTGAGCACGCATACGGATGCATTTGGTTTTGGTCGTTAAAACCGGATGTGACAGCATGCAACAAAGGAGGGAATATATGTTGTAGCTGCCGGCCACTAGCACACATGCACAACCAGCAAAAGCTCACGTACAAAGTCACGGTTGTGCAACAAGCCAAAAGATATACACATGCATGCATGCATGTTTGATGCATGTAACAAATGATTTGTTTGTTGGATATGGTAATTGGAGGAAATGAATACAATATATGGTAGTTAGATATATAGTAAATATATAGAGTAATAGGAGTGCGGGAGAAGTTGATATAGAAAAAAAAAACTCGATAACGTGGCTAGAATATTCTGTTTAGAGTAAAAATATAGAGCAACAACACTGTGGATAGTCTGACCGTCGCCCGCCCTAAGTTGGAGAACACAACCAACACACCGCAGAGCCACGAACAGGGATGCGGCGCGCGACCGAGAAAAGCGCAGGCGGCTACGATTGGGCCACCACCCCTTTTCTCCTCGCGCGCTATATGCCACCACGACCAAAAGAGAGACCAGCCACCGCCAAATCAATTGAGAAGGTTGGGAGTTTGGGCGAGGACACCCGGATGTGGCTATAGTGCTCGGAGCATGCTGCCGCGAGGACACCCGGACGGCCGGACCAGCGCTCGTGCCACCGAGATCTTCGCCGACCACTACATCGCATCGATGGAGGTCGAGTCGTCTCCACGAGCGCGCCACGGCGGCCGGGGACAAGGCCGTGTCCCTCCGCTCATGACTCGTGGAGGCCATAGTGGAGGATTTGGGGGAAATAGCGGCTCCGCGCGGGCTCCGGGGAAGAACTGGCTTGGGGGAACTAGCGAAGGATTAGGGTGGGGATTTACAAGGATTGTGATTTGGCAGGGAAAGATAGATTTGGCGCGAGAACTCACGCAATCGCTACGCTTCGCGCGCACCCGCGTGGGATCCGGCAGTCCATTGCCAGGGGTTAAGCGCAAAAAGCAAACATACAGACAGGGTTTACGGTCACGTTGTACATGCTCTCCTTGTGCAAAGACCAAGGAGAAAACTGCTCCTCTTAATTGTGCATGCAATTCCAATTAAACTCTTTGTTTTAGTGGTTTTATAGTCGTGCTAATTAATTTATGCATGCATGCATGTTTAATTCTAATTAAGTCTAATCGCTGCACAGAAAAAACAAGGATCCTAATGATAATACAAACCGTATTTGTGGAACAATTGTTGTCCCCTATACGCACTATATTTGTGGACGGAGAGAGTACAATTCAGAAGAATCACACTACCAGCTATAGGGTATAACTGTACCCACGGTTGACAATCTGAACTATTGAGGTACCGAATAGCTACGGGTGACAATGCCAACCGCCGCTACAAGAAGTATAAGGAAACAAAAAAGTAGACCCAAGCTGGGCCCAACGCGCCACGTCGCCGGGACAGGCAGCAAATCTATCGAGAGGGAGAGGTGGATCAGGGCCCCCATGATGCCGCCCGTAGCTGTTGGAAAGGGGGCGGACTTGGATCCGTCCGCCCGCCACTTCCCATGGCCCACCGGAGATGGACCGCGACGGATCGTGCCGCTCCCCGCCTGCGCCGCCACCAGCAGGAGAGGAAGGCTGGAGGGCTTCACCGCCTGCCGCCTGGAGGATCTCATCGGAGCCACCATGCGTGCTGCCTGCCTCTCCCCATGAGCCAACCGTTGGATATGGCCACCCGGGCTCACTAGGATCGAGGACGCGCTCGCTGCGGGCCGCGCTCATCAGGGACGCACCGGGTTCAGGACGCTCTAACCGAGGGCCCACACTCTCCTTGGGGGCAGCACCGGAGTCGGAACACGTTCGTCGGGGGCAGTGTTGGTCCCGCGCTCGCCGAGGTCAGGACATACTCGCCGGTTCATCTGCATGTGTTGACGACTGAGAGGAGAGGAAGAGAGGGAATAGGTTAGGGTTTGTGGATTGTTGCCTTTTATTTGGGAGGAGAATGACCTAGGGTATGTTGGGCCAAACAGGCCAAAAAATAGAGTTGCGGGCAAGATTATTAGCCATGGCTGTAGACTGCTCATTAGCCACGGTTGACAACCTCAACTGTGGCTATTAATGTCTAGCTCATTAGCCATGGTTGAGAACATCAACTGTGGCTATTGAGCACATTTAGCCACAGTGTATGCGCATTATAGCCCCGCCTCCAGTGTAGCTGCGACCCATTTTGCCTGCCGTAGCTACTAGTTTTTTTAGAGACGTGGCTATAGTGCTCGATTGTTATAGTGCTCACTGACTAGCTCAAATTTTATTTGTCATGTGGTTGATTTGTGCTGGTTTTCTACTTTTGTTTTTGCTATATTATTTACTATAGTGTTCCTCATTCTTATGTTCTGGAGAGCAGCTTTTTTGCACACATTGTCACGTGCCCACCCTCGTTGTCATCATTAAGAACAACCGTAATAGCTTCCCTACCACTGTAACTTACAAATGCTAATCTTTCCTATCATTTTCTTTGGCAGAAAAAATAATAAATGTGTTGTGGGGTTCCCTATCATTGGTTGCAATGAATGTAATTGATGAAACTTGTGAGACCCGATTTCAAAACATAGAACCGCACAATTAAGAGGCAGAAAGAGGTCGGCGAAACTTATTTGATACAACAAGGACTGGTTCTTCATGTTGTTGTGTTTTCGTTTTTTTTCTGATTAGAGTATCGTGTTATGTTTATGTTAGTCATGTAATGTACTGGTCGACAGATTGATGACCACCACTGTCGTGTGACGTTTAGACCAGTGTCATTGTGCCACAGTTGGGGAACCTGCTGTTATTCAGTAACGAATCAATGGTTGTCGTCGTTTCCTTGTGCTACAAAAAAATTGTTATGCTCCTTACACATGTCGGGTGTAAATACTAATTGTTCTTATATATTACTCACAAGAAATCTTTTTTGGTATAAAGAAATCTTCAGAGAAGTACAGCTTGAACGAGGCATGACCATGACCGGATACGACTTAAATGATCAATGGAAATAAGTTGAGACCTCGAAGCTGTGGGTCGTTAAATTCCCTTGGACTCAATTCAAGATATAAATGGTGTTTAAATGTAAGCAAGGTCCAGTGCACATTTAAAGTATATAACGCCCTACAACTAGCTACCAGTACCATGATCCAATGTTGCGGCTTTTCTTCACCTATACTGTCAGTAATTTATGACTTGGTAACCAGCACCAAAAATTTATGACAAATAGTTGAGTCATCTCAGGCCAAGCGGCTGCGCTGAAGCTTCCACGGTCACGCAATCCATATCAATCTCCAAATTTTTATGACCTGCATGCATGGTGTAGGAGTGGCAGGGACAATCCTATCTCTAAAAAATTATTCCTTGCAGGTCCTTGTGCGATCCGTAATGCATAACGGGAAGTGCATAGGAGCGGATGATGCTTTTTAGAGTACATGTGTTTGGATGCCAGGGGTGGTCACCATCCTATGTGCTAATCAAAGATATATTCTTATGTTGTGCATTACGGGATTGATGGCAGTTTGATTTTAGTTTAACTGGGTAATGGTGGTGCTATAGGTATAGGTATAGGCTCCGCGTCTTTTGTTTTGTTTTCATATGCATTTCAGTAACAGCTTCCACTTTGCAAGCAAATGATTTTATACGCTATATGTAATTATTCTAATAATCTCCAATATTTTATCTAGCAGCTGAAAGTTGGACTTGAGCAGACACTACCTGTGCATCATTATTTTTATTGAACTTTTGTCTGTCCATACTTCTACTCTAGTGATACAGATTACAGGGTAATGAACTTTTTTAGTAAAAACTTGCATTATTAATTCACTTGCCTCTTTTTATCTTAGTTTGCTCCTCTCTTGCACTCCGCATGAGCATCGAATAGAGCTAGAATCACTATAACAATCAGACACTATAGCTACGATTGGGGTAGCTCTATAGCAAACAAGGTCGCCCGTAACTATTGAGCACCACTATAGCCACCATTGGTTTTGTCAACCACAGCTATAGTGGTATCCTATAGCCACGGTTGACAATCCGTGACTATTCGTTAATAGAGCCAATATTAAGTTGTCGGTCCGAATGATTATTGTGATTTAAAAAAATATTGTTAAATTTCTTTAAGCTGCTGGAAAATAATGAAAATATCATTAAATTGATTACATTCCTGGAAAATCATCAAAATGTTGTTCGCTTCATTTAAGTTGCTGGAAAACAATGAAAACATTGTTAATTCATTTAAGTTGCTGGAAAATAATGAAAATATTTTTAAATTGATCTAAGTTGCTAGAAAATAATTACAATATTTTAAGTTTCTGGAAAATAATGAAAATGTTGTTAAGTTGATTTATGTTGCTCGAAAATAATGAAAATGTTGATTTATTTAAGTTGCTGGAAAATAATTAAAATGTTGTTGAATTGATTTAAGTTGCTGTTAAAATAATTAAAATGTTGTTAAATTGATTTGAGTTGCTGAAAAATAGTTAGAATTTATGTAACTTACAGATAATTAAATAACTACATGCCAATAGAAAAATAAAGGTACATAGTCTAATACAAAATAAGCACATCCCAATGGATATACAAAGGTACATATTTGAGTACATAATAAGTACATGTCAATGGAATAATAAAGGTACAATATCCTTGAAAGATTTTTCCTTCGCAAGTTGTGCGCAAGTAGGGCATTCCTTGATAGGATAGTTTTGCTTCTATGACTTTAAACTTTTCAAGATCCACGAATAATGAAACTTCATCATAATTATTGTACACATCTTGATCGTCCACATTATCGACTCCAAGGATTCTTTGTTTACTAGGAATAACAATGTGCTTCTTTTCATCCTTTAGATCGAGTATATAGAACACTTGTTCTGCTACCATTGCGAGTATCCAAGAGTCATCTTTATGACATTAATTCTTAAGATCGACGAGGGTTAACCCGTATTCATCTACCACCCCATATGGGTGTTTGACCCATTTGCATTTGAATACAGGAACTTGTAAATCTGGTTCATAGTTTAGTTCCCATATTTCCTCTATATACCCATAATATGAGGTGAAATTGTCATCTTCATCAAGGGCTTCTACTCGAACTCCGTCGTTTTGACACCTACTTTTTGTGTCCTTTTTTGTTGTGTGAAAGGTAAAACCATTAATGTCATACACCAGATAAATCACCACAGACTTTGAAGGTCGGGCAGCTAACATTATCAATATTTTCTCATCCATTAAATCCCTACGTGGAAGGTCTAGATTCTCAAACTATGATATAAAATTAGTTTTCTCATGCTCCTATACTATCCATGTACCGGTCTGCCCCTAATTGTTCAGTTGAAGCTCTATTTTTTAACTGAACGACAGGGGAGCCCCTACCTATTTTTCTATTAATTTTTTATAAATGGATATGTACCGGGTACATGGCCGTAGGCCCAAAAGAAGACGCTAGCTCTAAGACATTAAATCTTTATATTACAAGTCCATTCTTCTAACACATACCCTTCATTGATGGCTTAGCCTTCACTGTCACTAACTCCAATTCCTCTTTGAAAGCCACTTTCCATCTGTTTATACAAGCTGAGCCTCGGCTGAAAATTCTGTGGCACCAGATGCACCATGTGGTTGTCATGATCACCTCTCTGAAAATTCTTCTCCTGAAATTTAGTTTGGCATGTAGGAGAATTTCATTAGGTTCTTGTTTAGTGTCCCAATTGATGTTCAAGAGACTCCAGCAGGTTGTGCTAAAGTTGCATTCAAAGAAAAGATGTAGCAGTGTTTCATCATGGTTCCTTACACAGAGCACATAAGAATAGCTATCGAGATGCATATGCTTCCTTCTGATGATATCCCTAGTATTATATTAAGTCTGTCCTTGAATAACAGCAAAAAGAAGCACTTATGCTTTCCTCTGCAACTTGATTTCCACAACAGTGAAACCATGGACAAGCTTCCAGTGTGTCAATGAGTTGCAGATAGGCTTTCCTGCTAGAAAAAATACTTGACTCCCAGACGTAACTCCAAATATCATGTTGAGTATCATTGTGTTGTTGTTGTGCTAGTTAATCTTGCAGGTCAGAAAATTGTGTTGATGCTTCTAAAGATAGAGGAAGCCAAAATTTTATTTGCAAAGTGTTGATGAGGAAGCCCTTTACTGAAACATGCTTTGATAGTGAGAAACAGTGCAGCTTTCGATACATAGTTTTAATGACTCCTAGATTCCATGAAGTATTCCAAAAGGAAACAGATGTGCCCTCATGGACATCACATTTTGCCATCACGAAATATTTGTCTGCCAATCTAATGATGCTTCTCCACCAGAAAGGGCCTTTGGGCCTGCATTCATGTGGTGCATTATTTTTGTCCCTGTATAAATGCTGCCAAGTGAGAGTGACCCAAGGTAGATCTTGCTTGCTGTAAAATTTGTGTAAGTGCTTCAATAGTAGGGAAGTATTATGAGCTCGTAGATCAATGAGTCCCAAACCACCTTGACTCTGATGTCTGATAACATCCTTTCAGGCCACTAGACAGGCCCATCTCTTATCATATCACCGTTATGCCAGAGGTAATGGATTCTATATTTATCAATCTTATCAATGATAGAAACTGGTATTTCCAGTGTGCACATGTAGAAAGTTGGTAAGGCTGATAGGACTGAGTTTACCAAGATAAGCCTGTCAGAGTAATAGAGGAATTTATTAAGACCCATCAGCCTTCTTTCATTTCTACTCATGAGGGGCATAAACTCATCAACCGTTGGCTTAGTTGTTCCCAATTGCACTTCCGAGAGTTGCAACTAAATGATAGGTTTTGTCAGACTCAATAGTGATGGGCACCATATGAGATTTAGCAAAGTTGACCTTCAGACATGTGGAGTCAGAAAAAGTAGGTAGAAGGGATTTTATAGCCAACATTTGTCTAGACTTAGTTGGCATAATAATGAGGGGTCATTAGCATACTGCATAATAGAATAATTTTCAATGAAAGAGAGGCCTAGAGGGTGAGAAATCACTCCCAATTCAGCAGCCATATTTACCACTGGTTGCAAAAGGTCGGCAGCCAAGACAAAAAGGAGAGGAGATAGGAAATCTCATTGTCTCACACCTCTTTTACAATCAAAGGGTTTTCTAGGAACACCATTCGGAAGAACTAAACAAGAACCCGAGGACAGTATATCAGAAATCCATGCATTCCAAGTTTAAAAAGCCTTTTCCCCTCAACATTTCTAGAATAACATGGTGTTCAATTTTGTCAAAAGCTTTTTCAAAATCTAATTTCAGAAGCACAATTTCCTTCTTGGAGTTGTGACACATCTGTTGGAATTGATAAGCCCATGCCAAGCAATCTTGTATATTTCTACCTTTTATAAAGCCATATTGATTTTCATGGATGGCTAATATAATCACTTGTTGAAATCTGTTTGCTATTAACTTTGTCAGCAATTTCAAGGGCTACAATATGTAATTGTTGCAGTACAGTAAAATGGGCTTTGTCCATTCGTTTGTATTTGTGGTCGGTGAATGATTTCCTTCCTCACATACCTTTTCCACTTAACCTCCCCTCATGACGAGACACAAGTACACCAATAGATCCACCGTCTTTAATATAATTCACACAACACTCAATATCTCCTCAGTGGTGTAGCCCTCAATCATTGAACTCTTTGGATGACAATGAGTACGTAGATAGCATTTCATAACATAAATGAACCTCTCATATGGAAACATATGATGCATGTAGACGCGACCCAAAGAAGATATTTGGTCAGCAATACGAAGCATGAAGTGTTCCATAGTATCAAAATAGGATGGTGGGAAGCACATCTCAAGCATGCACATTGTTTCTTTTATGTGCGTCCGTAGGTTATCCAACTCATCTTTATTGATCACCTTCTTCGAGATTGCGTTCCAGAAGTAGCACAAACGAGTTATAGTAAACTGCAACCATTCAGGTTTCACAGCAACACCAAAAGTAAAGAGTGGCAGTCGTGAGTGTTGTAACCACTTATCCTTAGGTCTTTCATGTCCACGAGATTTTTGACATTCGATGAGGAACTGGTCGGTGCTTTAATCCTGTGTAGACACTTTAGGAACGCTATTTTCTCCTCATGAGTCAGGGTGTAGCAGGTTGGTGGGATATAGTACTTTTCATTCCCTCTTTATTGCGGATGTAGCTCTATCCTAATATTCATCTCTACAAGGTCTCTACGTGCATTGAGTCCATCCTTTGTCTTACCTGGTAGGTCAAGTATAAGTACAATAGTGCTGTTAAATACATCTTTCCCAATGTGGATCTAATCAAAGGCCTGAGTCGCTAATAAAACTTCCTAGTACTCGAGATATTTGTAGAATATAGAAAGCTTCTTATACTGTGTTGTAGCTTTTGACTTTGCAACTCTCTTCACAGCGTTTCCAAAAGTACCTTTGATATTTTTTTGTCTTCTAAAACACATCCCTAGAGGTCCAACGTCGAGGTTCTTCGCCCTCCTCAATCGTACAATTAAATTGTTTCACCAACCAGCGATACGAGTGTTTCCGGTATAAGAATCGACGACTTTAAGTGTTAAGGTTTTAGCTCAGCAATAAACTGCCTAGCCCCACACGGATTAGGAACTCGATGGTGCAACACAAGAACACCTAGGGATTTTAGAAAGGTTCAGGCCCCTCAATCGAGAGTAATACCCTACGTCTTGTATGGGTTGTATTACCTTAGCATATTGCTATTGCGTAGATCGTTTTTGAGGATTCCCTGTCCTACCTTATATATCCGGGGAGCCTGGGCATTCGGTCTACCCGAAATTTCGGTTCGGGTAATTCGGTCTTTTCTAAATTTCGGTCTTGAAGAATCAATACCCAAAGTGTCACAAAAATTTTTGGTACCCGAATTATTTGGGTACTTAAATTTCGGTTCGGTCTTCGGTCATACCCGAAATACCCAAACATACACACAAATATGTAAACTAGTTCCAAAAATTCGTGATAATTTCATATATATGTTACAATAAGGCCTAACTTGTATCCTTTTGACATGGAATTAAACCAATTTAAACATGTGTATAGTGTAGTTAATAATTAATTAATCGTAATGGAACGATTTGTGTGAATCGGCCTTGTGCTAGGTGTTGTTTGGGTAGTTTGGGTAATTCGGGTATCCGAGGGTGGTACCCAAACTTTGAACGAAAATTTCGGTTATCCAATACATTTACCCGAAATATTATCCGATACTCGAAATTTCGGTTCTTTCGGTCCCGGTCTCGGTTTTTTCGGTTCCGGTTTTTCGGTCTCGGTTTTTTTGCCCACCCCTAATATCCGGGAGGCAGGGTTTCATGCAGAATCCTAGTCAGTTACAATGTTTACATATTTAGAAACTCTATCTCTAAGCTTCCTTATCAATTCATAGTTCTACTCGGCTGGTCTTGTACCTTTCTTGAGGATTACGCCAAATTTAAGTCGGTAGAATTATCTGCCTATGTTCCCAAATCAGTATATGGAACCTTCCGATATCTTATATTGGTCGGACACCACTTTGTGGGCCCTCCCGACAAGTCATACATCTTCAATATGCCACCATGTCCTTCTTGAATTACTCTCTCCAGTAATCTATACACATAAGGTAAGTACTTGACAACAGCCCCAAGTAACTTTTGATTTTGCCTTGAAATAGACCGACCAGTCTTCCGTATGTTGGTCTGATTACAACATGAAATTAAAAAGAACTCCATCTTCCGAATACTTCTTCTTACGATTTGGCTTCCATAAGACAAAAAAATGGTCTTTTATCCTCCATACCACCTAATTAGGTATGCAAAAATTGAACTATTTTTCTGCTGGTACATAGGACACGTGCACCCAATTGGGTATAGCCCCTAACTCTTGGATCATTGGGACTCCTTCAAATAATGAAAGATTTTACTAGTTGAATCTTCATTATTCTCTGTCTTCCATGAGAATCTTCATTATTCTCTCGTTTTCCGCAATCTCCACAGACCGCTCTTGAATGTGGTGCACCGGTCACGCGCACCTAGTTAGGTATAGCCCCCGACTCTTGTATCATTTGAGTATCCGCAAATAATGCAAGAGTCTTATGAAAGAGTCTTCACTTATTTTCAGGAATTTTCCGACCATATGTGGCCACCAATTACATACCTCTCAGCAGTTTCCGCCAAGAACACATATTCGGACCGATCCGGACCAGTCATAAGTCACATACCATGGAGATTCGCACAAGGAACTAACATTAGACCGCTAAAATTGATCATAGCTGATATTTCGCTTAGTGAAATTTCACTAAAAGCCTACTGATAAAATCAGTCGCCAACAAATCACGTTAAACTCGAGTTTTTAAGCCTATTCTCAGCCAAACGCTTAACACCCAAGGTAGTGAGGAATGCTTAATTGGTCACTTAAGTTAGTATTAACCAATCGGGCAAGACCAATACATCTTCGTTCGGACCGGTTTGCTACAAAAATTCCTCCAAATAGTATTCTGTCCGGGACAAAAATACATGAACGACTAAGTGTCGAACACCTAGACCGCTCTCACATTTTCAAAAGAACCCCCACGATTATTCAAATTATGTGAGTTTTCCCTCTCGTAACTAAAAAGTCACAAAAACTTAACTTGGGCCTTAAGCAGCAAAACAACCCAAACTCAGCTTTTTGGGCCTTCTCCGTCGGCCCATTTTAATCTCAGCCGCTGGGCCCGTATCGAGGGTCTATATAAGGACTGCAAGGGACGACCTACTTCAAATCCATTCCCAAATCCACCGCAGCGCACCCTTGCTTTCCTGAACTACATCCGTGTTCTTCGCAGTTCGCGATCTAATCTCTCCTCGAGCCCCTTTTAGCCTCAAAGCCTTTCCAAACCCAATTTAAGAAAGTATGGGGAAATCTTTCCAATTCGTTGCTCCTTCCAATCACATTCCCCACAACCAACTCCCATCCGGTGTCCAAGATGGAGTATTGTCGCGACCAGCAATTCTAATGAAGCCAATCTTGAAGCATTGGTGGCGGATGGTTTGTTGCCGCCTAAGCCAATCATCTAGTGGTCCGCTTCGAAGTCGGCAACATCCTGTGGCGCTTCAATAAAGACCAACGGCTCATTTTTCGCTCCTTCTTCCTCCGCGGATTTAATCTTCCTTGTTGCTCTTTTTACGCGGCCTCCTCAATTTATACGGCCTTGAGTTGGTGAACTAGAACCCCGACTCAATCCTTCATATCGCCTTCTTCATCCACTTGTGCGAAGCCTTCCTAGGGGTCCTTCCCCATTTGAACCCCTTTCGCTATCTTTTCCACGTCCGACCACTCCCAACCACGGACAATTGTCATACCATCGGAGGCGTTAGTATCCAAATCCACGAATCCTAGGAATATTTCACTATTCCTTTCGAGTATGCACCTCTCCAAGTGGAAGGAGGAGTGGTTCATCCGTAACAACCCCCAACCAGCCCTTCCAGCCTACAAAACCCAAGTAGCCGAGAGCTTCATTGCTAGAGCCCAAAAGGTCTCAGGGAGGAATTAATCCAAGATGAACACGTTTCCACTCTGCTAGAAATGATAAAAACTCTAAAGAGAGAGAAAAGGCTCACTGCAGACTGGAGCTTCATCATCCGCGAAGTTCAGCCCATCAAGCGTCAAACTGCTCCTGGGTGGCTCTTCTAGGAGAATAACAATACCGGTGATGGCAAAATCACCCAAGCTTGGACCGGAAAAATGCTCGTGTCCGGAAGCTACTTACCGGCTGCGACAAGTCTGATTATGATAGATTTGTAGTTGCCTACAGCTCCAAGAATCCACGTCCATCGGTAAGACTGGTTCTTCATATTTCAGTCAAACTTTCCATTCTGCCTTCACTCCCTTAAACAATACCCATCTTATCGAGGATCTTGACCGATTCAAGACTCATCCCCCGCTTCTAGCGAATGATCAATGGGGGCAAGATTGTCGGGACGGCGCAAATCCCGTAGCCAATGTCCCCATCAACCCCAGGCAAGTACTACGACCACCTGGTCTAGTACTAGATCCGTAGGCTAGCTACCGAGCAACGCCGCAAAATGGTCCTCCAGGATGATGGTGATGAAGGCGGTCCAGCAACCGATGCCAAGATCGTCGCTCCGCATGAAAAAAAAACCGCCCACGAGAAGCAGCATTGCTACGGAAAGATCGCCAAGCGGCTCGGGCTGCCATACATGGCTCCTCGACCGGTGGATCTCAAGGTACTAGCAAACCTAAAGATCCACCGGCTCATATTCCACGCAGGTCTAGATACACCCCCTCCTCCACAGCCCGGCGCTCAAAGTAGCACGATCAATAAAGTGGCCGTTCCAGCCCGAAGGCGTAGACCGATGCCAAGAGGGGCGCTCAAAAATCAAGTGGTGGCTCTCGGGAGCCACCGAAGAAGTAATCCAAGCCTGCAGGCTTCGTGAAAGCTCCAAGGTAACATCTTCAAAATATTCAACTCGATATTTACTATCCTTCAGCTGAGTTCTATTTCAACCGGTCTTTATCTTTGTCACAACATTCCCTCAAACCTCCAATCATCGATTGCAACCTTTCTTAGAGGCAACCCGAGCGATGCACCAAAGACCGCAGCCCCCCCCCCGGATCGTGACAAAGACTCCCGAGGCAGTCAAGCCTAAAGATGCAACTTCACAAGAAATCCCTGCCGCTCCGACCAGTGAAACTTCCACCACATCGGTCGAGACAACCGCCCGGACTACTAAAGAACCGAGAGATTGTCGAAGAGCCAAAAACCATTGAAGAAACGTGTAGAATCTCTAGAACTTTCGCCCAACCCACACATACCACTGTGTACCTCACACTAGGATGGCCACATCCGGTTTAGGTGGACGAAGAAATCCCTCGCCGGCCTCAAACTCAAGTCAAGCCTGCTCCAGCCAAGACGAAGATAATGGGCATGATTATTAGCGAAATCGTTGTCGATGAAGTTAGCAGTGCAAGAAAGTTCCAAGCAACCGTTGGCTGGAAGGTTGATGAAGAAGAATAAGAGGCCGTCAAAACCTTCAATCAATCCGGCAAGGTATCCTCTATCCCATTCTCCACACAACGCTTATTTTTATCAATTATCTTCTTGATTCACTCTTTTCATCCATCGGACCATCTTGGAGAGCTCCACGACAAAGACCCAGATTATCCGCCGTCTTCAAGAGGAGTTATGCCGGACTACTCAACAGTCGAAGGAGTTGGAGCAAGTAGACTGCTGCACTGGTGTCCAAAGAGGAAGGACTCAAGCGTCATGAGCACGAGTCCGAACAATACTTACCAAATCATGGAGGACCGATGCAAGGAGATCCTCAAAGTAAAGGAGATTCAAGGTATGTCCCTGCATTATAATTCTTCATTCTGAATTAAAATCCCACTAGTCTTTTCACCGAAACACAAGAAGATCTGGTTGCAACATACAAGAAGATTGAAGAAACGCTCAATGAGAAGATGTTGCACCGGACGAAAGCCTTGGAAGAAGATGAAAAGCTCGAGAAGGCACAAACCGTGCGGATCTAGGAGCTTGAAGGTGAACCGACCGCCAAGGATCAAATCCTAAAAAACCCTCGAGGCCGCCAAGACTTCTGAATCAGCTTTGAACAAGGCGCACGAGGAGAACAAAAAGCTCTAGTCCGACATGAGCAAGGCGCTTGAAGCAACCAAGACCGCTCAACCGGATAAAGAAAAGGCGATAAGAGAAGCACGTGTGTCTCCTCAACGAGCTCTCAAAATTGAATAAGATGAAATCCAACGGCTATTGAAGAGAGATGAAATGCTCGGTGTCCACAGACCTCCTCTGCAGAGGATAAACTCAAAAATCTTGATGTATCTCAAAGACGTAAGCCTTCCATCCTCTTGTTCTTTGATTCTTGTTCAAATATCCATATATGCATAACTCTCGTATTTATAGAATTTAGAGCTGGCACCAAAATACTCATCGAGTAATCGGGCGGAGGCGACATCCCCCACAATGACAACTACAATCTGGAAGATGCATTGTGGATGCTCCGCGCAAAATTGAAGAGCGTTGCAAGATGGTTGCCACTTTCGGTGGATCTTAGATAGCCGCCACGATTCAATCATGGACCCCTATCAAAAAATGCAATTTCAACTTCATCAAGATTGGGCCCATCCCGATACCACGGAAGACCGGTTCAACGAGTCGAAGAATTCCCCGATCTCGTATGATAACGCATCTCGACCAGGATTTGCCAATGAATCTTGCCCATGAACCGCTGGACGAAGTTGTAGCCATGCCAATCGCTAATGAAGCCGTTGATGCTAAGTTTGACGATCTAAACTTTGATCTCGCTAACGGACTCGGAGAAGACAACCGATGATCCACTCGACCACGAACCCAAAGACCGGTGACACCGGTACATTAGGCGGTGTTGGATCTAGTTGTTAGGCTTGTCGCTAGCTGTCAAAACAATTTAAGAAGTGTATGAATGTGCTCATATGTAAATAAATACTCTAATGTTTTATTTACTACAAGTTTCATATTATTTATAGATTTCCGACCAATCTTCATATTGTTGCCTTACTTCAAAATATAACAATTTTCTCCTTTCAAGCAAACTGTAGAATTTAGATCAATCATCATATGCTAAAATAATTGAACTTTAACAACCGGTCACTTAAAACAAATTTATCCCGCTTCGACCGATCTGGTCCGTAGATAAACAACGACGGTTAACTCAACACAACCAAACCATGACATGACCGTTGGCTCGCAATAGAAGTGTGTTTAGCTCACGGGGTGGTCTATTAACGAGGATGTGCCTCTTAGACATTCGACCAGTCTTAGAATTTAGGATTGCAAATTTTTAATCGACCACTATCAAATAGTAGCAATCTGGATCGGTAATTTAATTCAAAATTAAGATGTCAAGACACACACAAAGCCATGTAAATAGACAAAGATTGATATATTCCATATTATCAAAAAGCTATCATGAGCATAGCATTACTTAAGTTTAAATACAAAAGCCTAACTGTAAAAGCGACGTTGCTAATCAATATTCCAAGAATTTGGAATTTCCTCCTCAACCTCGGTCATAAGCTCTGTAGGCGTCTGGTCTAGAAAGTGACTTGACGATGAACGGTCCCTCCCGGACCAGTGACAACTTGTGTTGATTCTTAGTAGACTGTATCTTCCCGAGCACCAAATCACCTACTTGAAATTCTCTTGGTCCGATATTACGGTCGCGATAACGCCACAATCCTTGGTAATACTTAGCCACTCGAATGAGAGCTTGTTTGTGCAATTCCTCTTCTGCGGTTAACTCCATCCGGTGCTGATCATCATATTTCTCTTCATCATAACATTGCACTAGGAGAAAAACCATATTGACCTCCGTAGGTAGCACCGCTTTCGATCAATAAACAAGGGAAAATGAAGATTGCCCTGTCGCTAGACCGGTATTCGTACACAGCCCCCACAAGGCCCATGGCAACTCCTTGACCCACTTTCCAAGCATAAGGCTTCAAGCGGTCATAAATCCGTGTCATGTCGTTTGCTCGTTCCACCTAACCATTACTCTGCGGTTGTGAGACCGATGCTAGTTAATCTTGATGCCCAAATCATCTTCAAACTGCCTCAAGATTTCCGAAGTAAACTGTGGTTAATTATCCGTAATGATGCGAGTGCAGGATGCCGAAACGAACAAAGATATTATGCAAAAACTTGATTGCTTTCTACGTTGTTGTCTTAGTCACAGCCTCTGCTTCAACCCACTTAGAGAACTTATCAATCACAACAAAAAGATGGGTGAAGCCCCTGGCGCCTTCTTCAATGGACCTGCGATGTCGAGCCCCAAGTAGCAAACGGTAAAGTCATAGGTATTATACGCAATTCTTGAGCTGGAACGTGAGATTGGTGCGCAAAGAACTGGCAGCCCTCACATATCCTGACTACTTGCTTCGCAACATCAATTGCTATAGGCCAATAAAATCCTTGTCCGAACGCCTTGGCAACCAACGTATTCATAGATGCATGATTCCCGCAAATTCCACCGTGCATTTCTTCTAACAGCTGTATTCCATCGGTCATAGAGACACATTTCATCAACATGTTGTCACCTCCACGTCGGTAGAATTCTTCATTAACTAGCAAATACTTCCTGGCTCTGATTTCCAATTGTTGCCAAGCAATCTTATCTTCTCGCACTACCTCTAAAGAACTCGAAGAACGGAAGACCCCGGATACACAGTCCGAAGAACGGAAGACCCACGATACACAGTCTAAAGAACGGAAGACCCCTTATACACAGTCTTGAAATGAATAGTGCAACCATGCAACCGATCAAGTTTTGTACATCCTTTTCTAGACCAAACTCCAAAAATGCACTTGTTCAGGTTAAGCTTCATGGAAAAGTTCCGTAGATTGCTAAAGGTCTCTACCAGGTTAGAGAGAAGATCTTCGACTTTACGTGACTTGACCACTATATCATCTACGTAGGCTTCAGCATTCCGATTGATCCGAGAATCAAGGCAGCATTGCATACCGCATTGGTAAGTCACGCCGGCGTCCTTCGAGACCGAATGACATAGTAGTATAGTAATAAGCTTCGAAGGGGGTGATAAACGTCATCTTAATCTTGTCCTCGACCTTCAATGGAATCTAGTGATAACCTGAATAATCATCAAGGAAGCAAAGACACTCGCAACCAGCGGTCAAATCAACAACTTGGTTGATTCGAGGCGGCAAGAAAGGGTCCTTGGGACAAGCCTCATTGAGATTAGTATAATCAATGCACGTTCTTAACTCTTTAGTATTCGTTTTTGGTACAAGGACTGGATTAGCCAGCCAATCTGGATGATACACCTCCCTAATGAACTTAGCAGCTAATAACCTAGTAATATCCTTCTTGATAACCTGCTTGCGGTCTTGACCAAACCTCTGAAGTCTCTGCTTGATGGGTTTTGCATCAGGACGCGCCTTTTGTGCGTGCTCAATCTTCTCCCTAGGAACTCCCGACATGTCGAGAAGGTTGCCATGCAAAGATGTCCCTGTTTTCCTGGAGGAAAAGAATGAGCGTGCTTTCTTGTTTAGCCTCCGAATTAGTCCCAATGTTGGTGACCTTGGAGGGATCTAAACTTTGAGATGGATCACCTTGGAAGCCATCGCATCTGCCTTGAGCTTTTCCTTCGCTGCCTTCTTTGCTGGTGACTCCTCAAGCGGTGCTTCGTTGCTAAGACAACAGCTATAGCAGCCTCGTCGGATGTCTTCGTGCCCTAACTCTAGATTGGCCTAACTTGCCATCTCGAGTGCTCTGTACCTCGCAAGCATAAGCGATCCCGACATGAGCCCGAAATGAAAAGGACTTCCTTGGGCCCAGGCATCTTCAACATGTGGTACTGGTAGTGCGGAATAGCCATAAACTTAGCAAGCGTCGATCTGCCAAGTATAGCATGATATGCAGAATCAATGTCTACAACTTGGAACGTGATGCGCTCCATCCTGTAGTTCTCCTTAGTGCCGAAGGTAACTGGCATAGTAATTTGTCCCATTGGATAACTGTTTCGGCTAGGCACAATGCCATGGAATGGATAAAGGTAGGTTGTAAATCAAATACCGAGAGACCGAGCTCGGGAAGAGTTTTAGTGAAGAGGATGTCTCGACAACTGCCTCCATTAATGATCGTCTTCTTAAGCTGAACCTTATTAACAATCGGGCCACACATGAGAAGGTGCGACAACATTAACTTCTCGGAATTGAAGCTTCTACTTGCGCTTGTATCATATGCCTCCGGGCTGGCGAATATGAATTTCACCTACTTGATCGGTTCTTAAAAGCCTTCATCATCATCGTCCTCCTTGTCTTCATCCTGCCTCTTTCACTTTCCTTTATCATCTCATTGTTGGTATGCTAAGCGGCGAGGTAAGAGCTCGATCAGCACACCGAGCACAAGTGACTAGATATGCGAAGGTATGAAAACAGATGATGAGAAAACAACTCTTGCATAAGCGAAGTTAACTCAAAGATTACATGTCCCTTTACAAGTGATTCTTGGTCTTCTTTTATAGTCATGGGGAATCACAACTTTACATGGTCGTCCTACCCCTAGTCGAATGCCCTTGAAACTACTGAGAGGCGGTAACTCCCGAGGGCATTACGGATAATCCTCTTGACGCGCGTGAACGATGAGTTAGTTGTTGTCAGGCTGGAGGGCATAGTGGCAAGACACTTCGCTTAGGCTCTTGCTCTTCACCTGGGAGACAGTAATGAGGGTGGTCGGCATCTTCGCTGTTTGCTTCATGCTTCGCTTTGCGTCGCACGGCCAACTCTGGCACTTCGCACCATCGCCTGGCCATTGCTCCGCTGAGCTACCCGCGCACCTATTTAAATGTCAATATTAGTGGTTAAGGAAAAGCAAAGGATTCAGGCCCATCTGACGAGGTGGAGGACTACGGGGCGAAGGCGTGCACATCGCGCGAAGTGAACTCCGCGCTAGACCTCCAACAGTAGCCCCTCGAGGAATTAGTTCACTTCACACGCAAGTCGGGCGAGGTCGCAAGAATTTTTACTTTGGCTCACGTGAGCGAGCGAGGGGAAAACGCCACGCCCTGAATTCGACACCGCACCGCTTGAACTTGGTGACGAATTTGGCACATCAATATCTTGCTTGTGGGCTTCTTGAGGTGCTCCTGCTTCGAAGGGCCTTGAGAAAGCCCGCCTCGGCTACAGCGATAGTACGCGTCAGCCTTTTACCATTTGTGCCACTGCTTTGCTACCCTCTCTGCCTATAAAAAGAACAGTGCAGTGAAAATCTTAGTACTTCTCCCGGTAAAAGAGCCTTTTAACCTAGAGCTTTTCTGATCCCTGGTTTCTACCTGCTGCTTCGATTCCAGATAGCTTTCTGCCTTCGCGTCTCTCTGTTTTTGTGAGTCGTCTTTTCTTTGCTTTCTGAGTTCGTAAGCTTGGTCGTTTTCACTTTTTGTTTTTACCGTTGATACTACTTCAGATGGTCTCGGTCGGACATCAGGGAGCTTCCCCGACCGCAAAGCTGCCGCCGATGAGACACATGCCGGGACCGGGAACGTAAGCTCTCTGGAGTGGAAGCTTCGCACTTCACTCTCAGACGCCACGTCCTCTAGGGAGGAGAGTCGCGGCCCTAGCGTCGGTGGTGATGACGTTATCAGCGACCCTGCTGGTGGTGGCGAGTGGGATGAGCCTGGAGTTAGCGACGCTGAAGACGACGGAGAAGATGGCTCCGTTGAGACCTCTGTCGACGCTAGCGATGTGGACGCCTGCGACGGTACTTCGTGCCGCCCCCGCTCAAAAGCGCTGAAGCTCTCCTTTCCCCGGACGTTTCGGATTGAGCCCTCCTTGATGACAGATGAGCTCGCGAAGGAGCTAGTCGATGCAGGATTGATCACGGGGTAACGCCTTCCAAAAGCCTAGGTTGAATTCGGACCGAAAGAGAATGAGGTGGTGGTCTTCCGCGACTACTTCATCGCGGGCCTGGTTATCACCTACCATCAGTTCGTGCTGACCGTCTTGGAGCGGTATCGGATCCAACTACATGAGTTGATGCCTAGCATATTTGCTCACTCGAGCAAATTCATCTGGGCCATGGCCAGCTATGACGGGGGACCTAGATATCAAAGTTTTGACTGTCACTTCGCGCGACACAATCAGCAGCGCCGGATCGAAATCGACTGCATCAAGCGTGACTGCAACTATGCGTCGTTCAGCTTCGTGCCACAACGCAATGAGAACCAGGGTGTCATGCACCGAAGCATGAATAAGTGGAGCCTTCACTGGCACCGCTACTGGTTCTACGCCAGAGTCGTCGGCGTGAATGTGACGGAGGGCGGCGAGGCCAAGACGGTGTACCCTTTCGCTCCGCGCCTCATTCCCTCGGACTGTGTCCGGATGCCAGACTTTGAGAGACGTCACGTGAAGGGGGAAGACATCTAATCCTCCGCTTACCACATCACCAGCAGTCGCGACCTGGTGGAGGAGTTTTGCGCCTCTCGCGTTCGCCCCCTAAAGGCCGGCTTCAGCGTTGGAAACGACGAGCTGATGACCGTCAACTTCGGAGTCAATGGAATAAGAGAGCCTGTCCACTTGCCCGAGGGTCAACCTTGACCATCAGAAGAAAAGGGCGAAATCCTTCGTCAAGGACATTGGCAAGCGGGCGACGCTCTACTACGGCCGCTACTCCGTCGGGGAGCACGAGCAGGTCCTGTCTCGCATGGCTACGAGGAGACGCTTCAATCAGGTCCTTCACGTCACGAAGGAGATGGAACGGCTGCCACCGGCTCTGCTGCTGCCGGTAATAAACAGAAACACGGTTCCGGTAGTGGGGCAGGTTCTTCCAGGTCTCGTTGACAAAAAGGCCTTATGCCCTTGTCGATTGACTCCGATTCCTCGCCTAAGGTAGCTGCCTTCTCGCTAGCTTCTTTGCGGCCTGCTACGCGGCGTCCCCTACTACTGGGCCCTGATCGGTGACGATGTTCGACCCGCTTTTCGAGCCACTTCCTTCTAGTAAGAAGAAAGTTGCGAAGAAGCCTCGGCTAGAGGGCCGAAGTGGCTCTAGCACTCTCAAGCGAGGTATGCGTCTTTACTTCGACACCACATAATTCTAGATTCTTCTCTATCACTGATTTCTTTCTTACTTTGACTTTGCAGAGGACGTCAGCACTACCGACTCGGGCACCGTTTTCGAAGCCCCCAGCCAGGATCGAGGTCATCCGTCCGCTTCTTGTTCTAGCCTTCACTCTTTGTTCCTTTCGTATTATCCTAAACTTTGACTTATTTCTCGTAGTGGCTGTCATGTACTCCGCCGCTCTCGCCGCCCCTGGGAAGCATATAGCCCTTGCTCCTATGTTTGGTACGGTTCTGTCTGACCTACCAGAAGAAAAGCTAGTTCCGGAGCTACAGACCGCCCTTCGCAAGGGCTAGGACGTCGTCGCTGCTTTGTCAAGCCACGCGTGGCAGCGGGCGGAGGTAGACAAGGAGCTCGCTGTCGCAAAGGAGGCTAACGCCTAGCTGAAGGCGGAGGTGGCCCGGCTAAAGGAGGCGGCAGCGGGCGATAAAAAGGGTGCTGATTGTGGTGTGAAAAAGGGTCGAAGGTGCGGAGGGGAAGCAAAAAAACATCAAACTGGAGAAAGGCTTTGTTGTCCTCCA
The DNA here is from genome assembly GCA_031894775.1 of Chloris gayana. Lineage (NCBI taxonomy): Eukaryota > Viridiplantae > Streptophyta > Magnoliopsida > Poales > Poaceae > Chloris > Chloris gayana. The sequence continues at coordinate 395,020 of JAUNZO010000887.1, read as the reverse complement.
CCCTCACGCACCGCAACCGCTTCTCCACCGAGGAGGAGGCGAAGATTAGCCCTTACCTTGTCTCTTCGCTCGGGGAAGTTGGTGCTCATGTCCCCCCATTCGAAGTCGAGGAGGACGGAAACGCGGAGGCCGGTTTCTTCGCTTTGCTCGAGGCTCAGCTTCCGGCCATCCTGAGTGTCATAAAAAAGAGCTGCAACTTTGCTTCTCTCTTGAGTGTGGAAGCCACACTGAACCTTCTCGAGCAATGCGATTGCGGGCACGTCGGCGATCTTACCAATCCAGCGGTTATTGCCGTCAGGTCCGACTCCCGCGAGGACTCGAGCGAAGCTGTCCAGCAGGCCGCCCGGCGGGACACGCCGGAATATTGGGAACTCATGTACGCGAAGCTGCACACGTAGATGCCGTGGCTCGGCTAAGCTTGGTGAGCCCCCCCCCCTCCTCTTTCTTTCGCTCCTTTGATCCGTTTTCCTGTGCTTGTCTTGAATCCATGGATGTTTGCCTTATTCTACAGTTCCTCGAGGCCCAAAACATTGAAGCTACGAAGCAGAATGAGGCGCAGGACCAGCCAGCCAAAATATCTTCGCGCCGCTTCTTTTGTCGGGTCTAGTTTTGAAGAATAGGTGGCTTAGATAGGGCTTTTCAGTGGTACGGCTTTGCCCGCTTTTGTGTAAAGAACTTCATCTATAATAACTTTTATACTGCGTTCCGCGCGAGAGGCCTTCGTAGGAGTCTATAGCGACTTATCCGAACTGATCTGTGCGTTGGATCTTCCCGATGACTTCGCGCGAAGCGACGGGGTGGCTTCGAGCTCAGGCACCGACTTAGGCTACTTCGGGGCTTTGGATAGGGCGTGCAGCGAGGTCAATAGTTCCTCGCGAGGGGGTGAAATTACGTCTCCTGGCCCTCGTATTCCTAAGACTGCGATGCGGAAGATGGGCGCGAAATGCGCAGCCGTCGAATTCAGTGCTTCCGCCGGTGCTTCTTCGCCCTACGGCGCTGCTCCCTGGGCAGCACCTTAGAGTTTTGCGGCGATATCGCGGGGGTTAGCCTCGTAGGTCGCTCTATTTGCCCCGAATCATTTGAGCGGGACGAATGGAAGATTGTCAAACCCATGTTTTTCGAGTCGGGTGTTGTCGTAAAAAGGGAACATGAATAGAATCTCATGGAGTTGTGTTTGCTGCTTTACTTCATAGGATTCGGCTTCGGGGTTGGATGGGATTTGCAAAAAAGTTTTGAATAATACAAAGTTCATTTTTTAATGTTAAAAACAATATTTTTAATGGGATAGAGGTAGTATATAAAAGTGACTTTTTAAATTAAATTTTAACTATCCAACAGAGCCAATATGGACTTTGATACTATATTATTTTACTAAAAGGCATCCATAATGATGCTTTATATCATGCCTGTCACCTTTTCAATGTAATTTCATACCCTCTTTACATGTGCATCCAAATTTTTACATCGTAATAATGTACTCACAGAGCGTTCATGCCTTTTGCGCACAACAGAAAACGTTTTGACGTGTTCATGGCCGAGTTGTCTGAGCCGTGAGCAACTTGCTAGTCTGTATACGTTGTATAGATCAAATCTATTATAATATCCCAACCATTGACCTCGAAACCAGTACAGTAACCCAGGGACAGATATTGGTGTTGTAAAATACTAAAATTCACATTCACGCCCTGAAAGTGTAAACTTTTCTTTTGAATGACCAATTGGCCTATCTAAAGGTTTAATTCTAGCCTTTATGAAGCTAGACGTGCCAACTTTTCATATGGAGCGCGTACCACTTGTCAAGGAGCCAGAAGCCATTTCAGACGGAAAACAAAAAAAGATTCTTTTTTTAGTCGAACCAATGGATCATGTTCCATACACCTTATAGCTGTTTGGGACAACACTGGATCATTATTAGGTTTCAGGATAATCGTCCGGTACAGTGACGGTTAGTATGTGGTACCAGTCTCACACTTGGTTGTAGATAGTCGAATGAGGAAGTTTAATCGGCTTCACTCCAACAGCCAGCAGGATTCTTCCTGCAGATCTCGTCGAGAAATATATACCAAGTCTTCACTATTTTCTACCTTCCTCGGTTCGCAGCTCTACTATGACTGGCAAGATGGCATCCAGCTATTTCCTCTACTAGGATTGGAATCAATAAAATCACAGTTAAATAATAATGACAGTTATTAATATATATATTCCCTTTTCTAAAAAAAAATAATCACAGTTAAACTTGGCAACATCCATGGTGATACTTAATTAAAGGACCTGTACAAAGACCAGCTCAGGCACGTGGTCCCATCCTATAACGTGTGCATGTGGAATAATATAGAAGGAACTGTACACAAGACCATGACTTGTCACCGAAACATAGTAGAATCATCAACGGCATCAAGTATCTAGGCTTAGTATACATAACAAACAAGCCTTGTCCTTGCTAACACTTGGAGTGACTAGAAAGCCGTCATGGACATGGCCAGTTTGTCCGTGCTGTAGTAGAGGAGTGACAAAAGCTTTCCGCCCTCTGTTGTAACTGGCTCCTTTCTCAGGTTTCCTTTCTTTTTCTTTTGCGAAGATCCTTTCTCAGGTTTCTGACTAGCATGAATTCGTAGCTCTGTGCCTAGATCATTCTTCATAACTTAAATTGCAGTTATTTCTGCAATACTTCTCGCAGGAAATTCGTCCATGGCATTGGAGATGGAACCGGCTGCAGGCTGGGTACCTTACCAGTATCAGATGGCCAATTGGAGCATGGAGCCACAAGTATGGGCTCCAGGCTACCCTGTTGAGTCTGCTTCCTCTGAGACATATGGTAGCTCCTTCCAAACATCCGTCCCCAGCTCTACCGGAGGGCAGGTGATTGAGTACTCTTCAACACAGGAAGATCCGGTTGTGGAAGTAGCACATGAGTTTCAGGTTGATTTCCGCAACATGGAAAGGAAGGTCCACAATCCAATTCAAGTGTTTGAGAGAGCAGACCACGAGTTCCGGGTTGATGTCAACAGGATGGAAAAGATGATCCACAGGTACCCTCCAACCATCCGAGCTCTCAACGGCCGGTACACCACTCCGACGATGGTAGCCATCGGCCCGTACCATCATGGCCGAGAGCATCTCAAGCCGGTGGAGCAGGTGAAGCATGTGGCTGCCTACCACTGCATCAGGGAATCCGGTCACACGGTCCAGGAGATGTACGACGAAGTCGTCTCCGTCGCGTACCACGCCCGCAGCCTCTACGACAAGAAAGTCATGGCGGGCATGAGCGACAACGACTTCCTACCGATGATGTTCTACGACGCGTGCTTCCTGGTGCAGTACATGCTCACCTGTACCAGCACCACTGAGCAGGGCGAGATGGATCCGGCATTGAGAAGCTTCTATGACTCCAATGACAACGACATCTTTCATGACCTGATGCTGCTTGAGAACCAGATTCCATGGGGGTGGTCAAAGCCGTGATGAGGTTCCGGTCAGTGCCCTTGGACGCCTTCATTGCCAGCTTGAGAGCCTGTCTCCAAGACCGCAAGGATTCGGACAAGGAGGAATTTACCTTGGATAGTAGCTACGAACCACCGCATTTTCTTGGCCTCCTGAGATACCACATTGTAGGAAGAAGCAAAACCAAAGTTTCCCAACTACCCGAAACCGATTCAATATCATTTTCTGTCAATGCTATTGAGCTGTCTGAGATGGGCATCACGCTCACGGCCAACAAAACAGTAGAGCTCATTCACATGGGCGTCGAGAAGAATGGACCCTTCTTCGCCGACCTCTCCCTGACGCCGCTGTCCCTGGACGAGGCACGTGCAAGCTGGCTCGTCAACATGGCTGCTCTGGAGCTGTGCACGACCCCAAATTTTCAAGCTGCTGAAGACGAAGCTTCTGCTGTCTGCTCGTACCTCCTCCTCTTCGCGATGATCGTGGACAGGGTGGAGGACGTGCATGAGCTGCGAAGGAAGCATCTCCTGCAAGGCGGAGGAGGGCTCACCAACAAGGAGGTGCTCGGCTTCCTCACTAGACTTCAGGGCCTGCGCCTCGGATCCCGCTATGTCCGCACCATGGAAGAGATCCAGAACTACAAGACCGAGAGGAAGATTCGGACAAAAGTCCATGCGTTTGTGTACAGGTACAGGAGGATCATCATTGTGGTCTTCTCCACGGTTGGTGCGCTTGTCAGTATCTTAGGGACGCTCGGACGTTACATCAAGGTCCGTTGATCTATGATAGATTTAGCTGCTAAATTAACTCATTTCTATGTTAACTACTCCATGTATCCGCATGCTATTTGCAATGAAACGTTGGCTTGTCTAGTCTGATGTGATGTGATGTCTGTTGAGATTGGCCATTGAATTTTGCAAAACAACATTGTCGATTAGGTGCCGCAAGAGACTACACATTTTCTTGTTTGCTGGTTTGTGAAAAAAATACAACTGGATGTGTCATCGTGTAATTACTCATATGCATATGTATAGTAGAAAACTAGGTAAGTGTAAGTATTCATCTTTCCCTTCAGCGCTTAGCCTTTTTGTTGTAATGTAACTGGCTCATGCATATTAGGTAATGATAAATACTTCTGTGAACATAGGAGCATGTGCTCACATAGTGATGTGGACAGTCTCATAATCCTCTAATCATATTTCACAAGATATGATTTGACACATGGTGTATGAATTTGATATTTTTGTACTTTAAATTTTAATTTAACATATCAATACAATATATTTACAACTAATTTGACATGTTTAATAGAATAATCATAGATTTAGTATTTTATATTTGATAATAATTAAGAGTTAAACTAGAGTGGCAACTTGTATGTGTGCTCACAAAGTTGTGTGTACTCTTAGCTAAATAAATAATGTTAGTGTCAAAAGTTGACAAGCAATATTTATTAAATTAAATGGCAGCCAACGCTCATTTCATGTTTGAGGCACAAGAGAAAGTTCTACATTTGAGGGACCCCAAATGTACAAGCCAACTACCAGTTATTCGTCATCAGTTTCAACTTTTAGTCAACTGATTGGTGTAGATATAATAGCTTAATAATTATGTAATGGAGTTAGCTTCGCACCAAATGTTCATGGATAATGCTGGATAATTTATCAGTAATCATCTAGTAACTCTCAAAGCAAACAATCAATAAACTTTTTGTAGCTGTAGACGCATCGTTGTTATGCACTTCTATCTTCAAGCCGCTTCCACCTATCCCTGTACTTAAATAACAACTCTGTACATATTCTAAGGAATCGATACCATATAACATGGTTAGTGGTTGCTGCAGATCTTGTCGTGAGGGCAAGATACGATCGCCAACCATGCATAAATTAAACTAACCAACGATAGATGCCAGTCTGTCACATTTGTGTAAGTACACTCACACCTGGAAGTGATCACAATTTCTTCGGGTACATAAATTATACTCCTCCATTTTGAAAATGAAGTTTTATTCTTGTTCAGATGGGAAAGAATGAACTACGGCCAATGCAAATCAGCTATCCTAAATGACATCAATTCTGGAATGGAGGAGTACCATTCAATATTCAAATATATATTCGCATATCCTGCAGCACCACTAATGAATGGGATTATAAAGCTGATCTGCAAAAGAAAATAACTAATACAGAATCTGTATTAGTTATTACAGATATGAGTTTATTACCCACATAAATGGAGAATACTATCTGGAGAGAAATTGATAAATAATCTGGGATTGTTAGATGTTAGGTTTAGAAATACTATGCATATGGGATTAGAATTACAACCCACATGTCCTTATTGTTTTCTCGATCGTGATTATTTGTGTCTGAACACGTGAAAGACCGGCAGTGAAAGGGCGCATGGGATACAGATCAACGAGTGATCCGTGTATAGACTTATCATTTTCTCGATCGTGATGATTGTGCTTTCGCCTTGATTGAATAGTTCGCTATAGATGTGATGTCCACTTTGCTATTATACTTATAATTTTCAACAAAGCTGAGCAAGTATGGTCTTCGTTGTATATATTATAGTTACACAGAGAAAAGGCACATAGGTGCTTTACTGATGTGTTACGCCACGCCTTTTCATGCAATTAATTTTTCTGTACATGTGCTTTGTATTCAAATCGTACCTCAGTTCTGTTCTTGATTTTCTTTTGGTGAATTGCACCCACCATCCTCAAACTCTTGCCTTGAGTTTACATCTCAATCCTGGTACTTTCAAATCTTGACTATTGAGTCCTATAATTTGCTAATAACTCTCATCCACATACCAATATTTTCAAATCTTGATTTTTGAAGTCCAATAACTTATATTAATTATAGTTTCATTCGCATCACGGTACTTCCGGATCTTGATTTAGGTCCCAGAACTTCTCTGTCCTCCTCCTCTTCTAAAAGGAGCAAAGATGTCACCATCATGCTCTCCATTGCGCATCAGCATTCGCAAGGGTGAAGATGAGATGCATGGCTAAAGAAAGTGTGACTAGAGATAGTGATATGGTAGAGATGTGGGTTCATGGGATGGGGAGGTGGAGAGGATAGGGGACGCATGCCCTTGGAATAGAAAAGTGACAACATGAGGGACCACGTGATCCTAGGAGGGAAGGAAAGTTTGTCAGTCCCAGGATGTGTTTGGTTGGGCTTTTTCTGGCTTTGGCTTTTCTAAAAGCCAGTAGCCCAACCAAAGGGGTTGGCTGCCAATAAAGGCCAAAGTCAAAAGCAGTTTTTTGCTAGTTCATTTCTGAAAGGAGGTGTTGAGGTGCTTTTTCTGGCTTTGGCTTTCACAAGTTTGAAGAAATTACTTACATATGTATATGTATGTATATATATACATGTAATATATATGTTATATGACTTTTATTTATTTATATACATATATCTTATATAAATATTGTGTGTTTATTTATTTATTTATATATATCTTATATATAGATATATAGTTTATATGTATGAGATACATGTAAATAAATAAATATATGTATAAATATTTTTTTATTCATGTGTATATGTGTATATATTTATTTATTTATTTATTTATATACATGTATATATGTTATGTTATATATATGATATAAATAAATAAATAAATATAAAATGTATTATACATATATTTGTATGTATATATGTATGTATATATGATGGTATATATGATGATAAGTAGGGTCTGCTAGTAAATTTCAAAAAGCCACAGCTGTTTTACCAGATCGGCTTTCAGCTTTTTCATAACTCATAACCCACAGCTACTTTTTCCATAGCCCACAGCTCACATGCAGCTTTTTTCACAGCCACAGCCCAACCAAACACACCCCCATAATCAAGATTTGAAAGTACCAAGATCTACTAGCGGAGACTAATTTGTAGGTTCTACAATCCAAAAATCAAGATACTAAATATATATAAAATCATAATGAGGCTAATTAGTAAGTTGCAGGAACCAAAAATCAATATTAGGGTCCACGCTCAGCATAGCATGGCGCCCATCGTGCGCGTAACTACGTAGCGTATAAGGCTATGTTATCTAACACAATTAACTTTAAATTAACTCTTTTACGCAAAACAAGAACATAAGGCCTCCATTGGAACAAAGGAATTATGGAGAAAAAATGGAGGAATTGAAACTATAGGAAATAATTCTATGTGTACCCTTTGGATTGAAGGATTGCTTCATAGGAATTTTGGAGGATAGGAAAGTTTTCTCCAAATTTAGAGGAATTCTAGCCTGAGCTCAACCACATGTTAACTTCCTTTGAAAGTTTGATGACATATGATCTTTCTTTCTCTCTCTTTATTCTCTCCGACTAGTGAACATATAACCTTAAAATTCCTGTGTTTTTCCTGTGACACATCCAAATAACTTGTACGAGTAATTCCTGTGTTTTTTCATTCCATATGATTCAAGAACATATGCAACTTCAATCCTACGTTTTTTCTACTCGTACTTTTTGAGAATCCTGCATTCTAAAGGAGCCCTAAATAGGTTTGTGGGTGAGTGGATCACTGCGTTCAAAATCAGAGTCAGACCCTTAGTCGTTACTTTTTTCCTATGAATATCACATCGCTTCTTCTTGCTAATAAGCCACCTTTGTTGAATCAGAAAAGTCCAGTCCACTTAATTTTTTCTATTTTCACCTAGTAACCCGACCCATAATAATATCCATGACAATTGGCGTAGCGAGCCTGCGCAGACGACAAGGAGATGGTTTGGCTATGGCAGAACCAACAATCGAGTATTACACCTGTTCTCACGTAGATTTGGTTGAGCTTTTTAAGTGCTTTTGCTTTAAAAAAAGTCGTCAGTAAAATTAAAGGGTCTTCTTTTTCTCACGTGCTTTGAAGAAAAGCAGTTTTTTTGTAGTTTATTTCTCACAGCAGTTCTCCTCTTACTTTCTTTCGTTGTGGTTTTCAACTTTTCATGAAATATACCCACTGCCACTGGTTATGAACTTACCGATTCATTCTTCTTTTTTCCCGGTGCATGAACAGAGACTCAGCTGAGTTCCGCCGCCATCGGTCATCCTTGTATCCCCGCAGACCTCAACGAGCAGCAGAGGCTCGACGAGCCCAAGAGGTCCAAGATTTGGAAGAGGGGGCTAAGGAGAAGAGGCAGAGGGAGAGGCAACGGAAGAGGGAGGCCTATCAGAAGGCGGGGATAAATCCGAACACTTCGTTAGAGGAAGAAGAGGACGACGAGGGAGAGGAGGCCGGCGAGGAAGAGGTCGACAGCGTTGCGGCCGGCGCGGCGTGATTGTGGATGTGGATCCCGCCATTGTAGCTAGCACTAAGGCGTCGTCCGCGCCCCCGACACTCCAGTCGGAGTCATTGTTGGTGGCAGGCATGAGTTCGCCAGCGGTTACCCCTACCGCCCATAGTCCGGGCGCTGTTGGAGGGGCGTAGCCGAGCCCCTGTGCGCAGCCAATTGAGACACCAATGACCAACACTGCCGTCAGTACCTCGAGCACCGCCGTGGCCAAGGTCGTGGTGAGTGGTGAGATGCCAGTCGGCCCTCAGGCGTAAGTGATCACAGCGACCACGGTCAAGCCAGCGGCGGAGCCATCGCAGTTAGCGGTGGAATACTCATAAAATGCACTGTGGTGCCTGGAGCCGAGAAAGCAACCGAGGAGCTGGCCATCTGAACCTGAAGGAAATCGATCCAAACGCGCAACCAAAGCCTCTACCTGGGGCGTAACTGTCAATGTTCGAACCACCACCTAGTAGATTTTGTTCTGCACGGCGGTGCGCACTTAGGTCAGATGGTTCACAAGAAAGACATGAGGGTTTATACTAGTTCGGAAAGAATTCCTACGTCCAGTTTGCGGTGTTGCTCGTATTCTTATGGCCGGGGAGTACAAAGGAGTTGAGAGAGGAGCGAACTCCAAGTCTCAAAGTTGTGTGTGTGTATGTGTGTGTGTGAGAGAGAGAGAGCAAATCTTGTCCAAGATTTTGTGTGCTTTCCTTCCGGTGGCGTGCGTGGGTCGTGATGGGCCCCAGACATCGTGAATCCCGTCACTACCTCAGTTGGATCGAGCCTGCATATCTACTGCTATCACCATTGTGTAGAGCGTAATGTTTTGACAGCAACAGTCTGCATCTGCATGATTTCGGCCTGTGAGCTCTTACAATTGACATAGAGTATCTAAAATGCTTCACATAGAAATGATACCTGAGATTTGTCTTTTGTTTTCCTTTTCTTTGGGTTGAACTAGCGCCACTTAATGAGCCTTTTGCATATGTTATGATGCTATGCTTCAATAAAGGAATTTTTATCATTTTTTAACTGGATCTACTTAGTAACCTCTGTTCCAAAATATAAGCATTTGTTGACTTTTTAAAATTACATTTAATTGTTCGTCTTATTCAAAAAATTTATAAAATATTAATTATTCTTTATATTTTGATTTACTTGTTAGATATATTTCAAATGTCATGTGTTTATTATTATATTTCTATAAAAGTTTTGAATAAGACATGTGACACCCGTATCACAATTTTTGCAAACTAGCATTTTTTAAATGTGCCTCTAGTATTGTTTTAGCCCCTCAAAAATTTTTATTGACATGCAATTTGTTTGGGGCTGTCAAATAATTCAAATTCATTTTAGTTTGAACTACAACTCAAAATTCGACAACAGAAGTGGGGTCCCCCAAAAATATATGTTGTAGTACTTGGCAAAAGAAAATTATAGATCAAACCCCACTAAATTTTGCCATTGTTTGATACCTCAATTAATTCATGAAAGTGTAACTTTTACCCTTTTTCCCTGAATTATCAGAATTCATGTAGAGGGAGATTTGATCCAAACTCAGCGTGTATGTCACTTTCTCGAGTTCATCTACACAAAGAAATTTCTAGAAATAATTTTTGAGCTACGGAAGTGCTTGAACTTTATTTTCATTTTCGAAGAAAGGCACAAATGGAAAATTATGAGCAATGAAAACATGTCTTGGAATATTCCTCGTGGGGCTCAGCCACAGGAGGGCACCTCCCAGGTGCGTGTGCGCGTGGCCGTCGTCCCCACCTGGTCGGAAGGGCCTCGCCCCATTCAAACCCGGTCGGAACACTTCCCTCTCGCCCCTCCTCCATTTTTTCCTTCCCCTTGGCGTTCGCCCGAGCCGCCACCATGGCAGCCGCCCTGCCAGCTAGCCGTGACGCCGCCTCCGGCCACCTCTCGAACGAGCCAGTCCGGCCAAAGCTTCACCCCGTCGCCCTCTTGCTCCACGGACCGACTGCACCCTAGGCCATGGCGTGTGAGTGACGAATCGAGCATTTTTTCCCGTGGAGCACGTCGGAGTTGAGCCGGACCTCGTCGCCAAAAAATGCAGCAACGGTGAGCGGCGACCTTTGCCTTCTGCCCCATTTAGTGCACAAATACCTAGTGTTCATCCACCGAGTTTGCCGGATTTTGATTTTTCCCCTACCCGGTCCCGCCGGCCGCCGTGAGCCCACCGTCAATGGCCTGCTTCCAAGCTGCCTTAGGACGACAACCCCAAGGATGGTCATGCCCGCGTGCTCGTGAAGCTACAAGACCAACACCTTGACATCGTCGCCGCTGCTGCTCCTTTCGCCCGCACGACGCCACCGAGGTACCTCCACCATCCTCGCTCGTCGCCGACTTAAGTTCGGTGAGAAACCCCCTTTGTGACCCCATCGTTGGACTCCTCGGCTCGAGCCGCTCCTCGTGGTCCCCTTGCCGACCAGCGGCACCGGGGCTAGCGCCGCTCCGGTGAGGCACGCCACCCACCTCCGGCCAGCCGCCGCTGGGCCACAAGCGAGCCCACAGTGGACTAGATCTAGAGTGGCCACAGCCACACCGGATCCGGAACTCAGTGTCCCTCGTGCGGGATGGCATTTTTATAAATTATCCGAACTTTAGGGTAAATTTAAATAAATCATATCTTTTGATCCAGAGCTCGAGAAATTGCAACCTAAAAATTGTTGGAATCCTTGAGACATGTACTATTTAATGGTGCATTTAGAAAAATAACATCAGAGGCAAGTTAATTAAGTTAAATTTCTGTTTTGGAGATTCAGGCTTAATGTTTAATTAATATTGGATTGTCTTTAATCTTGGATCTTAACTCAATTATCATCCTTAATATGTGCATAGTGACCAGAGACAATTAGTTTTTTATTTTACTTAGCTTTTGCAAGGTTTAGGAATTTATTTTCATGCACATACGATGATAATTACAATGCTTTATGGGAGATGATGAAATAAAATAGTTTGATAATTGCAATTAAACAATCAACCCTCGCTGGACGCAAGTTCTTTTCTACTCAGTAGCTAGGTTGTTTTGATTAAATTCGTACATATTCCATAATGTATTTAAATCATGTTTTCATCACATTTAAACATCACTCTTGCATCATATAGCTACGGTGGTAAACGTGGTGACCGGCGAGGAGGATCCAAAAGTTGCTGCTGCTAGTGACCCAGTTGACCAGGATCAAGCTCAAGGCAAGCCCCGGTGCACAACTTAGTTGTTTAAGTCTTTTATTTTCATCACTGTGATTGTAGGTCTCTACTGTGCATTAGGTTTATAGGAGTTGTGATGAAAACCCTAGCATGCAGTAGGACGTTGTTTATCCATGATCGATAAACCTAGGTTAGTTGCTTGCTTAATTAGGACGATGATCCGTCGAGTGGTACGAAGACTACTCGTAGTATAGGAATATCACTCTGGAAATTGGACGCCGTACGGGCAACGTAGGTGGAAAGGGAAGGACTGGAAGAGTCTTCAAGGTGGTAGCTCAGTCTGTGCACCCAAGGACCGCATCGTGTCCGGCCTATGTGGATATATGTGGATATGTTTGAAGCGTACTGCTTGCTTGCTGGTGTTAATGGGCCCAGTAAACCGACGTACTGAAGGTTGCTGTATGTTAGAGAGATACCCTACTCCCTTGGTTACTAGGCAGGAACATGGGAGAAGAGGAGGAAGCACTCTACTAAAGGTTCAAAATTCACAAAAGCTTCCATGGCTTTTAACTCGCACAAATGTCACAAGGAAATGAAAACAGTCGCAAAGTTTAGAATCCTTAGGAAAACAGTAGAAGTCTAATTGACCACATTACAAGGCTTTATTGTAGCCTACAAGAAATTGGCTAGACCTTAGGTTCAAATTCTTCTTCTGCACCCCATAGCCTATCGGCAGGTTAGCAATGTTGGCGGGTAGCTCACCTATCTGGCTGTTGCAAAATCTCTGGATACCAGAGAGGTTCTGCTCATCAGCACAAGTTACGAAACTGATGACCGTACCCTTCCTTTCAGACTGTCCATTATGCAGAACACGACGTATGTAGCGCACAGGGTGTGTTGGCAGATCATAGTTGATGACAACTGGGGCCTGCACCATATCGATGCGACGAAGGTCGGTAGCAATGAGGATACAGGATGATCCAGACCGGAACTCCTGTATGGCAGTGCTCCTGGCGTGCTGATCCATGCCTCCATGGCTTGCCGACACAGTGATGCCCTTGCCTCTAATCTGTGCTATGAGTGACTTGATCTCATGCTGTGTAGTCACAAAGATGATGATTTGTGTGACCACTATCATGTCCAAAAGGTCACACAATTTGCCAAACTTCAGTTCATCCATGAGAACTTTGACATGGAACTGATCTATGTTGGCACCCTTTACCTCTTCATCTCTTGGCACAATAATTGTCACAGGTTCATCCACGAACTTGCGGCTAATCTGGAGAGCTTCATCGGAGAAGGTGTCAGAGAAGATTCCAACCTGGATTTTTGTTGGAAGAAGCCGCATAATGTTATAGACCTGCAAGAAATATAATCACAAAGATTAATGAATTGGGGCTATTGTATTTCTTGACTAGTGAGATTAACAATAAATGCTATGTAAGTAAGATGTCCAATGTAGTCAGGTAGGCAGGTAAAAATCTGACCTGGCCCTTGGAACCTCCAGTGAGTAGTGCATCTGCTTCATCCAAAACGAGCATAGCAATGTGATCTGGACAGAGTGCTCGCCTTTGCAGCACATCGAGAACACGGCCAGGGGTGCCAATGAGGACCTGAAGTCTAGTTGACAAAATCTGCTGTTCCGCATTAACACTATATCCTCCAGTACATGCATGAGCTTTAACACCAAGGAACTGACCAAGCGATCGAATCACTTTTTCAGTCTCTTGAGCAATATCTCGAGTTGGTACAAGAACCAATACCTGGCACTCTGCAGATCCATAATCAAGTCGCTGCAGAACTCCACAGCAAATTGTCACAGTTGTTCCAGACAAACACTGTTGGATTACGTCAAGACCCTTGCATAATGGAGTGATTCCTCTTTGGTGGACCACAGATGGCTTCTGCAGACCTTTAAACAGAATTTCATGGTAATAGAGGATAAGCACAATAGGGGATTTTGAACTATTTCCCAGTAAAAAAGGGGGAAATGGCATCCTAAGGAAGCAACATGTAAAATATGAATTACGATATTGATATATCCCCCTTAGTAGATTTTCATGTAGATCCATCTTACTGAAACTGTCATAGATATCACTGTCTGTTGTGACTTCCTTGGAGTTTTGAGCTAGCCTATATCAATCAAAGTAGAAAAATTAATATTCTTATACGATAATGAATGTAAACATAATTGCGACATCTACTGCATAGATGAATATGCTGACATAGGGGATAAACAAGAGGTAAACTGGACAAAAAAAAGAATAACTTACCTTATGCCCATTTGAGAGGTATCTTGTTTTTCATGAATTTTAACTCCCGTTGCCATTCCATCTATACCAAAAACTTCAGATCAGTACCCAGCATTAATGAAATTAATCCCTCCGAATCACAGGGAGTACTTAATAACAAAATACTTCTAACCTGAAACTTCTAACAATGTTAAAGTTACCATGTCTTTTAAAAAACATTGTCATTTTCTTGCAGAAAAAGGATGAGAATAGTATCCTCTTTGTTTATGTCAAATCCACCATATGAAAGTCAATGTTTTAAAATAAAAGAAATATATAAACATTGTGTTTTAGATTTAGTACAGCAGCAAAATATAGCTGCCACAGGGTGTTGGAAGTGAGCTCGAAACAATTTGCTATTGCATCAAGACGTGCTCTCCACAAACTTATGTAGTTTTAAATGAAGTCTTTTGGCTCACAAGATGTACTCTCCACAATTTACTATAAAATAACATTTTTAACATAAGCATTAATTTTCAAAGTGCAGTTTTTCATTTGACATTTAAACAATCTATATTTTTTGTTACATTTGTGGGGTGTAGAGTTCATAACTGTAGCTGTTGCTCCCATATGCTATTTAGATATCTGTTACTACATTTTTCCAGTTATGCCTCAAGGATTATAATTTTTTTCTACAAAGATAATTGATCCATTGCCATTTGGTCATTATCAAAGAATTTGTTAAATACAATTGTGGTCATATAGCACTGCAATTGATTGCACATAGAATTATTACTTCTAGAAACTAAACGCTTATTTGATTCATGCTCACCTTTTATGCGTCCACTGGGGAATTGTGTGCTCTCAATTCTTGAAGAGCCTTCTGGGAGTTGATTTTAGCTGCACCTGGAGCTTCATTCTTCTCTTTCTTCTGCCTAGAAGCTTCAAGCTTTCCGGACTTTGGACTTTCCTCTATTGGAGTTTTTTCTTCCATATTCAGCTCTTTCTGTTCATCCTTTTCAGGACAACTTTTGTAATCTATGTGGTACCCAGTTGAAGCTCCAATATTGTTGGCAGAATTGATGCTATCTGGACCTTTGTTTCTATCATGCTTATTTGCAGGGCTCTCGTTTGACGCACCACTAACTTGCTGCCTCTTGCCCCTTCTTTTGAATACAAGTATGATAGGAGGCTTTTGTATACCTTGAGGGCAGTTCAACAAAAGTGAGTCAACAGCAAAACATGATATAACTTTTCTACCATGAGGGCAGTGTCAACAAAAATAACGGAAAAAAAAACTCCAACCTACTTATGTTTATCATGTCAAAATCTAAACAAACGAACAAATAAGCATTTTCACTATTTTTTGCAATTGTTTTGTTGCAGTTGAAGGAATCATGCTGGGCTACCAACAAATGTATAGTTTATGATACCATGCTATTCCCTAAATCAATTTTGTTTCTATGCAAAAATATGACATGCTTGCAAATAGTCACATTGGTCCCAGTCTGACCCCATAATTGATTTACTACTACAAACCATGAAAAAACAGCTGAAAAATAAAGGATTCCTATTGTGGAGTGTAATTCCCTGGATATATTGTCCTTCCAATGGGCATTAGTAATTTAGTATAGAATTCATTCACCTCTATAGTGCTCCGCACCAATTATACTTGTTGAATTTCGACTTACGGAGTGCTCTCCTTCAGATTTTGCACTATCTACTTTTGTTTTCTTGGAATCTATTGTAGTTGTGGCTGGAGTACTTGTTTTGATTTCTTTGATCTCTCCATCAAGTCTTAACTCTTTAGTGCACTTCGGTCCTTCCAGCAATATGCCTGTTTACAAATTAATCAGTTACTTTATGTGCTTACCTGAGAAATATCTAAAGTCCAAAATGTGGTTACCTGTTGAAGTGATAGTTCTTGAGTTACTGCTATTCTCTGATATTGTTCCTTTATTCAGTATTTCTGTAGGCAACTCAATAATTTCGTTTCTCATTTCTTCAGATTCGTTATTCAAGGCATCAGGATGAGCTTTACCATTCCGTTCACCTGATTGCTTAGTTTGCTTATCTTTATCTATTCCTTTGCTGTCAATTGCGAACGAGACCATTCTACAAGACCATCCAAATACAAAATAATGAGAGAAAGGAGCATCATCGGAATTTCTTAATGCTATCCTCATCCTAATAGACTCCTTATCCCCAACTTCCAAACTGTCCTCATCAACCCCAATCAACACTCCAAACGCAGAAGCAACTTGATATAGCTCCTTCCAGTTCATGTATATTTTTGGGATCCCACACACTGAAAACCAGTGCTTATTTAAGTCAATACTTTCCACATCGCCTACTGTCCACCTTGTAACCGTGAATTTCACCTTCTGGTCATCCAGATATGTCTCGATCATGGTATGCTTTAAACAACTTATTAGGTCACTCTCCAAGTCAAAAGATGCTAGAAAGTTGTTCTTAATTCCCAGCCACTAAACAGCTTCCAGGACTTCTGTAATCCTTCACTTTAGATTGGTCCAGGTCACTGATATCGGATGTAATCAGCAGGCAGTGATGGTAAAATTTCTCCTTATCAAATGCCTCATTTGAAGGTTGAATCTTGTAGAATGGAAATCTTGTAGCATGGCCAAAAATTTGAGCTGCAGAAACCAAATTGTGTTTTATCCTGCATTGGTCCTGGTTGTGTGATGTCTCGTTACAGGCAAAGCACTTCTTTTTATCTGTCACATTAATTGATTGTTCTACTTCCATTGCAATCTCCTTTTCTCGGCTCCTAGTTTCCACAGCCTCAGCCTGTGATGATATTTGTCCTTCTTCAGTCCTTTCCCAAATCATTTGTGTGCCCTCTGGTTGTCCCATGTTATATTAGCCTATGTAAGCAGCTGATGTCCAAACAAATGAGAGTAAATCAATACAACATCCATATGAACTAGAAACAAGGATAGTTTTTATTTACCCTAGTTATGAACAAATGCAAACTTCCCTTTTCTGCAGCATCAATAGCATAACTGAGTAAATTTTGCACGAAAGTGAATCCAAGCTTAAATTTGTATTGTTGCTCAATAAAATGAGTCGATTATCAAACCATGTGAGTTTTTATCCAAAATTGACATAATAAAGCAATTTTGTTATTGATATGCAATTGGTGAGAAAATTGCACACTAAACAATGGACATATGGAAACAAGGAGTCAACTATTTCAAATTCATTCATCAAGCATAACATCTTTGGTGTCTGACACCTAATTGAGTTATTGTGGCACCCAACTCCGACGACCAGGAGACCAAGTTGTATGTGAGGATGGTCCACATAGCATGGACACCACCAAATATATGGAAACTATTTTTTGTGGTTAGATCTCATAACACCATATGATAGTAATGGTACAAGGGGAAGTGATTACAAATTTCATTTTCAATTTGGTTTTCACTAAATAAAGGGATTCGACAACTGGAATGGGAATCTAAGCTTCTTGAAAACAAACGTAGTTATGCGCACAGGTTTTCCTCTGCAATATTAGAGGAATAATTTACCCCGAACACGAATTTCTCATGTAATATTAGGAAAAAAACATTTTGGAGTATTCAGGTCCAAATAAATATCCATATCACACGTAAACTACAGTAGGGGTATTGAAGTACTTCCTAATCCCGTAATATAGAAGCACAATAAATAAAGCATATAAAAGATGAAAATCATGCAATTGTCAACGACCGAATACCGTTACAAAACTTACAACTAGTAAACTCGCACTAAATGTAAAACAATCTTATAACTATCACCTAGAACAGAACATTAAAGATATGCGAAGCCATAGAGAATCAATGATTGCACTATCAAAAAATAACATCATCGAAATAGAAGGCACAAAAGTATTTAAACTACTAACATAAATACTCTAGGAGCCCACCCGCGCATGAGGACCAACCCAAGCCCTCCAATTGCGTACCGATAATCTGCACAGTCAAATTCTAACGGTTGGCCAGACCAAGTTGTCATGTAAGGATGATCCATAGAGAGTACAAGGTAACTACTATAAAAACCCCTACCATCTCCTCCAACACAACAAACAAATAATGGGAGAAGAATCAGATCCGATGGTCCCCCAAGATCTAGTTACAATTCTTCACTTTTTTTGTGAATCTACCTCAGTCAGTTCCACATATCGAGTTCACGGTTCTTCTGTCAAGTTTAGAGTTAGCTCTCTATCAACAAATCCCAAGAATTCTAGGTTAGGATCGACTGATATGAATCTCGTGTGCATCGAAGACGAACCTAGATAATCTTAGAGCGGCAAACACATACGTCCGCAACAAACCATGCGCATAGAAACAAAGAATCGGCGCTCCTAGAGCAATCCGGACTAGATCGGTCTCTTTCCTTACCAGCGAAATGGTGTCATCCAAGTGCAGACAGTTCTCGCCACTAGAGTGCAGTCGTGTCGTACGTGGAGGACGACGACTACGAAGAGAGGAAGTGTTTGAGGTGGCGTGCTTTGGTGGGAGGAGTCACCTGTGATGAGGATCGCCGGCGGTAGGGTGGGTCGTTGTCTCCTCAAGAACACCGAGATGAGTCCGTAGATGTCGTCCGGACGATGCTTTCATCGGACAACCATATTTGGCATACGGGGGCAGTTTGGTCACTTCCCAAGTGTGAAAACGAGGAAATCTAGTCGAGTGAGAAAAAAAGGCTACTTGCATTAATGGAAAGTTGTTGGGTGGCCGACTGGCCCTCTCTCGGCAGTCATCACTCAATTCTTTCTCCATGAAAATGTGCAATGGAAGTGTGAGCGCGATGAAGCTTTTGTGTTTCTTTCCTCTTTTTTTAATATATAACTGTTCAGTTGAGAAAGAAAAATAAACGGCGACATGAGGATTTCGAATTTGTAACGTGAGTGAGTCAGCCTAATGTCTCATTCTGTTCGTGTCTTGCGGGTTTGGAGACTCACCCACCGACCCACATATCTCCCTCCCCCTATTCCTCTTGTTGGTTCTCTACCTCGCTCACGTTTCACGTATGTCACGACTCACGAGTAACGAGTGAGTACAGTACCCAAGTATCTTGCTCCCATTTTTCTCTTGTTGGTTGTCTACCTCACTCACGTTTCATGTATGTCACGACTCACGAGTGAGTACAGTACTTTATGATGCCACATTTTTTTTCTTTTTCTTTTCGTTTTATGACGCAGTCTATTCAGGAAAAAAAATACTTTGCACCGTTATCCAGTTCTATCACCAAATCCGGTATAACGAACACCTGATGCATCACTACTACATACTCTACAGTTCAAACACTTTGCTAACCACTTTGGCCTCTTCTTGGTTCAAACACTTCAGCAATACTCCATCAATCGTCCTATAAAACAACGGTGTGGGCTTGGTTGGACACAGTATAAATATATTATGTACATAGAGTTACTTTAAATTTTGTGGATCTATATTACCATTCGAGAATAGATTAGGAACCTAAATGGTCACTTTAACAGTTTATGTACCTAGATGACTATTCCTAGATAGGTACAGACGTGGTGTGCATTTTACTCTATAAAAAAATTGGTGGTGATATTAGGAGACTAATTCAGGTTTATAGAATAGTTTCAATAAAAGGTAATTTCTCCAATTGTTAGATGTTAACTACTAGAACTGGTTTTACCTGGGGTGAGTTTTAAATGAACTAGCAATTCATTTTCTGTAAACCGGAGAAAAAAATAACTCGGACTCTTAAGTTTATAGAAATAAACTGGGTGGATTCAAATAGAACCTTACACTACAGGGAAACGTGTATTGTTGTGGTGCACCAAAATTCACCTAACGGAAGGTTAAAAGAAATCCGCTGCTATAGATTAAAAATGATTTTTACCGAGGGATCATGTTGTCATCCATCTTTTAAAATAGATTTTTAGCGCAGAATGACATTACAGCCCAACTCTACAAATAGAGCCTATTTATAAAGGCGCAATGTACTCCGCTCCAGAAATCAATTTATAGAGATGGACCATAATATGGCCCGCCGTCCATTTTTTATCGACCCATGTAGCCCAAATTATGATATAAAAACTCATCGAACCTCCACCTAAACCCTAACCTCTTCCTTTCTACTCCACCAGCTCTCTCTCTCTCTCTCTCTCTCTCTCTCTCTCTCTCGTGCGGCGTGTGGCGGGCTTCCCGTGCCAGATTGGTCGGGTTGGGCACGGAATAGAAACACCGCGGACTGGGGGCGGATCCGACCAAGTTGGGCATGGCGGTCGCGTGGTCGGTGACCATGAGCGTGGATCCAGCAGCAGCCACTCCGGCGCGGGCGGCGGCTAGGGGCACAGACAACAGCCAGCGTCGCGGATCCGGCGACGGGCCTCCGGCACGGGCGCTGTAATTGGGAGTGATGGAGTGGCCAGCGGCGCGGATCCGGTGTCAGGCCTCCGTCGTCGGTAGCGCTGCGGGGGTGAACGCGACGGTTGCATTCCGATCGACCGCTCTAGCCAACTTTTTTGTAATTATTTGGTAGCGGCGGGTGACATTATAAGGAATGTTTCTTCGGTGGTTCTTCGGATCCGCCGCTATAGTAGCTGATTTTTAGTGATTTTTAGCTACGAAAGCTTAGTGGCAGAAATCACCCCGCTACTACAGTAGGGTTATGCCTGCCGCTACAGTGACGATCTGAACATAAGGAATCTAGGAGTATCTCCAAGAGAGTCTAATAAACTTTCCCTAAACTAAATTAACGATACTTAAGCTAAAAAACATTCTCTAACGGCTCTCCAAGGTAATTCACAGATTTATTTTCCCTCTAAATTCATCTCGTTTGTAGCTAGAATCTGGGAGGAAGTTAGGGATCCTCAATCCGGAACGAATGTTGTTGTGGCCCCAAATACGGACGTGACCCACTCGGTTGTATTCTTGATCCATGTCGGGAGATCTGTTGGAGGAGAGAAAATTTAGTCTCATTATTTTTAGGCTGCTCCCAAAAAAAGATTTTTGATCTAATTTTTGGGAACCGAGATGCTCTAACTCCTATTTCAAACAGTCTCACTTTGGTACTTTCTTTATTGTCATGGTCAAAGCATTGGATGCTTGTTCGGCATAAGGTCGGTTTCAATGGGAGTGTCATAGTAGTGTCATGAGTATTAAATTTGCTGACATGGCATTAGAGAGAAGAGAGGAAGCGTCATGGGACAGAGATGAGTGTCATCACCATGACCCTCCACCGGCACGGTTCTTAAGAATTTCTTTTTGGTAACGGTGCAATGACACACTCTCCACCGAGATCTGGTCTAACCGTGTAACTTATTATCGGCCTAATCATGTAATTATTGTATCCATACATTTTCTCGGGATGCAGACAGCTGGTAATAAGAAATTTGGGGCAATAAAAAATTATAGACGTGTGCCAAGTTCATCGTCAATCAGAGACAATTTCCAAAACAAAAATATTTCACACTAAATTATTTTCTGCTAATTTATGATAATTTTATTGTGACTAGATAGACTATTAGAAAATTAGAGATGTTTGCGATAACTTACCACAACAATTTTTGTTCAACCCTATTTATTTATATTTATTATTATTCAGCCACACATGTCTTCAAATTGTGAGAAAAATCATCACTAATGTCATCGTCATAAAAATGTGCCAGCGTGGCATGCCAATTAGCTTTAAGGCGAGTCTTAATGGATAGTTTCATCTTACACTTATCAAGAGTGTCACATCGGATTTGGAGATTTTGTTTGGTGGATGAAGTAATCAAATCTCAATATACAATTTTATCTCACGATTTTATAGACAAGTTGTAGCATTAAATTAATATGTAATTATTACATTGAGATTGATCAAGATATGTTGGGATGAACCCTTATGTTTTCAATGGGAGTTCATTGGAATTTCATACGTGTGAAACAAGTATCAAATGAGTTTCATTCTTATGAAACTTATTTTCTCTATTTCATATTAATTGTGTTGTCATGTCCACTTTTTTATGATGTGGCATCATATTTAAGACAAATAAAACTCCCACTCGAGACCGGCCTATTGAGTCGAATCTTCTATTGGTTCATCTCGTATCTACACACTCTTTGGTGGCCCAAAGCTTGTTACACATTGGAGTGCTACTGACACCTATTTTCAACATAACCATTTTCTAAAGATAAACAAATTATGTTTAGATAATAAAAGTGTTAGCATAACCGAACTAATCACTACTAGCGACACAAACATGTTAAGTTTGTGACACTTAAATCATGATTGGTCATCAGATTTCTTACAATGTTAAATTCAGTACTTTCTTCCCTCAAGAAATTATAGCCATGGGATGGAGAATAAATGGCTAACACGTAACGACAAACCCAAAAAAAAAATGAATTATGGCAGGAACAATGGACCAAAGGAGGCGGTGGGAAGGGATATGTGTTTTTGGCAAAATGGGTCGCCCGGCATTTGACCCAAGCAACACGGCCCGTTGTACTTCCGGCTAGCACGACATAAAATCTTTTTGGGCCGTATCAGTGACGGTGTGGGCCAAAGACGCGGCACGGCACGGCCTGATGAAACCTCAGCCCTTCAAAGCCTGGTAGGTGGCACGAAATCATGGCCCGCTAAAAAGCCCGTCAGCATGATTGCCCGCTGAGCACCAGCCCACCAGTCCGAAGATCAACAAATGCGCGAGAGGGCCGTCCAGGTCCAGCACACATGTCTGCGCAACACTAGCCTAGGTCTGCGCCGTTCCTCGCCTGCATCGCCGGTCCTCCTCTATGCCGCCGCTGCTCGCCTGCGGTGCCGCGTCGCTCCCAGCGCCGTCGTCGCATGCAGCTGTGCACGACCGCTGGCTACCGCAGCCGCTCCGCGTGTGCGTGCCGACGGCCCGTGCTTTTCCAGCTCCAAGCCGTGATGGGCCAGGCCGCCCGTTTGGCCACCACTAGGCCTAGCGTGGAATTAAACAAGCTATGCTCTTCTTGGGCCAGGCCAAAAACCATTCTTTGGGCTGATACGCTTACACGGCCCATTTAGTGCTCGCCGTATCGTGCCGGGCGTTCTATGTGAGATTTTTGCTATTTTGTCCAGCTGTTCAGTGGGTTTCTAATAGTCCTATCTAAGCCACCTCTTCGTCGGAAGTGGACCCGGCGGGCGAAGGCAGCACCTCTCGGAGGCGACGCGAAGACGGCTCGGTCGGTCGGTTTTGCTCCTCATCTTGCTCTGCAGCTTTAGCACTCCGAGCCTCGAGGTACTATAGAATAAAGTAAACGGTTGCAAATTTGAGACAAGTGAAGAAAAATGAAGCAAGTAAAAAGGGAAAGAAGAAAGCACTTACCACGTTTAGCCGAGCCACGGCGTCTCGCATGGGCAGCTTCACGCCCGTGGGTGACCCAAGAGCAGTAGCGGTACCTTCAACGTCTCCTTAGCATGGCACCTCGAGAGGCGGATAAGGGATTCTCGTGATCCGAAGGACACGATTCAATCGTCCCTTCATGGCCGTGTGAATTTGAGATTTGAGACGGACATCGAAGATGAGGCTGTCAAATCTGCATGTTTTGATATGCTCAAGGTTGGACAAAGAAAGTTTCGTCATAGGCTGAAGAAGAAATACTTTGATGACGTTCCAGCAAACAAAGTGTCAAATACTTCTCCGATGGAAAGTATGAATGACCAGCAATGGAGACTCCTGGTGCAGATGTGGTCGGACCAAAGACATAAGGTAGGTCACTTCATGATGCATTGTTCATTTTTGTCAATGTGGTATTGAAATCTTAGAAATGTATCGGGCTGTAGGATAAGTGTGAGAATAACAGATTGAATCGTGGCAAGGTCAAGTATCAGCGAGATGACTGGATCGCGATCATACATTGCACATTTTCATGACTTGCTGGTAATGAATTATTCACATAGCTTCTGCTGAAATTAATTATTAATATTTATATCTATACCTATTAATACGTCCAAATTGTTTGGATATGTTTCAGATGTCGGAGAAATATAGAGGTATTGAGCCCAATGCAGTTGATCTTTTTAAGGAGTGCCATTGCAGCAAGAAGAAGGGTTTTAGCGAGCCGGTGATGGAAGTTATTGTAAGTATTGATATGTTTTTGCTGAAACTTTTGTTATTTCAGTTGAGCTATTTGTTGCACAACATGTTTTTGTTTTCCTCTCGTTATGGTTCCTCAGCATAGAGTGCAGGTATCATGTTCTAGTTCCTCCTACATTGTTAGCCGAGTGAGTCACAGCTTAACAAATGTTTCACATGTATAGATTATATATTAGAGTAATTAATTGGCATTACTGCTGTCTCACTTACGATGGGATGTTAAGTCTGCTCTAAAGAAACAGACCTTGCACCTTTTTGAATATTATCAGTTAGTGACCATATGTGCCGAGCATTCGGGTACTTAAGCCATAGTCGATGAAGGGGAGATTTGGTCACTAGAAACAATCTGTCTCTTTAGAAACATGGTTTAGTGGTCATTAATATGTCTTATCATTTATGTTTGTCATTTTGGAAACACAGTTTAGTGGTAAGTATTCACACCGTTACGTTTTGCATTCCTTTTTAACTGCCCATTGTTGTTTGCAAAAACATTATTGTTGATTTCTTATTATTACCCTGTTGTAGGGTGAAATGGAATCTATCATGGCCGAATCTGTAGAAGTGGAGAAGAACCGAGTGTCTCCTACTGCTGCAGTTGCTAAAGTTCTACCGACATCAATATTTCTTGAGAACATTGGAATCTCCTGCGGCTCAAAGAGAAGGCGTGGCCGAGCTAGTGAACGAGCCCTGCAACTTGAAGGTGAACTTCAAAAGGAGAGACAAAGAACAGTAGCACTCGAGCAAAAAATTGATGGGGCAGGAAGAAACTCTAGAAGAGTTGAGGAGGCAGATTGAGGAAACACACGATTGGAACAAACAGGCAGACGAGATTGAACGTCTCAAGAAGTCACAAGAAGATTTAGACCGGTTCTTTCGTCGTGTATTTGAAAATCAGCGTTAAATTAATCCTTCGAGTAACATATAGTTTTATTTTGATATTTCATGTAATTTATTTTGCTACTGGAATGTACTGGGTACTTTTCTACAAGATTTGTAATTCAATTTTTTTTGTAGGTTCTTAATTAATAATTTTTGTTGGTTGGTTATATATGTAAGGAATAACATGCATTGGCCCAGCAGAAATTGTGCCACATGGGCCATTAAGTAGTCGTGCAGGCTATATCGTTAATGAATAAAAATAAGGGTACGAAGTTAAATTTAGTTTGGGTTTACTTTTCATGGACCCAGTTACCATTTAGCCGAATTTTTCATTAAGCCCAATTTTTAAAGAGGCTCGAAAAAATGGCAACTAGAAATGGGCTTCAGCCCATTAAAATATCGAAAGATTCGGGCAAAATGCGGGTCAAAATACCATCAAAATATGACTGAGCGATTGAAATTTGGCCTATTGAACTTTCCAACATAGCCTAAGTTTTATGTTCTAGCGAAACATGTGTGCAATAACTGGAAGCCCAATGGCCGAAATGGGCTTGCTACATTTGCAGGCCGAATCATTAGTCTATGACGTTTTCTGTACTGTTGTGACGCTTTCCATTCGTCACTATTTGTGACGATTAGCAATGTCGTCATGGAAACATTATGACGATGTCGCTAAGGAACGTCACAGAAATGAAGTAGTGACGCACTTTCTGTGACAATTAATATTTCGTCAATATAGTGACACCCTTCCTTTCTTGTGACGTACATATAGCACTTTGTGACATGATTTCTGTGTCACAAAAGGCCGGATTTCTTGTAGTGTCGGTATGCAGTACCAAATCCCATAGTAATCCTCGATCCCTTTTTCTCCATTCTGACCTAAATTAGATTTCTCGTGGATTTGGTGATTCCATTTTTGTTGCATTTGTGTCTGCATGAGGCTCCGAATTTTTTAAATCATGAATGGATGGAACCAATCCTTGTCTCGGAATGTCTGTAGAGCGACAGGGCTGTAGAAGCTAGCTTTTCTGCCTTGTCAATTCTGTACTAGTTCATCTCTGTGTTGATTAACTCATTGGGACTAATTACAGCTAAAAAACTTATGGTATCCATGTCGATCTACACTAGAACTAGAGCTAGTACTGAAGAACACATATATATAAATGAAGAAAATAATAGGTTACAGTTCAGTAATTTTAAATTGTTGTCTCCCATGTTACCATGTATAGTAATACACTTGAATCTGGTTGCATAGGGGCAGGAGAATAAGGATTTGCTTCATCACAGGGCCTTAAATTGAGAGCCTGAGAGAAGCAAAGAAGTAAAACATGTTGCAGGTACTATCAAAACTTGCATGTTATATATGCCTAAATCCAGAACAGTGAAATATGTCTTTTATTATTGTGTCGAATCATGATCTGCTGCCGTTTTTTTGTTATGTCAACCTTTAAACGTTATTATCGATGGTTGCAACGCTATCTATATTTGTCTCAATGACAATAATTTCTTGTAATACAAGTTAACAACTAAGTTTTTAGTGAGTCTAAAGATTATAAACCTATCATACTCACGAACTTGATGTTCATTGTCATATTTCAGGAAGATTAAACTATGTTGGATGTTGATGTTGATGTGGCTCTGCAGCTCAAATTAAGCAACTGTGATCTCCCGGAGATTGAAATTAAGGACACAACAATTTAGTTATTGTTGTTGAGATCATAAGATCTGATTTTGAGTAATAATAGGCACCATTCTCTTTAATCAATCTTTTGTTAGTTCATACCTCAATCTGAATGTTCTTTGTCATTGCCCAAACTGTAAGATGTTACTTGGACAATGCTATATTCTGATCTGATCAAATGTATATTTTCAGCCTAATGTGTATCTTTTTTGATAAAGTTTGTTTTGTCTTTTTGTAATAAAGATGTTACTTGGACAATGATATATTATGATCTGAATGTTCTCTTTGTCTTTTTATTGCTGCTAAGTCTCTATTACCTCTAATCTACTCTGGATTAGAGGTAATACAGCTTTTTCTTATTTTGCTGAAATTCTCAGTAGTATCGGGCATAATGACATCAGCAGTAGGCAACGAAATCGGGCATGCTGATGTCAGCGCCCGATATTGCTGATGTTAGCATGCCCGATACTGCTAGGTACTACTACAGTAGCAGGCAGGTCTGACCGATATTGAAAATTGGACCCTGCAATAACGTTGACGTAGTAGCGACTCGGATGCTCTTTTTTACAAGCTCAAAATGCTCGATATTGTAGGGTAGAATTCTAGTAGTGATTTTTTGGGTGTGTTCATTTTCTGGGTATAAAAATTATAGCTGTCACATCAAAAAGAATCTTACTATTTATGAGTACTAAATAAAGTTTAATTATAAAATAAATTACAGGCCCCTAGACTAATTCACGAGACGAATCTAATAAGGTTAATTAAATCATGATTAGAAGACAGTTATTGTAGCATCACTAGCAAAACATAGATTAATTAAGCTCATTAGATTCATCTCGAAAATTAGCACTAATCTATCAAAAGGGTTTTGTCATTAAATTGATCGAAATATTCTTAAATAGTAAGATTCTCTTTGATATGACAGTGCTAAATTTTAGAGTGCAGGAATCTAACGGGGCCTTTGTTATAGATTGCTAGCATTTAGTACTCACGCACATCGCTATGTGCTCAATTACTAATTTTTTTTGTAGTAGTGGAATTTCTCCATGTGAGTTTACTTTACAGTTATTTATTTCTTCTTTCGGGGTAATTTGGATTTGCTTTTAAAAAACATAATCCATGTTTGCTATGTAGATCTCACATCTATCACTAATGATGTCACATGAACACTAAGAAATATTGCAAATGGCTGATAAGAAATTATTTTTTCTTTTAACAGTAGGCGACATCCATAATCACACGTAAACCTCATATGCCATTAACCACGCCACCTTGAAACTGATAATAAATGAAATGGCAAGTAAGAAATTATTCTTTCTTTCAATGACAGGCTAGGACAACACAACAAGGGCAATGTAGGATGTAGCCTAGAGGCCTGTTTGTTTCAGCTTATTTGAGCTCAGATTATTTAATCTAGATCAAATAATCTAGTTGGATAAACAAACAGGCCAGCTTATTTGATGAGATTAAATAATCTAGAGGCTAGATTATCATAATCCAATAAGCATCTCAAGATGTGCTTATTTTCAGCTTATTTGACAAAAGACTCACTACCCTTGTATAATTGAAAGAAATTACCCACCTTACCATCAGTGTGGACCCCACCTACCTCACACACATGCCGCCACCCGCAACTACTGTTTCTTCCTCCTCCTTGTCTTCTCTTTCCTCTTCCATTTCCTCTCCAAATCCAACCAATCTTTCATTTTTTTCCCCACTTTCTTGCCAGATCCGTCGAACAAACTGTCGCAATGGAATCTCCGATCGTAAAACATCTCAAAAAATCCTCCACAATAATCGAAAGAAAATCCTCTAAATTCTCAGAAAAAAAGCAAAACATCCCACCGTTAATTTGAGCCCTCACAAGATCTAAACCATTAAATAATTATAACAGAGATTTCCAACCCATGGGCCCAAAAAGGATGTAATCCAACTGATTATCTTTCCTCACACGTTAGCTCCATATTCCTTCCTCCTTCACGTGACATTATAACCTTGGCCTCTCTCGAAACCCTAGCAATGGATCATAGACAGGGAGCAACGTGATGGAGGAGAATCTGTCGTTCTACACCATGAAAGCTACGGCATGCAAAAGGCAGCGACCTCCTCGCCCTCCCAATGCGATGCTTCCGCCTCTACCTGCTGCGATCTTCCTTACGCCTAAACCTGCTCGCAAACTCTGTTGTCGTCCCTCTGACCTGATATTTGGCAGCACTCCAGTGAGAGGCTCAGAAAAGCGATTATTTTTCATGGATTATCTGCGTCAACTACAGACATGACTCTACTTCCGCTAGCGTGCCTCTATAACAGAGAAGCCTGGGGATAAAAGTAAATGTCCAGAAGAGAGATTCGTAGATATGCAAGTAAGGTAAGTAAATCCTTATTCATTATTTTCATTTTCAAAAGTTTATTATGGAATCCATAAATACTAAACTTATGAGGACTTTGATTTGTGACCTTATGTGCTGTTGTTTGAGTATGAGAAACAAACTTAAAAAGTAGACTAGAGTAGCATAGGATAGCCCTTGACATGGTATTGCCACGAGACATTTGTAGTAAAATAAATACAATACAATAGGTTATCATATTTGTTTTTCGTATCTTTTACTATATATAATTGTTGCAAAGCAATCATAACATTCCATTGATGTGCTTTTAAGGTCTACATACTTGATCAAGCTTTAAGGCTTTACGTTTAAAAAATCAGACCTATCCCTTTATGATACAGATAGATTTTTTTGTTGTTTTATTAGTAAAAAAGAGGGCTCTTCTTTGGTTAAGCGAAAACGATTTCAATTTGTGATTCTTTAAATATCCAGAATGATCCATTCCGGGAAGGATAAGGTAAGAACTGTTCGTTGGATAGAATAGAATGGATTCAAAAAAAAAATAAGACTTTTTTATTTTGAATTTTGAGTTCTTTCTGTTACCTAAAAGAAAGAATGCTATAAGTAAAAAGCAAAGACCTTAATTTTACTTTACAAGACACACATCAAATTAAATTGAAATTAATGGATCATGACAAATATAATGCTTCAGTTTTTTCAGCATTAAGATTGTTTAATTCCGTATTAACGAGATAAAAGAGGAAATCTATGCAAGTTGAATTTAATAAGGAAGATATAAGGAAAATGTACAGCCAAACATGTGTCCTAAAAGTTAGACTTAAGTCGATCTGAAATTTATGATTCACAAAGCTCAAGTCTTTTGAGTGTATAATTTATCCTAACTCGACATATAACTTTCTTTTTGGTACATATGCATGTGGAAAACAACTATCCAATATCGAATAGAAATCATCTAATATATTTCAAGTGTCTTGCATTTGAAATTATAATTTCACGGTATAATTAAGTACGGGAATAAGAACTTCCACAAATATATTTCAGTTTATTATATTTTCTGTAATTTTTGGTGTTAGCCCGTGCAGGTGCACGGGTTGACAGACTAGTAAGCAATAATCCGAGTAACAATAATCCGGATAAACAAACAGACTCTGTATATTGACAACGTATGCTATGAGAACCAGGTTCGTGTGTGAACTATGAGAACTCAAATCTAGGCCACATGATCTTGATCCAAGGGGAGCGTGTAAGTAGAGGTGGGAGGGTGGATTTGCAAAAGTATGATTAAGGGGTGGTGATTTTGCAAATCACCCCTCCCACCTGTCCCTTGGATCAAGATTATATGACCCAGATTAGAGTTCTCATAGTTCGCACACAAACTTGGTTCTCATAGCATACATTACCCTGTATATTATAATCTAAATTATTTAATCTAACTTATATAATCTAAGTACCAATAATCTAGATTATATAATCTGCTTGAGAAATAAACAGGGCTTTACAATAGAAGTACTATCTCCATTCCACAATGTAAGCATTCCTAGAAACTTGAGATAAAATAATCAATGTGAGAAAAGTCATAGATACCCGTCATTTACACTACCTCATCAATTCCTCACCTATCTACCAACCACCAGATTTTGTCATATCCTTAAGAATACTTACATTGTGGACAAACATTTGAATGCTTCAAATGCTTACATTGTGGAATGAAGGAGTATGGTGCAATGTGTGTTGACAGGCTTGACAACCAAACCTACTAGTGTGTTGTAGGGTCAACAGCTGACCTACCACTGTACTATTAATTGTGTCAAATCATGTTGGCGAACGACATTTACAGAGAGAGTAATAGTGACATCTCAGTGAAGTCTTCGAGATAGAATAATGACTGGTTGACGCAGTAGCAACGCGGGAGACTAGACCGACTAACCAAGGAAAAGTAATGGCGGCCCCTCAATGAAAAAAAAAAAAAAAAGAAGAGGTATTTTTTTTTTTGAAAGAAAAAAGAAGAGGTATTGAGAGGAAAAGCCTCGATTCATCATACCTGGAACAGTAGTTAAAAAGAGTTTCTTAGGATAGGACAAGATATATAGTACCGACCACCAATTTTGTGGACCTGGTAAAGCACTACCCGCTAGGTGTGTCCAATAGAATGATGTCGAGTTCAAAAAAAAATGATGCCACATAATACACCAACCCAAAAGGCATACATCGCATGGCTATGAACTGATGATTATGCGTATGATTAACGAAAACACTATTCAAATATGAATTGAGACTATCATTACCTTTTTGCCCCAGGATATTCCTTTATATATTAGTGAATGAAAAGAAGACTGAAACTAGGAATATGTACAGCATGAATCATACATCATGGACAAAGGTTAATGCTACCTTTTGCATCTAAGCGAGGACCTAAACCAACTCACCGAACTTTCTTCCTGCACTTGAAAGGGAGCCCGCCAGGTGGCGACGGTGAGAACTCGGATGGGAGCTGCGGCAGTTCTCCCTCACAAGAGAGCATCTCAAGCACCTCCTGACTCGACGGGCGGCGCGCTGGAGACCTTTGGATGCAGAGCAATGCAACAGTGATGCAGAGCAGTGCCTCGTCACGGTTAACATCACGCAGACTGGGATCAACAAGATCAAGGAGGCGGCTGGCGCGTGCAAGATGTTTCGCCCATGATATAAGGCTTGCCTTCTCATACTCTGACATGGGTGAGGCAGTGACCTGCAATGGCCGGCGCCCGGAGATGAGAACAAGCAAGAGGACGCCGTAGCTGTAGATGTCGCATTTCTCCGACAGAGGGCCACCTCCACCGTACTCGGGAGCCACATAACACACGGTTCCGCGCATGCTCGGCGTGCTGCTCACCGTAGCGCCGCTCTTGGGCACGAATTCACCACTTGCCCAATCACGGCTGCTTCTGGCACCGTTCATCCACCAGTTAATGCCGGTATTGCCATTGCTGGTGCTGATGCTGCTCCTACGACTCCAGCTCTTCACCAGATTCCACTTGGATGGGCCCTTCTCGTCCAAGTCGTCATCGAGATCCTTCTCCCACCATTGCAACCCTGCTTGCTCGCTCTTGGATTTGGCGAGTGCCCGCCGTTTCTGCTTCTTGGCAAGCTCGTCGACGTAATCCTCGCGCCACCACTCCCGCGCCCTCCGCTTCTGCTTCTTCCTCTTCTCTGTTCCAGGATTGGTTGGTGGTGCAATCCAGTCATTCTTGGGGCGCTCCTTCTTGATCTCCGATCGAATCCAGTCCATGACGTAGTCCTTTACGCCGCCGTTGCTGGCCGCGCCGTTGTCCTGCCGCCACCACCAGTCAGCGGCGGTGCCTGACGCGGCGGCAGCAGCACCAGTGCGCGAGCCACCGTTATTGCAGCTGCGGCTGTCAACACTGACCCTGTCAAACCCAGATGTGGACGCAGCCTCTGCCGGCGATGCGGATGTGAAGCCCTCCTCATCCTCTGGCGACGACTTGGGCGCGACGTCCCCGTCGCCGTTCACCGTGGTGGTGACGGTGCTCTCAGCCACCACGGAGACGTCATCATCACAGCCCCCTCGGGATGCCGGTCCTCCCCTTCCGCAATCACGCCGCTCTCGGGCTTGTCAGGATTATCGGACCTGACGTGGGCCAGGCCGAAGTCGGCGAGGCGGGCCCGCAGGTCCGCGTCGAGCAGGACGTTGCTGGGCTTGACGTCGCCGTGCACGACCGGCGGGGAGACGACGGCGTGGAGGTAGTGGAGCGCGGCGGCGACGTCGCGCGCCACGGCGAGCCTGCGCGGCCACTCCGCCACGAGCTCCGCGCGCTTCCGCCCGAGCAGCGCGTCCTGCAGCGACCCGTTGGGCATGAGATCGTACACCAGCATCAGCCGCCGCGGGCGCTCGGACACGGAGCAGGCGAACGGCAGCAGGATCGAGGATGATTCCGAGGCAGAGGAGGAGGAAGAGAGGAGGTGGGAGGCGACGGCGATCTCGTTGTGGAACTCGCGCTCGCCCTGGAGCGACCCCGCCGCGTCCATGACCTTCACGGCCACGGGCCGCGCCGCCCCTCCGCCCTTCACTGGGAGTGCGCCGCGGAAGACGGGGCCGAACCCGCCCTGCCCGAGCTTGTTCGCCGCCGCGAACCCTCCCGTGGCGCGCCGCAGCCGCCGGTACGGCACGCGCTGCAGGGCCGAGCCCGCGCCGTCCTCCGCCGCCGCCCGCTTCTGCCTGCGCCGCCGCCACCACAGGAGCAACGCCGCGAGAGCCAGCGCGACCGCCACGAAGGCTCCCGCCGCTGCTCCGGCCGCGACGAACTGGCGGTGCCGATGGTGGTGCGCGTCCGGGGGCGGCGGCGGGGCTGGGAGGGGCGGCTGGCGCGAGGGCATCGGGATGGGCGGCGGCGGAAAGGGCGGGGCCTTTCCACCATTAATTTGGCTTTCCCTTGCAGCAGGAACCGAGCGAGTCAATCAGATCACGAGCCTTCCCCTCTGACCCGGCCAGCAGCAGCTCATGTGCTGTGCGGTGTCAGGAGATGGGCTCTCGGATGCCTCACTGACTAGTGGGACCCGCCGGGTCGTTGGCCCACCGGATGCTAAACCTGCGATTAATTTAGCGGTTGGTTCCTCAGCTGCGATGATGCTCTAGCAAGGTACGGCGTCGGATTGGGGCAGGAAGTCAATGTAGGCCGGGTCCATAGAGCGATGACGCGCCACGGGAATTCGGGTACCAACAACCGCTAGTCTACGGCTCTACGGGTGCACCGCTCTTCACGCATTAGTTTCACAAATATCGGTACACATTCCGTGTGCTTCTAGAATATCAATTGTTTTTCATTCTACTCTCTTCACTTCTCCTTGAACATGAGAATTAATAATATATTTTCCTTCAAAAAAGAGAAGTGAATCTACTTTTTTAGTCGAAAGAAAAATATATTAATATGTATTTCACTCTTTTTACAAAAAAATCTACTCTCTTCACTTCTCTTTGAACATGAGAATTAAGAAAATATAATAATACAGAATAATAACTCATATCGTTGTAAGGAGTATTTAACTATTCCATTTTCCTTTCTCATTCTTCTTCATTATACGGTTGCTCTGTTTTTCGGTTGAAAAAGTATTCTTTCTTGAGGGAAGTCGCCGATACTGTAAAAAAAAATCTGTTTGTATTATGAAATTGGGGTGAGCATCTTACTATTATATCGTGAAAAAATGAAATAAGTAGTACACGTAGACCTGCTCCGAGAGCACCTACTACAAGCAGGGGGAGTGGAAGCACAGAGTAAGTCAACACAGGCAGTATAATACATGTGTCCCAAATTTCATTGGAAGTTAGTATAATCCAGCATGGGGTTGGACCGTTAAAACTAATAATGGCGCTATCATGGGCATCATTAGTTTAAGGCCACTATCGTGACTTTCGGAGCAACTGTTCGGACCTGTAAGGTCTAATCTATAAATTACTAGCATTAGATTTGTGGAATGGAGCTGTTGCAGTGTACCATCACTCAACAAGAGGTTTATCAAAGTCCAGCTGATGCGTCATGTAATAGCTCCTTACAGCCTAATGACTCTCGGTGTATGCATTTATTTTTAAAGAAGGGAAAGGCAACAACGTCAATAACACGGCGGGACTGTTTCTTAAGTTGGACGGTACGCCACTCTGGTTTTCGGTTTTCCCCTTTTTGGTACGACATCCTGTTGTAAAACTAAACTTGATGGCGAGGCATGTCTATTTCAATGTTACATTCTTCTAAACATCCCCTCACACACCTCTCCTCCAGCTCCATTCTCATTTATTTATTTATCCGTGTTCATTTATCTACAGTCGAGACTGATGGTTTTTTTATAAAAAAACTCGGATGATGGTTGTACTTGGCTATGGATCATAACTGTTTTGTGGCTATACCGTGCCGGACCTTTTCGTACCTGGGCCGGACCGTGTCCGAGCGGCCCATTTGACCAGCGCTATTCAGCTCGGCCTTGGCATGCCGGTCAGCTTCAATGAGCCGAATTTCCCTCTGACCCAACTTCGCATGTTATTTGGCTGGCCCAAAGTTGTAACACACCAGAGTGCTAACACTCAGCTACAGGTGGCCAAACGAGCCGCATGTCACGGTTCAGGCCTGTGAAAGCACGGTCCGTTTAATATCGGGTCGGCATGGCACGAATTTACTATCGGACCGTGCCGTGCATAACCATTTCCTGAAGATAGACGACATTGAGTTAGATACTCATCACTAGTTTTAGGCTTTAGGGTACCCATCACTAGTCACGGCTAGCAACGCAAAAATATTTTTGACACTTTTGAATCATTATTGGACGGCATAATTTGTAATGTGAAACTGAGTATTTTATTTTCGTCCCTCAAGAAATGGCCAACAACAAACTGAGAATTTTTTTTCTTTTGGAGTTTGAACAATTATATATTTTTTGTTAGCCGGAAAGGAAGAAATGGCTAACAACAAACTGAGAATTTTTTTCTTTTGGAGTTTGAACAATTACATATTTTTGTTAGCGGGAAAGGAATGGCTAACAACAACCACATACTAGAAAGGAAAATAAAAAAAGTTATGAATTTAAAAATTATTTAATGTATAATATGTAATTCTCTAATTCACTTACTCCCTACATGATCGAGAAAATAATAGTAAGTTATTTTGGACATGATTTCAAATACCAAAGAGTCACTAATTCAAGTATATTTCACCACAATTTACCTTCTTTATCCATATTAAATATCTTGCATGTGAATAAAAGCAGGCCAAGTAGGGCAGCTGACTGGTTGGGGGTGTTGCACCCAAAGCATCTTACATTTTAGTTGGATTCTCATATGCCTCTTTTTTTGCAAACCAAATAACTCTACCTCGGTAATTTCCTGTGAAATAGAAGATGACCCATAGAAGGACTTTAATTCTTGACATGGAAGGAATGCTATAAGCATGTCTGTCTCAATGAGAGTTTCATTAACATTAAATGATGTGCTATACCACTCAAAATGATGACGTGGTAAAGTAATTAAGATGAAAGAGATAAAAAAGGTGAAACTCATTTGATATTCTTTTACTTGCATGAAACTTCATTGAAACTTCTATTGCGAGCAAAATGTTTCATACTGACTTATTTGGACCAATTTCAATAAAACATTTTATGTTATGATTTATCTATGAAACCCATGAGACGGAATTATTCAATGAGACAAACATTACTTCATCTATCAAATTAAACATCTAGAGCTTACGTGTCACTCTTGAAAATAGTGAAATGAAACTATACATTAAAATAGGCCTAATCTACAACTCAGGTATTACACCCATCTAAGCTAGAGTTTGCTATACGGTTACTTATCCTTCTTTACCGGTAATTTTGATTTGCCTTCAAAAAATGATCACCACGTATTTGCTATGTAGATCTCACATGTATGTCATTCACTATTAATGGAGTAAATTTCACCTACAACTATTTGTGCTCTTATATCACATAACTACAACTTTTGAAGCCTATTTCACAAAACTACAACTTTTGTGACATTTGTATCCTTGACAAGTAGGACCAGGTTATGTGACCCTTGTGTGAATGACAAGTGGGACCAAGCTAGGTTTGTGTTACTAAAGGCTGAATTAGTTGTAACTTTGTGAAATGAACTTTAATAGTTGTAATTTTGTTTTATAAGGGTGTAAATAGTTGTAGTTTTTTTAAAATTTACTCCTGCTAACGTGGCAAGGGGACTAAGATATATTGCAACGGGTAATAAGAAATCTTTTGTTATTTGATAAGTAGGCAATATCCATACCTCATCTGTGCCATTAACAAGGCCACATCGCAATTGAAAATAATTGAAGTGGGGAGTAATAAATTGGCCTCTCTTTCTTTTTTGTAATGAAACGTTCTTTTAGTGGCACGCTTATCCCTATTGTACAATAAAATATACTCCTAAGTTATAGGTATATTTCTAGTTTCTTTAATGATAGGACACATTTCAACAAAATAAATGATATTTTAATTTTTTTAAAATAAAATGAATGGTCTAATGTAATAAAAATCAACGGTGATAATAATTTAGGAACGAAGTATATCTCATATTTGAGAGTTGAGACATGCACATGACAAAAGAAAAAAGTTACTAACATATTAATCCGCCTTCATGCAAATTACAGCTCATCACACGCTAAGAATGACTCCAACAAAGCTAGCCAAACTCATTTTCGCATCTCTATGTAGCACCGTGCATCACCAAATCTTGTCCAACAAATCAGTCAAAATCACGTATTTTGCTTTCGAGGAGAGAGAAGATATAAAAATACATCACCTCTCTTCTCGAATGCATTTGGCGAGGCGCGGAGGAGAAACGTTGGGAGGAGCGCTGCCGGGAGTCGAGCCTCGCGCGGTTGATTTTGACAAAGATGTAGATAACCGGGAGGACGTCGGAGGAGCGCGTACGAATACGGCCCAACGGTGTAGGTTCTTGCCACGGCAGAGGACTACGACAAACACCTAGAGCGTGAGGCGAATGGCGGCGCGGGTGGTGCCACGAAGGCCCATCGGGGGCGCGTTAGGGAAGCGCGCAATCTTGGACTAGCTAACGGTGGTGCGTAGGGCGAGCGACTCCCATGGATATTTCTTTCTACTACTTATTATTTCTCTTTTGATTTTCTCTTTTCTCTTTTTTATCTTCAACGAATATTTGTGTGGTTCCTCGTTATAATCCGTCCATTCGAATCACCCTTACTTTTTCCCGTGAGAAGGAAAGAGACTCAAATCAACACGAGAAAAGGAATTCTTGGAGTACGAGAAGGAAACAAATCCTCGGTGCGCTAGCTTGGTAGCTACAGCTTGCCTACAATCTCTACATGCCCCACTAAGGAAAAAGTTGATAAGTTGATCTTGCATGCAACGATGAGGAGCAAGGTGGAGTGGATGGAGGCGACGACTCTATCAGATGACAACCCTCTACACGAATCCAAGACGGCGATGACTCAATCAAACGACAACCCTCTATATGAAGTTGACGACAACGACGACGCCATCCGAGGAGCCTGTACACACAAAACATATGAATCGTCGCATTCGTCTCTGCTCACCCATACTTAACAGTATAGGTTAGCTTGCTATGGTTGTGGACATCTGTTTTGATAATTTCTACCTATTTTTAACCTATTTGTAGCCTTCAACTTGAGGTCTTATTACCGGAGGAAGAAGAAGACTACATATTGATTTCTTTTGTGGGCTTTATTTGTGGGATAGGCCTTTTACTATTGTAGTGTTGTTTGGTCGTGGGTCACGTAAAAGACAAGAAAGAAAGAGATAGAGATTTATTCCCAAGACATAAGAAGCATTGAGATGTAAAGTCACAAGTAAATCGAGAAAATTAGATGAGTGAAGGATGATAAGTAATATGGAGTGAGTACATCATTATGGGAAGATTTTTTTATGTTATTGTGGTGAGTCAATAGAAAATTCTTATGAATTTGTGTGAATAATATTATGTAAAATAAGTTATACTGTAGCAACGTATGGGTATTTTACTAGTACAATTTTTTTGTGAATTATTTTTTATTGCAAACTAAATATAACTCAGGTAGACTTAGTAAAGTTTTTTACTGTGGAACAAATCGGTGACAGTGTTAATAACGTGAGTCTCAAAATCAGATCCATATCGAATATCCATATTACCGATGTTGCACGGTTCCGCTTGGCATCTGCCGTCCAACTCTCCACTACAATGTCAAGATCAGGGTTCGCCGCCTCCTCATGCGCATGCCACCGGACTCCCCTCCGCCCTCGCCTCCACCGTCCCCGCCTTCAGGCCACTCGTCGGAAGAGTCTCCGCCACGCCACCCGAAACGTTCGCGCCGGCACCAAGGCAATTCGAGGTCTACTCCGGACACTCCGGTCGTCCGCCACGGAGGCACAGGCCTCCCTAGTGCTCATGGTCCCCGTGCCGTCGAGACTGCCACCTCGGCGCGGCCGGAGCTCCGGCACCGGCGTCGGAGGCAGGCCACCACCTCGAACGGTGTGCCACCCGGTGCGCTAATGCGGGACCCACCACTAAGTCCGCCAGCCACCTATGGCTCAGGCGCTGTAAATGCGGTCTGCACCCGCCTTACCGCTGAACCACCAACAGCCAACGGTCGCTTCATTAATGACACCGGTTACCTCTGCTACCGGAAGGCTCCCGCCGCGCCCGAGCGGGAAACTCAAAGGTGGGATCCAATGCTTCGGAATCGTCACCTTACATTGGGCCGCCCCAGCAACCGAGCCCACAGCATCACTCAAGATTGCAGCCCACTCGGGCAGTAGTCCCAGCGCCCGCAGTTTTTGATAGAATCCTGGGGCATCCGGGTCGCCAAAGCTTAAGCGGGCCGGCCTGCGAGTCCTTCACCGGGTCCGAGACCAACGAGGATTCACAACTAAATCTCGATGAAGCTCGGGCGAACCTAGAGGTCACTCGCGCCCCGAGCCCCGCGGGCGCATCGCCGATCGCTACGCCGGAGGGTTGCATACCCACCACCCCGGCGGAATTCGCGTCCTTAATCTCGGCCCCGGTGCAAGATCCGATCTGTCCATCACCAAGCGTCCGCCGGGCACGTCGCCCCTCCCCTTGCCGTCAACCACGACGCAGCATGAGGCTTGCCAATAAAGCCCGTCGCCGCACCCCAGCACTTCTAGCAGCGCAAAACGTACTCCTCAAGAAACCGGGCATCACAGCCGACGCCCCTCCGGAAGCGGACAATATTGCAGCCTACATTGACACTTTTAAGACAGGCCTCACCGAGGAGCAAGCCCGTCTAATTGATGACCTCTTCATCGACCATGTTCCGGCATCGACGGAGGCGGAGGCCGACGAGGCCGAGCCTTAGGGCCTCTCTCCAGCTGGTCCAGGTTGCCTGCCTGTCTTCCATGGGATCAGAAAATATACTAGTATGGAACGTGCGCGGACTAAATTCCGGTGCACACCGCGACGCGGTTAGAGAGCTTGTAGCAGCCGAACGTCCTTCAATTGTGTGTTTACAAGAAACAAAGATGGAGTCCCTTTCGACTACGACGTGGCGCAGATCGTTGGGTCCGGCTTCGACTTCACCTGCCTTCCTGCATCGAATACTCGCGGAGGCATCCCGATGGCCCGGCGCCCGTCCGTCCGGCTAGTATCCAACTTCTCCTTCCGAACGCACTCAATCTCAGCACGGGTCAAACTGCTTAGTGATGGCTCCGACATGTGGCTAACAACGGT
The DNA here is from genome assembly GCA_031894775.1 of Chloris gayana. Lineage (NCBI taxonomy): Eukaryota > Viridiplantae > Streptophyta > Magnoliopsida > Poales > Poaceae > Chloris > Chloris gayana. The sequence goes on along the minus strand of JAUNZO010000887.1, from coordinate 354,681 downwards.
TTACGGCCCCTCGCGCGAGGCAGATAAACCTTCTTTCCTTGCTGAGCTCCACGACCTTCGTCAGGTGCGGACCGGTCCATGGTTGCTGACTGGGGATTTCAATCTAATTTACCGGGCGGAAGATAAGAATAACACAAGACTCAACCGCCGTTTGATGGGGCAGTTTCGGCGATTCTTGAACGAGGCTGCGCTCAAGGAAATCCATCCGACGGGCAGACTGTACACCTGGAGCAATGAAAGGCTGCACCCAACTCTCGAACGCATCGACAGAGTTTTTGTGTCGGCCGACCGGGAACTGCAATTCCCCCACTCGGACCTGCACTCCCTTGCCTCTCTTTACTCCGATCACGCGCCACTGCTGCTGAGGACTGACAACACCTTCTGCTTCAAAAAGAGGTTCCATTTCCGCTCCATCCGGCCAAAGTTCCCTGGCTTTCTTGACGTCGTGCGTCGCGCCCGGCATTGCCCGCTCAACGCCGCGGACCCCTTCCGCCGGCTCGACCGGCTCTTTCGCAACACTGCCCGAATGCTTCAAAGTTGGAGCACGAGACATGTCGGCAACATCAGGATGCAGCTCGAAATCGCCAAAGAGGTTATCCACCGCCTCGAGATTGCGCGCGACCACCGTCCTCTTGCTACTTATGAGGAAGCTCTCCGTAAAAAGTTGAAACTCAAAGCTCTAGGCCTCTCTTCGTTACGGAGATCAATTGCAAGACAGGAGTCACGTTTGTTGTGGCTCTCCGAGGGTGATGCTCCCACGAAATTTTTTCATATCCATGCTAATAACCGGAGCCGCAAAAAGTTCATCGGGGCCTTAGAACATGATGGCTCCGTGGTTCTTGACGAGGATGGCAAAGCAGCCCTAGCGCTACAACACTTTCAGCAGATCCCGGGGACGCCTCCTACCCGTGCTTGCGCCTTCGACCTAGAGCGCTCGGGTGTGCCCTCGTTGGATATGGAAGGCCTAGACAATCGATTCACGAAGCAGAGGTGTGGGATGTTATCAGATCACTTCACCCGGATAAAGCCCCGGGCCCGGACGGCTTTACTGCCCGTTTCTTGCAAGTTGCTTGGGAGATCATCCGTCCGGACTTAATGCGAGCATTCGATGCCTTCCGGCATATGGATTCAAGGAGTTTTCAAGGGGTTAACGACGCGATCATGGTGTTACTACCCAAGAACAGTGAGGCAGCGTCGCTAAAAGACTATCGCCCAATCGCCCTCATCCATATCATCGGGAAACTCTTCTCTAAGGTACTAGCCAACCGACTTGCACCAAAACTGCCCGAGCTCGTGCACCCAAGCCGAGTGCGTTCATCAAAGGCCGCAGCATACATGACAATTTTCGCCTGGTGCAAGCCACTGCTCGGCTGCTACACGCAAGGAAACGCCCAAGTATGCTCCTCAAGATAGATATTGCCGGAGCATTCGATTCGGTGGCATGGCCCTTCCTGCTAGACGTCCTGCGCCACATGGGTTTTCCCCACGCCCGGCGGCAGTGGATCTCCATCCTCCTCTCCACAGCGAGCACGCGCATTGCCATGAATGGTGTGCACTGGAACTCGTATTTTTCACGCCAGGGGCCTCCGACAAGGAGATCCGCTGTCTCCGATGCTGTTCCTGTTGGTTATGGAAGTTCGAATGCCCTAATTCGCAAAGCTGACAGTTGGGGCCTCTTTCAGCCATTGGATGCACGGGTGACCATTCAAAGGGCATCTCTCTATGCAGACGACTTGGTAATTTTCATCGCCCCGCTGCAACAGGACTTCACAATGACACGCCTCATCCTCACCATGTTCGAAGGAGCATCCGGGCTTGCTTGCAACTTGCACAAATGCCAGCTCGCGCCCATCCGCTGTCAACAAAATGACCTTGACTGTGCCACTCAGTTCTTCCCATGCCAAGTCTCGGGCTTCCCAATGAAATACCTTGGCATACCTCTGTCCACCTCCAACCTCCCCAAATCAGCGCTGCAACCTTTGATCGACCGGGTTGCCGACAGGCTGCCAACCTGGAAAGGCCGCCTTATGAACCGAAGCGGGCGCCTGGCTTTGATCAAATCTACCCTCACTGCCATCCCCATTCACACCATGATCTGCACCAAAATTCCACCCTGGGCACACCGAGCTTTGGTCAAAATTATGAAAGCTTTTCTATGGACAGGAACGAGAGATCGTTCGTGGAGGTTGCTGCCTTGTTGCCCGGCAGAAAGTCCGGAGGCCGCGCCAGCTTGGTGGCCTGGGAGTCCTCGATCCGGAACTCTTTGGCTTTGCTCTCCGCCTACGCTGGCTATGGAAGAAAAGAACCGACCCTAATTGCGTCCGGGCCAACCTTCCGCTTCAGGCCGAGGAGACCCTGTTCAGCTTCTTCAAAACCTCAATCACCATCACCCTGGGTGACGGCAAGCTATCTCTCTTCTGGTCGGACCCCTGGCTTGGCGGGCTGTCGGTCCAGGACTTCGCTCCTAACCTTGCAGCAGCTATACCCGCCAGGGTGAAAGCTACACGAACTGTGGCGGATGGTCTGCCAAACAATCGATGGATGCGAGACATAAAAGGCGCCCTCACATTACCCGTGGTCGTGGACTGCATGCGCCTATGCCTCGGGACGGACGGCATAACACTACATCCGGACACTCCGGACTCTATCGGATGGCGTTGGACGGCATCCGGGCAATACTCCCCGAGCTCGGCGTATGCAGCACTCTTCTTCGGTCAGTCCGAGATTGCCGGCGCACGTGAGCTTTGGAACACGAATGCGCCGAACAAATGCCGCTTCTTCCTCCGGCTAGTGATCCATGGGCGCTTATGGACGTCGGTGAGGCTTCAAAGACACGGTATGCGCAACCACGGACCTTGCACCCTTTGCGAGCAAGAAGCGGAAGAGCTCGACCACCTCCTCTTGACTTGCGTCTTCAGCCGTGAAATTTGGTTCAAAGCCCTTCGTCGGTGTGGATGGCAGAGTGTTGCACCATCCAACACCGACTCCTTTGTCCAGTGGTGGCTAAATGCTAGAAGCTCGATTCGGCAACCGCGTCGAAAGGCGTTCGACTCCTTCATCCTACTGATCGCCTGGCACATTTGGTGTGAAAGGAACACTCGTGTCTTCCGTGGGCAAGTAGCCACTCCGGTAGCTCTCCTAAAACGAATAGAACAGGCAGCTGAACTCTGTTGTCGCGCGAGTCTGATCTCCAGCTCGCTGCTGTGAGTCGCGTAGTGTGTGGGTGCTCTTCTCCGTGTACAACCCTTCTGGGTTGCCTGTAAAAGCTCTCTTCTTTCTTAATACGAAACGTGCACGATCTTCAAAAAAAAAAAAGAAAAAAAAATTTGCTCACCTTTTTTCAGGACGTGTCGGTACCTTTTCCTTATCTGCCATGTAGGCCCAACCCGGCCGCCGCATTCCCGCCAGTGGATGGAATTTAGGCGCGCGCGCGCGCGACCTGAGGCGTCGCTCATAGCCGCCTAGGCGTCCTCGCCTTGCTCGCCCATGGCGGACGACTTATCCCCCTACGGGTCCATTTATTAGTTGTACACGGTTCCATTCCACAGCCAGAGAGTGAGTTGGAAGGAGCGAGAGCAAACCCTAGCCATCGCTGCCGCCGCCGCCGCCTTCCGCCCTCCCCATCCCTAGCCGGACGAGCCCCGGCCGTCGTCACTTCTCCTCCAGGTATCGGGCACCCTCCCCCTCTTTTCCCCCTAGTCTCACGCATGGTCGCGATTCCTTTGATGGAGCCATGGAGGGGATTCGTCGCCGGTTAGCAGCAGATCGGAGGAATCTCCTGCAGCTACGAGTAGTTTAGCACGCACTCTGCGTCTATGCCCTAACTACGTCTTCATCTCGTATTATTTTTTTAGCATACGAAAATTCATTTCTAAACTAAAAATCTTTTACAAGTAACGTTTCCTAGTGTTAGATCTCTGCCCCCGGTGATCCCTCGAAAAAAAAGCAAGTTCACTGTGTATAAGGTTAGATGTTTCTACGTGGGGTGGGGATGCTTTTCGGCAACTAATCTTGTTCATGTGTGCGCAAGACAAAATCTATATGCATTGATTTTTTTTTCATATGTAAAATCAAGCATACTCATTCCTTTGCAAGCATGATTAACTCCACAGCAGAATGTCGATCTAAGAGCCACATCACTCGATGCGGCTGTGCACAAGATGACCTTGCAAAATCCATGTCTCTTCGCACAGGATGTGGATGGATCCTTCTTAGAAACTGATTTACTTTCTAGGTGCATAAGACCTCGATTTGCAGATTGTGCTTTCCAAAGACTATTAATTTCTCTTTGGACAAGAGCTATATAGTCCTTGATGTACTGACCTGTATCTCATCTATGGCAGCTGCCACAAGAAAGATGTCGAACCAACAACCACCAACCAGGGCCTCAGGTCGTCTGTTTCGTGTTACTCCTGCCAAGAGGAAGCAGCCACGGATGATACAAACTACGCTGGATATGTTCAGGAAGACACCAGAGGAGGTTGTACGGGAAAGGCATGCCCCAAATTTTGTTCAGCCTCACGTTGAGCTGTCAGAAAAGCAGAAAGAACAGCATGAGAAGCTGAACATGCTTTGGGTCAAATTCGTTCAGGATAGTGGCATACCACTCAGTGCCATTAACTCGAGGAGTTTCGAGGTTATGATCGAGGCCATTGCACAACATGGGCCTGGTTATGTATGTCCTAGTCCAGAGGAGTTGAGGGGGCCCCTGTCTGAGAAAGTGATGAAAGAGGTGGATGAACTGAGGGAGAAGCATGAGAAAGCCTGGGAACGCCACGGTTGCACGCTCATGGTGGATTCCTATACTGATAGTTGGAGGAAACTCCACTTGCTCAGTTTCATGGTGGCTAGTGTGGAGGGAATTTTCTTTTTGGGCTCTGCTGATGCTTCTTGGCAATCAGATGATGCAGATTTTTTGGCAGACTTAATAGAGGACAAGATTGGGGTCATTGGCCGGGACAAAGTTGTTCAGGTTGTTACTAATAATAACTGTAACCTCAAGGCAGCATGCAGGCTTCTAATAGAAAGGATTCCTACGCTGTTTTGGACACCCTGTGCTTTTCAGTGCTTGGACCTTATGTTGAAGGACTTTGGGAAGTTAGAAGACATTAAGAAGCATATTCAACTTGCCAAACGTGTCACCAGATTTATATATAGGCACGGTAGACTTCTCGATGCAATTTGCAACAAGATAGGCAAGACGGAACTTGTGGCGCCCGCAACCACTCTATATTCCACATCGTTTCTGACTTTGGAGAGGATGTACAGGCATAGAGATGTTTTGGAGCATCTATTTACTAATGAGGAATGGAGTAAATCAAAACTATCAAGCACAGAGTCAGGGTCAAGTGTGCAGAAAATTTTGTTGTCATCCACCTTCTGGAATGGAGTAGAAGATTGCATAAAATCATCAGGACCAATTCTTGATGTGCTGAGGATGGTCTATGGTGCTGAGAAACCAACAATGATGGAGGTTTTCTCATATCTAGATCTTGCTAAGAAGAAAATCAACGAGTCCCTTGCAACTAATCCAGGATTACTCAAGAAAGTAATGGATATTGTTGGCCAGCGTTGGGCTGCCTGGGCAGAGCAAGTAGATAAAAAATTATATGGTGCTTCATTGTTTTTGAATCCAAACAAATTTTATGACATTAAAGAGAATGATTACGCTTATGCTTCCACACTAAGGGGGATGTTCAATGATGCAATTGAGAAAATGATTGCTGATGATGACGATTTGATTGCCAAAGTAAGCGATCAAGCTGATCAATACGAGGGATCTGAAAGTTGCTTTGGGAAGAAATTACCAATCCTGCAACAGAAGAAAAAGAACCCAAGTAAGTAAACTTCTATTTATATATGCAGTTACAGGGTTTCTTCTCTTTGAAGCTAAATAAATTAGTGTGATTCTATCTTCATTAAATTTCAAGAAATTATTTCAAATTTGTATACTTGTATCTTTTTAAATTTTTAAATAATATTGACATTTTAGATCATTGGTGGAGTGCCTATGGTGGATCTGCAAGTGAGCTCCAAAAGGTTGCATGGCGTATCATTGGCCTTTATTGTTCAGCATCGGGCTATGACCGCAACTGGACTATGTTTGACTGTGTAAGTATTCAGCAGCGTAGATGTATATGACATCTTTCTTGATTGGAAGAGCAGTTTTTTTTACATCTTTTGTTTCTTCCTGTACTTTTAGATCAACACCGCATATATAAGCCAGTCAGAGCGTAAGAGGTTGGCGGACCGTGCTTACATTCAATATAACCTGAATATGGCAGATAGATCTGAAAGGCAGCGTTCAGAAGGAAGCAACTTTGACCCTTTGATTATAGATGATTTCGAATTGGAACATGATTGGGTTGGCATGTATGCTGAACTGTATAACAGGAATAAAATGATATGGGAAATTGTTGAGGAAGTCACTGATGGATCATACACGCCTCAAGACCACTATGGTCCTGGGAGAGACTACTGCAATGAGATGATGAATTCTGGTCAAGGAAATTTTGCATCAAGGCTTAGTGATGAAACAGATTCAGACACAGAAGAAAATGATGACTCTTTTGTGGTTGACGATGAAGATGTTGAAGATGATTATGGCCAGAAGAATCCACCTACTCCTATTTGTCAGAACGTTGGATTAAGTGGCACTAATATGGTTGATCCTTTTGACATGGATGATTTTTTGAGAGACCTCTGACTTGGAATATGGGCACTGACATGATGTAATATTAATATGATATTTAATTAGCTTCGAGAACCATGGTGGTACTGTGCTTTTGGTGGATTTTAGTTTGTTATATTTCCCTTGGAGAACTTTGGTTACTTGCAATTCTATTATGGTACTACTATGTTGCTTAATTTTCTAGGTGATGGTCTGATGCTCTTTTTTCTTTTAAAAAACATTATTAATCCAAGTATTGGCTACATCATTTTCACTGGCATCCATTACATGTTTATACCACAAGCTATGTTAGCGTTTCCGGTATTAATATACCTCCTTATTTCATAATTCTGTCACTCTTTTTTTTTTTTTTTGCAAGCACCTATCACTATACAAACAGATATTTTTTGGCTGGTTCTGAATTAGAGTAGGTCAGGTTGTAATAAGGTCACTTAAGTTACCTGTTTGGCTGTTTCAGATTGCGTGATTGTTCCTGCTTGTAAAAAGGTTATTTGAAGGAGCTTTGACGATGCTAAACTTGTATGTACTGAGTACAAACAGGGTGACATATTAGTGATCTTTAATTAGCTTTCAGAACTCCGGTGGTATTGTAGTATCGTGAAAGTTGCTACGAATCCAGTGGTCATGTACGAAGCTGCTAGAAGCCGTTCTTCCGCATCATCCAGGCTGCCTGTTCTCTGTTTTTGAGAAAAGAACAGGACTAAGCCTTACGATCTGCTTGACTGCATCATTACTCTATTCATTCGTTATTTAACGCAAACATATGTTAAACAGTATCTAAAATATTCGGGACAATCACTCTTACTGCAATACAAGTGCTCGTTTCAAGAATAAAAAAAAGTGTTCGTTTCAAAAGCGAAATTCTTGTCCCGATCTTATTTTGAGCACGCATTGATAGCATGAGCAAAGTTGAGGTTAGCCAGAAAAAGAGCCGCAGGTACATATCACGGGAGAGCCATAGGAACAATCACTTAAGTGAAGTGAAGATATTAGATGGGAGACACGAAGAAAGAAGGAAGATCACACATGAGCGTTGGTTTACGTGAGTTTTCTTTGCAGACGACAATATTTTTTTCCATGAATATCAATCATTTTTAAAAAAAAGAAAATGCAGCGGTCGTGGCCGGTAGTGCAGTGAAGAGCTTGAAATCAGAGTGGTTAGTGCGGTGATGATGCAACGACAGAAGCCTACAGGAGACGGGAGGACGTACTCCCTGTTAGCCACTGAAAATTTTGGACGAAATTAGTATCAAGTCAACGATTGCTTCGAGATTTTGTCTCTTACCAACCATTTCTTTTACAACTGTGGCTTGAAACATTTTTTATCGGACCAAATTGATCCTGACCTTATGCAACCGATGCTTAATATTTTGCTCAGTTTTATTCGGTCGCTCAGTGAACAAATAATCCAAAGAAACATATTGGAAATTTATATTTTTTTCTAATAATTATAGCTGTATTAGGTGGTTAATTAAGTGATTAACTAGATTGATTAGCTGCTTATCTATTGAATTTGTCGGTCACACTAGGTCTGGCCCAATGGAGAAATACAATGTGGTTTCTTAGGTCCCTCCAGCTTTAAAGAAAGTAGAAACTGGTTTATATATAAGTTGTGTAGTTCTGTTTGGATCTTAATTTTTTGAAACTGGAAATTAGTGTTAATAACTTATTTTTAGATAAAATCTGACGTTAGGTGAGTTTGAATTATTTTTAGATAAAAACTAACCAACAAAAAACTGATAAATCTAGAGGCCTTTAGTTTCTAGAAACCAATTTCTTGTAATCTGGAGGGATCCAAATAAGCCCTTAGTCCAATTAGTGGAGAATATCGAACATGTCTTGCCCGTAAATGAAGGTTTGCAGGCAAAGCAATCATATATCAGTTTTCATATAGCTATATGCTAAAGAATGAAACATATATAAATTGGTAATATGAATTGGAAGCCGTATTGGGCATTCACGGTGCGCACAGACCACTACAAACCATTTAGTTCATCATCAACCAATGGTTGTCCACGGTTTATGTAGCACACAAAAGTAAGCAAGATGATTATGATCCTTTGGCATCCTACCCTTTTACCAAGTTCACCGAACATTCTCTCGAATCTGAACAACTCTGTATGACCAGATTCACCTGAACATTTCATGAATCTGGACACAAAATATCCGAATGACAAGTAAATTGGGACTAAGGGAGTAACTCTAGGCCGGAACACCTCAAAGATGTTGCCGATGCTCTATCATGACAGGACGAGGAGCAATTGGCGGTACATGCCATTTCATTGTTGTTCTTTTCATGGTCCATGGTGTAGGATGCATAGACGGTGGAGATTCGTGCCATGCTGTGTGCAGGTACTGACAGCCGGTCGGGCAGAGGTTGATGGTCTCCTGATCCTCCACAACTATGTGTTTGCTCACGTCCGTGATTGGTTGCCTAGAGGATGCCTGCACCACATGGCTGAATGCATAATCTTTTATTATTGAGTGAATTGTAAAAAAACTACAAATATTTGTGTCATGGTTGCAGAAAAACTGCAACTTTTGATTCATGTTGCAGAGAACTACAATTATTTTGACTTTGAGTTGCAGAAAACTACAACTTTAACAATTTCCGTTCTAGAGTGGCCAACGTTCCAGCCAGTTTGATGATGTCATTCTGCTGTCCATATCGGATGGTAAGCCCATGCTTTTGGTGTTCTTTAGGGTTGGATGATAAATTTTGCATCTTGGCTGCTTTGGGTGTTGAATTTTGGTAGGTACGTGGATGATTTGTTGTCGCTCAAAATGTACCGTGTTAATGTAAATCCAGAAAATACAATTGTAGCGATGAAAATGAACAAGGGTTTTAATTATTGTTTCTACAATATGGTGACTTTGGCACAATATTAGGATTTTATGGTGTCTTAACATGGATCCCGCATCCGATGTGGAGAATGAAATGGCATCAGACTAACGGGTGGATCAGTCCAGAAAAAAATGTTAAATTATAGTTTTCTACAACTCAAGATCAAAATAGTTGTACTTCTTTGCAATAGAAATCGAAATTTTAATTTTTTGCAAGCATGACAGAAATAATTATAATTTTACGTAATTCACTCTTTATTATGTTTGGTACCCTGCATGTCTTTCTCAGCCAGGCTTTAATGATGAAAAAGACCGTATGTGATGCACCGGGAGAAACAAAAACACAACTGGATAGTTGTTATGGAGCCAGACTCCCACGAGATGCACCTGGGACCGTGCAACCAAATTCAATCACCGCGACTAAGACTGCACACCCTGCTTTTCTATTCTTGTGCCTCGAGACCACAAACATGGAGAAGCTAGCGGTAACTCTAACTCATTCCTAGTGCAAGGTAGGCATATCATGTTACTGCAAGCTAGCTAACAATCAATATTTGTGTGTAGAGACTGTCACGACGAATCAGCATACCAAACACGAAGAATATATTGCTTTCAATTTAAAGCAGGGCTTCTAAGCCTTTTCTCTAAAAAAAAAAAAAAAAAAAAAAAACACGAAGAATATAAACTTTGTTGCATCCGTGTGGCCTGGTTCATTGAGGCCTGGCTCTGTAGGACCATGCATGCTAGGTGCATCAGGGTCATGTTTCACATAACCGGTAGAAGCCGGCCGGTTATTCCGGTTAACCGGGAACCGGCCCCGGCCGGTCACCCGGTTCGACCGGTTAACCAGGGAAAACCGTTGCTATGTACTATAGCAAATTGGTTAACCCTCGGTTTTTTCGATTAACCGACCATTTTTCTCGATTCAAAATCGGATCGGTCGATCCGGTTATGTGAACCTTGATCGTGGTAACCGATCGCGATCCTCGTCAATTTGTCAAGCACTACTAGATGACGCGCATGATGGATTCATGAGGTCACGCAGTGGACCGATTCCACGCCACCTTCTACCACTCGAACGCTCATCACCTCATTCGTGATTTTGTTCATGGGTGTGCGATGTGTCAACATAACAAGATCGAGAACCTCCACCCGTGTGGTCTGCTTCAACCATTCCCTATTCGATCAGGGATGTGGAACAATATTTCCCTAGGTTTCATCAAGGGCTTCCTCCAATGTGCCCTAAAAAAAGGGCTTCCTCCAATGTCGATAAAATTTTCGTACTTACAGCTCGTCGATCACTTCTCCAAATTCGCCCACTCATCACTCTAAGACACCTCACTTCTCCGTCACCAAGGCAATCTTCAACAACATTGTACTCTTGCACAGAGCTGCCTTGCTCTATTGTCACTTGAAAGTCGCCTAGAGGGGGAGGGTGAATAGGCGATAATCCTAAAAATCACTTAACTTAACAAATTAGAAACGCAGGAAAGATTTGTCCGACTCCAATGTCCGACTATAGTAGGACAAAGTCCGACTCGGACTAATATCCGACTAGAGTAGAACAATGTCCGATTGCCTCGTGCGGAAAGTAGATCGGCAGCCAAGTTGGACAAATCCACGGGTAACAACAAACAAGCAGCTAGCAAGTCAAGAAAGCTAGGGCAACAAGGGCACAAGCAAGCAAGCCACCTACACAAGTTAATCTAGAAATTTAAGCAAGAACAAACTAGAGCCGTAGCACACAAATTGCGAGACACGCGTTTTTTCACCGAAGTTCAGCTCCACCAAGAAGCCTACATCTCCGTTGAGGAGTCCACCAAAGACCGCGTTGCTCTCAACCCTAAACCTCTTCAAGCTACCACAAAGGCCGGTTTAAAATCCACTAAAACAAAACTCCACGAAGGGAAGGGCAATACAAACGACCCGAGTCTCAACCACAAGCTTGGGAGCTCGTCGGGTAACACCTAACCGTCTAGGGGATGAATCTCCAAGAGTAACAAACACAACAAGCGTCGGCGATGAGAATGAATCAAATGCTCTTGAGATGGTAATGAAGCTCAACGAATTGTCCTCAATCTTCTCGCAAATCCGCCAAGGATTGGAATGGGGAATCAATTTGGAAGAAGAGGAGTGCTTGGGAGAGTTTGGGAGTGTATTTGAGTGTGAGGAAAGTGCCAACCGACCAAATGGGGACGAAGTTCCCTTTTATAGCCGGGCACTAAAAAGAGCCGTTGGGCTTGATCCGACTCGGGCTTTGTCCAAACGAGTCGGACTCGGAAATGTGTTTTCGCTCTAGAGTCCGACCGAGAAATCCGACATAAGTCGGATATGTCCAAGTATATAACGGAGTCCGACATAAGTATGAAGTGTGAGTATACATTGTCCGACTCCTAGGGTTTTTGAGGGAGTGGCGGACTCTATGGAGTCCGAGTGGACGTCCGAGGGGTCGGACTTTGCTAGAGTCGGACTTTATTCGCCGAGTCGGACATCCCCGCCTGTGCAGCGCTCGGAGTCCGACCGAGTCGGACATTGTCCGATTCCCCCGATTTTCACGAATGCCGGGTTCTTCGAGTCCGAGTGACTCGGACTTTGTCCGACTCCTCATAAGTAAAAAACTGATTTTTGACTTGGAGATGGAATTTTGAGCACTTGAATTCTCAAACTTCATACTTGTGTATCCCTCTTGATAGTACGGTGTTTCCTATACTCAAGACATAAATAAAAAGCTTCACATCTTGATCTTGAACATAATTTGATGAATTTCCAAATCTTGTAAATATGAACGTACTTGACCACTTTCTTTTTGTGTTTCTTTGCTCTCAATTGAATTTCAAATATAAACTACGTACAAGCTCATTTGAAACATTAGTCCTTTTTAATTGTATTAACGTCAATCACTCAAAACCATAATTAGGGGCCTAGATGCACTTTCATCACTGATCACAACACAATCTTCATCATCAACTTCTAGACCGAGCTATTCTACCTCGTGGATGCTAAGGTTCACATGAGCTCTTTTTCTCACCCGTAGATGGATGGTAAGTTGGAGATTGTCAACCGTGTCATCACCATGCACCAAGGTTTTGGATACATGGAAATTATATGACTTCTTCGTAATGCTCTGTCTGTCTCATGTTACTTGTCATTCTGGCTCATTACTGGATTCACTCGAACATTCTCTAAATCTAGACAAATAATATATCCAGATTCATTGAATATTATCTAAATCTAAAAAGAAACGTCTGCAGGATGACAAGTAAACTACGACGGGGAGTACATTATTTAAAGGGAAAAGTTCATTTTGTTCCTCGAACAATCCACTTTGTCCAAATTACACCCCGAGCAAAATCATGGCTCACTTTACTCTCCCAAACAATTTGAGTTGGTACAATTTACTCCCTTACGTAATTTCTCTTTTATTATATCTTCCTTTGTACGAGATGAGTTTAGTGCTCAAATTTTGCACAATGATAGTTTTTGTTGAACCTTACATTTAAAATATATAATATATATTTTAAACATATAATTTATAGTTTGATAGGATCAAATATCATCTTAATTATATAGTTCTAAAATTGTATACAAAATATTTTTTAAAAATACAAAATATTTTCATTTATATACGTAATGGCACCATCTATCATAATGCAAAATTTGAATTTCAAATTCAAATCGTATAAGAAAAACAAAAAAGAGAAATTGTATAAGAGAGTAAATTGAGCCAAATTAAATTGCTTGAAGGAGTAAAGTGGGCCAAAATTTCGTTCGGAGTGTAATTGGACATAGTGGATTGTTCGGGAGTAAAATGAACTTTTTCCTTATTTAAACAGTGCAAGGTATAATTCATAACACATGGTTTTATATCGAGAGTCAAATAAACCAACATGTAGATAAGAGGTATATTGCATTGAGGTTTTACATACACTTTAGTATAAAATTGGAGAATATAATATCAGAAGCTGAATTATAAAGCGGCTGTTGTGCTTTGTTGTCAGTTGTCACACGGTGGCTCCACTGAGTCACTGACCACCAGCTTCCCGGTTTGAATCCGGGTCGGCAACAGCTTCGACGCTGACGAGTGGACCCGAGCACGGCCCTGACCTAGCTATAGGGTTCTCTTTCTCCTCCGCTTGGTCTTCTCTTCTCCCAACCCGGGACGCGCTCCTCGCGTGGTCGCAAAAACTCGCCGCCGCCACAACTCACACCTCCGCAGCCGCCGCGATGGGCGATTACGGCCCTGGCGGCCAGATGCGGGGGCCTAGCATGGACTCCCGCCCCAAGGGCGGCCAGCGCCCCAACGTCCAGCAGCTCAAGCTCGTAAGCTTGCCGTCCTCCTCGTCCCCTAAACCCTAACCCTAGTGATCTCCTGTCTGATTCGTTTCTGATCCGTTCGGTATTGCAGATGGGGCAGATCCACCCGACGGGGCTCACGCCCAACCTGCTGAAGCTCTTCGAGCCTCGCCCGCCGCTCGAGTACAAGCCGCCGCTCGAGAAGCGCAAACTACCGGCCTACTCCGGTAATTTTCTGCCGATATTTTTTTTCTTGTTTTTGTATTTTTATTTTTCTAGTTTCGGCAGACAGGTCTGCAGATTTATTGACTGATGTTTGGGTGCAGGGATGGCACAATTTGTATCACACTTCGCTGAGCCTGGGGATCCTGAGTACGCCCCTCCCGTGCCCAAGTGCGAGACAAGGGTATGTTCTTTTGCTCGCTACTATTGCAACCTGTATTGGGTTCGGCAGTATGTTTATATATTGTTGGATGTGTCTGGACACGTTTCTTAGTGCTGTATATTGCTAAATGTTATGATCACAAACATGCTAGTATTATTTTCTGCTAATTCAGTTAGTGTTTCAAACCCTGCTTGTCTGTTTGCTCAGCTGAAGTAGTGGGTTAAGTGTTTTTAAGAGAAGAATGAGCTGCATCTTTAGAACACTACTTCTGTATTCTGCTTCTACGGATATAACTACTGAGCACATGTTATAAGGTGTTATGAATTATTAGTCTGTAATTTTCCGTGCTGGAAAGGGTTGGTTGATTATAATTCGTATGTTCTTCCTGTGTGATAACTATTCTACATGTTATTTGAGAGTTGTTTTATCCTGTCTCCAGTCTATGAAGACATTGTTGCATTTTTATTTGCTGAGTGACTCCTGTGCCACCTACAAAAAAAAGTTCCTCACAAATTCCGTCAATGATACGTTGAGAATGTAGCCAGTCTTCACAGTATCTTATGTTGTACTGTACTTCTGCACCTTTTTTTGTTCAATTCCTAATTCAGTATTACATGTCCTGTACAATAGGCTGAAAAGAAGGCTAGGATCCGCCAGAGTAAGCTTGAACAAGGTGCAGCTAAGGTTGCTGAAGAACTTCAGAAATGTGAGCTAATTCTGAACCCATGTTACCACTTTTTTCCCTTTAGAAGATGGAGATACTAATCATTATTCTGAATTTCTGTAGATGACCCACAAAGTGATCCCAATGCCACTGGTGATCCATACAAAACACTCTTTGTTGCAAGACTTGTAAGTTTCTGCATCACTGAAGCATTTATGATTCCTGTACAAATAATATATGCATTGTTACCCAATGTAACCTCATCAATTTTTTGCAGAATTATGAGACTTCCGAGAACAGGCTTAAACGGGAGTTTGAAACTTATGGGCCTATTAAAAGGGTAAGTACATGTGGTAAATTCCAGTGCAGGCCAAGTTATTGCACTGTGGTAAGGTTATCGATTATTTTAATTGAGAGACTTACACTGGTAAAACATCAAAAAAGAAATGATTTTTCTTTGCAACCAGTGCATCCCATATTTTCACAACTACAGAACAAACAACGAAATGCACTCCATGGCAGATTTTTATGCTTAGCTCTTTCTTTAGTGTTTTGAAATATTCTGGCAAGTGTTAAATTTTTAGAAGGAAAAAATGGGAGCACCTTTTCTACCTTTCTTCTGACATTCTTTGGTAATACTTTGTATAGCCAACCATATGCTTTTGCTTACTCCCTGTCCCAAAATATTTGTCATTCTGGCTTTCTACCAGATTCATTGAACATTCTCCGAACCTGGACACAGTCTGTCTAGATTCATTGAACATTCTATCAATCTGGACACTCAAACACCTCCAGAATGACAACTAAACTGGGACGGAGGGAGTAGTTCTGTACTCCCTTCTTCCGTTTTTCTTGTTGATTTATATTTTCCTTCTGTTCTTCAAGGCATCCTTGACCTTGATCACTACTTTCCTGGGATTTTATGTTGTTAGAAAGGAAATCTATGTACTAAAATATCAAATATGAAAAAAATAAAGTAACGTTTATCAATTAACTGCCAACCATCTCAGCAAATGGTTAATCTTCTCAAGCTTCTGTTAGATGGTTTAAAGATTAGGTTGGTTCATACACTTATGGTTGAGGTAATGCTTATTCTTGCAATATGCTTGCTGGTAATTTAGTTAGTCTTATTCTTGTAGGCGGTTCAATATGTTTGTCTCAGTTAAAATATATTGATTTAGTTTTTGAAAAAAAAGCTACTGAGCCTCTGTGAAGCCTAGATTTTTTATGTCCCTTTACGTCTTTCCATTGCCAATTATGTTCTCAAGGAAGAGAGCAAAAAAATTCTGCATCTGTCAAAGGCAGGTCAAGGTAGACTTGTTTTCCCATTGCGCCGAACTGCATCTATCATATTGATAAGTTGGGGGCAGACAATCATACTGATTTATGAAAATGACACAAGTAAGCATAGATCACTTTCTATTTTGTAAAAAGCAGCTTATCTGCAGGCTTCTACAGTCTGGGCTTAATCACATAGGTCCTCTGGTGAGTATAGTTTTATAGTTGCTTTCAGGGGCAATTAAAACTAGTGCAGTTTCCAAGTTCTGCTGCTCGTGGAGGACAACTGTGTAATGCTAATGCCATTTCTCAACTCCTAGAGTTGAAGATTCATTCATTTTCTCTGTAAGGAGTATAAGTTGCTTGCTTGTTTATACCACCTTAATTTCTGTAACTTCTGTTGCTACTTATATCTTCACGGAGGTCAAACAAATCATATACAATGAAGAGGGTAATTTGGTTTCGTGTATATAGCATTTCGTGTACCCTTTTCCTTTAGTAAGTTCCCTGGTAAGGGGATATGCAATGCTTTTCACAACGGTCAGACATCGCGTTTTGCTCCTACTATGTTGATCTGTGCTGGATTTTGCTCCTCTCTGGAAGCCCTTCATATGCAAGGTTAGCACGGCTGTTTTAGGCTTTATGCCTGTCTGTCGTGCAACATAGAATAAACTAACAATGACCAGACAACTGTAATAACAATTACTAAAACAATTGTCTCAAGTTCAGTGGAGCCGCTGTAAATTACAATCATCTTTTGCAGGTGCGGGTTGTAACTGACAAGGATACAAATAAACCGAGAGGGTATGCATTCATAGAGTATACTCACACCCGGGATATGAAAAGTAAGTTTCTGCAAATATTTTATGCAGCAAGTTTCTTTCTCCGTAAACTAACATTTTTCTGCTAATCTGGGTTGTCCTCAGCTGCTTATAAGCAGGCAGATGGGAGAAAAGTCGATAACAAGAGGGTGTTGGTTGATGTGGAGCGTGGTAGGACTGTTCCCAATTGGCGCCCCAGAAGATTGGGTGGTGGACTTGGATCAAGCAGGATTGGTGGTGGAGAAGCTGACAAGAAGGATTCTACGAGGTATGTGTTCATTGTTCGTTTTTCCATTCTGATCATTTGTTTGAAAACCATTGCATTTTCTTAAGTTATTTTAAAATTGGCATGGGATTTGGTTCATCTATGTAGGTCTTTTTGTGTTCCTGAACATATTGGTTATGCTTTTCTGTAGCCTTTATAGGAAGATTACTTCTAATACTACTCTATTGTACTTTAACATTTCAATTAATATCGAAGCATACAGGATTTTTTGGTTAATACTGTGATGAATGCTAATTTGGGAGTATGACTAATAGTTGTTATTATAGTCTTAACAACCTCTAATCTTTCTGGTTTAACAGGGAACAACACCATGGTGGGGCAGCAGGGCGCCCCAGATCTGAGGAGCCTAGGAGGGATGATCGTCGTGCTGATAGGTAAGACATGTGAATGTAAATATGTTTCTTTATACAGGTCATGTAGAAATGATTATTGCATTATCATCTTACGTTGGTTCCCATGTTATATGTTGTCGAACTATTTGCACAGGGAACGGGAGAAGTCTCGTGAAAGGGTTCGTGAAAGAGATCATCGCGATGAGAGAACCCGTGAACGTTCACATGAACGGGTTCGTGATCGTGATTCTAGAGAAGAAAAACACCACCACAGGGATCGGGATAGAACTCGGGACAGGGAGCGAGGAAAGGACCGAGAAAGAGATCACGGACGTGACCGTGATCGTGATCGTCGTGACAGAGATAGGGACAGGGACCGTGGTAGAGAAAAGGACCGTGGTCGCTCTCACGATCGTCACCGTGAGAGGGGCAGTGAGAGGGGCAGGGAGCGGGACAGAGATTATGAGCGCACTAGTCATGAACGAGACCGCAGTTACTTGCATGAGAGGGATGCTGACTATGCCAATGGTGGACCTAAACATGACAAAAATATGTCAAATTACGGACAGGATTATGGCTATGGGCAGTATGAGCAGCACAAAAGCCATGAGCCCTATGGCTATGGTCAAGATGGACGCGGTCGTGAAACCGAGCACTCAAAGCGGCATGAGCATGAGTACTATCGTGTGGACTCGTATGGTGCGCAAGGTCACAATGTTGAACCTGACGGCCCTGAAGAAGGTGAGGCATTCGAGGAAGGTGATTATCAGTATCACCAGGCATCTGAACGTATGAATGAAGCTTGATCGCAGCAGCAAGGTGTGTTTGATAGTTTTATTTTTTCTTAATTGTTTCCCCTCAAATGCTATAATTCTTTGGATATTTTCAGCCGTTCAGTGCTTAATGGAGATGCTCTTCGAGTTTGACCAAAGGAACTGGAGTCATGTCTTCCCTGTGTTTGAGCCATTTGTGAGAGTTTTTGGCGCTTATTCCTGTCTCTTGAATAAGATGTTTGTGTAATCTGATTGTGTACCATTAACGTTTTGTATGTGGAATGCTTGAAGCTTTTTCCTTTTATTTTACAAAATTTGGGACAGTATTTTCAATGATGTTTATGGCTGTGCTTATTTACTTTATATAGCCCTGGGTGCATTCTGTCCATATTATATTACACAGAATGGTCTGTCTTTTTAGCGGTCTAAATTTACATCCTTTATAATAGAAAGAAAATTAAGAAACGATGGATGAGAATGGGAAAACAAGATTTATTAGTTTTGGCACTTGATAACAAGCGTGCTTGCATAAGGTCTGTATATGCGCAGGATTATCTCTTTGTTGCCTGTACTGATTACAAGTTTACAACATATTACAGTAGACTTTATAAAAAAAACATATTACAGAAGATATTAGCATGAAAGGACTGTAGTCTAGTCACAAATGTATGGGACTTGCTAACTTTTAGTTGAATCAATGCTCAACACCACTAGATTAAAACGAGATGTTTAATAAAAAGATATTTTTCCATACAGTCTATATATAAACATATCTTCGTTTGTATCTCAATCCTATAAAAATAAATAACAATATAAATTTTAGTATATATCATATCAATTGAAAGTTTTGTGACCTTTTTTAGTCGATTAAGAGTACGAAGAATGAAAATGTATCCTTCATTGGCTTCTCATAATATCATCCTTTTCAATTTTATCTAAGGAGAATAGTGACTACTGACTAGCCCGTGTGATTCCTATAGGTAGAATACTAACTTAGTGTAATCAAAATTTATCCACGAGTAAATCTGTCCAAAAAGGCTATTAAAAACGACTGAAATCGACACATCAGTGATCTGGTTGGAGCACTTGGGAAGGAGAGAGATACAATCGGTTTGTGAATTTTAAACGTATTTTCCTTTTCAATCGTAAGTGTGTTTTCTAATATGTTTGAACCATTGTGTTCTTTAAAATTCATTATATGAAACAAGATACAATATGAATATCTTTTATATTTTTAAATTTAAATTTTCATCAAAATTTTCAATATACTACATCCATATTTTAAATATTCCATGTCAAAATTTTTAATGTTGATATAATTTATAAAAATAGTGAATAATGTTAAAATATATTAGAAAAAGTATTTAAAATATTGAATTTAATTCCATATTTTGAATTTTGAGAAGGGTCAATTCACATCGCAAATTTTATTAATCCCGTACCCACGGTCTCGAAACCTATCCCGTAGGTCACATTGAGATGGAAGATAAATACATCTTTGTCATTCATATAAATTTTAGCATCATTTTTTCGAATTTACGAAAATGCCCCAAGCTCACTATGGGAGATCACCCATGCCGGCCAATGCGTCGGCCCTAGCCATATTGCTGGCTACTTTTTTTAGGGATAATTGCATGGTTGTCCTTATTTTTATCTCTAACTATAAGTTTATCCTTCTTTTTTTAACTTTACGTGGTTGCCCCTATTCCGTGAGATTTGAAATTTCTATTTGCCCCTCCTTTTTGCTACCGTTAGTAGTTTACGAATTTTTTTAAAAAAACTTCCAAGTGGAAAACACTCGTGTGCCCCTGCCTCCCTCATATATGTTCCGCTCGACCGAGGCTACGTCGGAAGACGCCCCAATGCTGCGCGACCGAGGCCCCGACCCTAGGTGGCGTCGACGGCGGCGGTTGCGGCTACGTGGGTAGGAAGGGGCGTAGAAAGGGCAAGCGGCTTGCGAGCGCGCGGGACTGCAGCGGAGATTTTTGCTATTTTGACCACGCAATCGGTGGGCTTTGCTAGCATGACCACGCAAGTTTGGGCTTCGCCGAATGACCACGAAACCGGTGTCATGTGCTGTAAAATGACCATATCTGTTGGAATAGACATTTTTTACATTTTCTCTAATGATTTAGACACAGGAAAGGACTATTATACTCCTGCCCTATCAAAAGCCCTCCCACGACGTGGCGCCAATTAAAAAAAAAGAAGGTTGCTGCCAGACGTGATGTTTCGTGGTGCTGCTGTTTTTTTTGACACCTTGGTGCTTCTACCTTCTTTTTTTTTTTATAGGACAGAGGTATAATTGTTCTTTCCTGTGTCTAAATTATTAGAGAAAATGTAAAAATATATATTCCAACAGATATGGTTATTTTATAACACATAACACCGGTTTCGTGGTCATTCTGACGAAACCAAACTTATATGGTCATTCTGACGAAGTCCAGTTAAATAGTCAAAATAGCAAAAATCTCGTTGCAACGGCCTGCGCGCGCAAGCTGGCAGACGCGGCTAGCGCACGGATGGCGGTCTGCAGTGACACGTGATTCGACAGAGGCGGCGCGGCGGCGGCAAGATTTGACGGAGGCTGTTACGCGACGGATGGAGCACGCACAGGTGGAGCTGGCCACGTAGGCCGCTGCGCGGCACGAGGCTGGAGCGTTGTTCTTCTTCCTCTGTTCTGCGCTGCTCACCGGTAACTCCGGTCATGACTGCCCCAATCTATCGTCAAATGCTGAATTCTGTTACTATTAGACATTTGTTGCTTGGTTGCACTAGTGCTGCTAATATTTAAAATTAAGATGAAATGTTGTTAAAATTTAAATAATTTTTAGTTAAATTCAAATCATTCATAAAAGTCAATCAAATATTGTCCAAATATGTTCAAATTATTATTGTAACTAAATTCAAAATTTCAAATGCATTTCATCTCCTCTCTTCTCTCTCCTATCCGATGCATTAGTGCTATTAAATCCGACCTCGGCCTCATCCCCGGCTAATTTCATCTCCTCTCCTCTCCTATCCGAGTGATGGCTGCCTCCTGTTCCTCTTTCCCCTCTTTCGTGCCTGACCGGTCTTCTGTGTCTGTTTCCTTACAAGGCCTCATCGGTGTGGTAGAGCGTGCAACCTTGTCTAGTACTTGGAAAAAAATGACATAACAATATCAATTCACATATAATTCTCTACGAATTAAAAACAACGAAAGGAGGGACCGTTGTTTTGTGTGATCTGGAAATATGTAGACAGAATAAGCACCACATAGCCATGAAGCATATGGTTGTGATCAAGATTATCTTTAAATTGAACACTCAAAGTAACATGAGTATGTTGGACAAGCATAAACTAATAGGTAACGCACATATATGGGAGTATTGTACTTATAAAAACATGGAAAAGCCTTGCCGTAAAAGCACTGCGGACACCCCAACAGATGTATGATGAGAATTTAGTAGCAGTAGTCACAATGGTTCATTTCTCTCCCGAACTGAAAAAGGGCATACATTCGACTCTTATGTTTTTTATGTTTATCTTGATTGGCAGTTTTCTTTGTTGATCCATCCATAGCTGTCCAGTGCACTTGTGCTTTCTATTTTGTGCCATTTTCTAGTACTTAGTCTTGTCAGCAATAAGGTGTTGAGTAATCGATGCATGGCTGCTCCTCTTCTAAAGTACATATTTTTGTGACAAACACACGTTCAAACTGTTTATTTCTTTAAACAAAATGACATAGTATATTTATGAGTACTGTTATACATCCCACCTATTTGTATGTGTGACACTCTGTGCCACGTTTTTGTAAAGTTAGCAATTTTAAAACTAACCTCAGGTCTGGATGAACCCCTCCAAGAATTTTCATTGACATGCATTATGGTTTGAGCTGAAAATAAATTCAAATACACTTTGAATTGAACTACAACTCAACTTTCTACAACAGAAGTATGGTCAACCAAAATTATATGTTGTAGGGCATGTCAAAAGCAAAATCTAGGACAAAACCCCACTGGATTTCATCAAGGTTTGATACCTCAAATAAATCGGAGAATCTTAACTTTTAAGCACTTTCTCTGAATTTTCAGAATTAATCTAGAAAGAATTTTGGAGCAAACTCGACGTGCATATCACTCTCTAGATTTGTACAACCAAGGAAAATTCTCCATTTTAATATTTGAGCTTGGGAAGGCCTTGAATTTGAATTTTTAAATTCGAATCAGACCACATTTGGAAAATGGGGGAAAAAGAAAGATGCTGGGGGAATATCCCCGTGGGCCCCGTCTGTCAGCCGCACGAGGCGAGCCACGGGCGCGCGCCGCGCACCAGCGCGTCCGTACGCCGGCGTCGCGTGGCGCCCGCCTCCCGGCCGCGGCCCACCTGGTCGGGGACAAGGGGAGCGCCCCAAGGCCCGGTCGAAGCCGCACCCCCTCCCATTTCTTCCCCTCTCCCGAGCTCCCACCCCCGTTCGCCATTGCCGCCGCCTAGGAGCTCCCTCGCCCCACCGCCTCCGACCACCGCAGCCCGAAACGAGCGCGACACGAGGACCGCCGCACCCCTACCTTGCTCCACAACCCCCCCCCCCCAAATGGTGAGCTAAACCGACCAAATTTCGAAGATTTCCCCGGCGAGCTCATCTCCGGCCGCCACCGACGCCGCGGCCAAATTTGCCCTCTCCGATGAGCCTCGCCACTTCTTCTTTTCCAAAGGGTTGCGCAACGCCCCCTCCACCTCCCTAACCCTTTCTTCCCTTGTTTCGTGCGACGAGGAAGTCGCGGTGAGGCATGTTCCGGCCACGGACCTCGACCCACCGCCGCCTCCACGCCGACGACCCCCTTCCGGCTATGCTCATCCTCGACCAAGGCCATGACGGTGGAGCGCACCCTCCGGTCAAGCTCCACGGCCAAGCCGCTCCTCCACCCGTCCCTCCTCCGCGACGAGTACTCCCGCCGGACCCCTTCGCACCGCCACCGCTCGCCGCGCCGCCTCTCCGGTGAGGTCCCCTCTAACCCGACCTCACCACCAGATCCGCCATGTCCTGCCGCGCCCGGAGGACCTTCTTCGCTGGCCCCGTGACGCCCGGCGTCGTTCCGGCCGCCGCGCCGCCGCCTCCTCGCCGCGCGCCGGTGAGGCCACGGGACGGGCCACACTGCCCAGGATCTCGTGTGGCTGCAGCCACACGCGGATCCGGAACCCTATGGTCCCTATTGTGGCACCTTGGCGCGGAATTCAAATTTAAATCCGAATGGTTTTTTTGTAATTAAGGCCGAATTTCGTTTAAACTTGAAAAATTCATATCTAGAGTTCTAGACCTCGAAAAATTGGAAACTAAAATTGGCTGGAACTCTTGAGACATGTACTATTTTATAGTGTATTTAGTTTGGCAAGATCAGATGTAATTTATTTATGTTAATTTCTTTTTAGGAAATTCAAGATTAGGACTTAATTAATTATTTAATTGCCTCAAATTATGAAGCTTAATTTAATTATCATCCATAACATGTGCTTAAGGACCGGTAGCAATTTAATTGCTATTTTACCTAGTTTTGCTAGGGATATTGGATTATTTCCCTTGCACATGTGATAATGATTTAAATGCTTCATGGGAGTTGATGAAGTAAATTAAATTGGTTAATCGCATTTAAATCATTTCACCTCGCTGAACAGCAAGTTATTTTATACTCACAAATTACGTGTATTTGATGAAATTCGCACGTATTCCATAAAATATTCAAATTAGGCTTTCATCAAATTCACACATCACCTTTGCCTCATGTAGCTGCGGTGGTGAACGCGGTGACCGGCGAGGAGGAGCCGAAGCTACTGCTGTTGCTGACCCAGCTGCTCGGGGTCAAGCTCAAGGCAAGCCCGGTGCACAACCTATTTAATTAAGTCTTTTAATTTCATCACTCGTGTTTGTAGGTCTCGTATTGTGCATTAGGTCTACGGGAGTTGTGATGAAAACCCTAGAGTGCGGTAGGATCCTGATGTCCATGTTCGTTGGCCTTACGTTAGATGCTTGCTTAAATAGGACGATGATCCATCGAGTGGTACGGAGACCACTCGTAGATAGGACAATCACCTTTTGGACACGATGTTAAGTATTGAGAAGAGAATGGAAAATTGGAGGCCGACGGGCAACTTAGGTGGAAAGTGAAGGACTGAAAGAGTCTTCAAGGTGGTAGCCCCGTCCGTGCACATAAGGACCGCGTCGTGTCCGGCCCATGTGGATTAAGTTTGAACGTACTGTTTGGATGCTGGAGTTAATGGGCCTAGTAAACCGACGTACCGATGGTTGCTCGTATGTTAGAGAGATACCCTACTCCCTTGGTTACTTGGCAGGAATTTGGGAGGAGAGAAGGGAGTACTCTACTCACGGATGACGTCCGGGACGACATCGCGTGGGGGACCCTTCTCGGGGGAGCTAGGTCCGACTAACACTACGGTGCCGGCTGGGAAATGTTGTCTCATGCGGCTTCCGAGAAGCGCGTATGTGACGTGCAATCAGGTCTCTCCTACAGGATGTAAATCGATTCGAATCACTGCCTCTCACGATGAACGAGTACCACTTGTCCCTGCGCCGGAACGTAGTAAGAAGAGAAAGATGATGATGATTATGATTAATTTGTTGTATTACTTAATTACTTGTTTGGGAACATGTAATGTAGTAGCTTAGTGCAAATTAAATTTATTCTTTTGAGTAACTTAATTAAACTGCTAAAAGTTGAAAGTAACAATTCACTTGTAGGCCAGCTTAGTGCTTAATTGTCCCCGGCTTTTGCATGTCTAGGAGTCGGCTGTAGATGGCCACTTTGACGGGTCGAGTCTTGCTGAGCTCTAGTTGTTCGGAGATTTGCTCTATGTGGTTTTCGAGAGGACCCCGTCGAGCAGGAGTTAGTCGCTGGAGATGACGTCTGCGCAGGATCGGTCCTCGGACGGAGGCCACTACACCCGGGAGTGGTGCGGTCCGGAGGAGTAGTGACGATGATGTGCCGGCATGGTGTTTCAGGGCAGAAACACCTGTCTCCGCCGGATGCCCCGTGATGTATCGCTGAGAGAGCGATTGTATCTTATTGCTTCCGTTGTTTAGTTAATTTCCAAACTTATTTGCTTCTGGTGCTTATGAGACTACGATGTACTATTGTACTTGTGATGAATGTAAGAGACTTGTACTTATATTCATTGTATCATGCTTATGTTTGTATGTTGTAATATCGGGTATCACAGCGCGTGATGCCACCCATGATGATCTCGGTGACGGAAACGACTCTTCGTGAGACGGATCTATCACGAGTATGACCATCAGATCTTTGATCGTAACATACAGTCGTACAAATGAGTTATATGTGAAACATTTTTCTATATTTATAACAGTAGACATAATTTAGTACATGGGAGAGTAGAAGATATCCTCAAGACATTGAAATCATTCTTCATGTTGGCATCCACGAGACTAGCTTCATCTTCATGGGCACTTTGGTTTGCCCTGCTTGCTCTTCCAGTTATTATAGCAGGGGCACTCTTGGGCCTTGTTCGTTTCCTGGCTTCTGAAATTTAGCACTATCACATCAAAGAGAATCTTACTATTTATGAATATTTTGATCAATTTAATAATAAAACCCTTTTGACAGATTGGTGCTAATTTTCGAGATGAATCTAATGAGCTTGAATAATCTATATTTTACCAAAGTGATGCTATAATAACTGTCTTCTAATCATGACTTAATTAACCTCATTAGATTCGTCTCGTGAATTAGTCTAGAAGCATGTAATTTATTTTATAATTAAACTTTATTTAGTACTCCTAAATAATAAGATTTATTTTAATGTGACAGCTATAAAGTTTAGACCCCAGGAAAAGAACATACCCTTTCTTGTTTCAGGAAGTGCCTGATGGAACACACTGGCATTTCTGGCAGCAGATTTTGCCAGGCAAAGATGGCGACGTTCTGTCTCAGAGCAACGGTATTCACATTTCTATGTGCATTCTGCCCATACACAATGATAGAAAACCAATACAAAATGAGAGATGTAAATCAACCTTCAGAAAACACAAGATAGAGCGATCTAAAAGCAATACATGAAAGGTACCTATTCTGTTTATTTCGTTATTATATTTTTACTGGCTGCTAGATCTGTCTGTTCATGCTCCCAGAGACCTGAAGCTGAAAAAGATGGATTTTCTCTATATGTATAGTATGTATTCTGGGAATCAAAGCTTCTGCAAAATTGCACGAAATATGTGGGTTTTTTTACAATGAAAACAAAAGGAGGGGGTACCGCAGATGCTAATGCAAGAATCACAAAAACAATATATGGCGGGGAAGCATGCAAGTCGTGCCATTCTTTTTTTTATTTCTTTTTCAATGGTACGGACTCGTGGCAATGATCTTGCTACTGACCAAGCTAAATATAATATCTAACAGTGATATATTTAGCATGTGAATCAACACATTTCAAGACGAATATCTCAAATTATGTACACAATGTCTGTAATTTATTATTTTGGCATAGGTTTATTCAGTTAATTAATGTACAATTATGCTAATTCAAAATTAGATCCTTATTACTGAAATATAGAGTTGGTACAACTCATCCAATCCATTTATGCCGTTTATTCATGACTCGATATTTTTTGGCAGCATATGTTTAGACCTTGTGCTGGGCTGTTGGTGGATGTTCAAATGTATCGAATAGTTAATCCCAGCTGGTCCAGCATATAATGAAATCGAAGTTAATATCAACGTTTTCCTTAGACTTTGAGTTTATGGTGAATTTGATTTACTAAAACCAATTCATTCTCATTATGCAGAGCTAACGGCTGCAGCTGCTCACGCCTTCCTTCATCCCCCACCGTTCCTGTAAGGTTTGTTAAGGCACCCCATTGCGGCAGATCGCAGCTACCCGGTGCGACAAACTCGCGGATGTACAACGCTTGAAGGAGCGTTACATACAACAGACCAGAGAAACTCTGGTGGTACATGGAGGCAACTTGACTACAGACTGATCTAGCTAAGAGGCGGTGACCATCACCTCGGCTCATTACAAGTTTACAACAGCTTCCTCCACCGTATCTATCTGGAAACACCGCAATCTTCTGTGCCCTACAGCCTTCACTGTACACTGAGACTGAGTCACCCCGTGCCTGCCGAGAAGACGGCGCTCCCCGTGCCCTTGTCCTTGTGCAGATGCCCGTCTCCATTAATTGCATTGTCCAGTGCTTGGTGCTTTTTGTTCACCAAACAATTCACTCATGTACACAACTCTGGGTGCTTGAACTATGCTGTAAATATTGTTTGAGCCACGTTGGGCTGCCATCTTATCTTATATTTACTAATTGGAGGCTCCTTTTTGTTGGAAAATTGCGAATTATTCTTAGACCATATTTTAGTTTGAGGCAAATTTCATTGACATTCATGCATAATAACAGAACTAACGCAAGCAGCAAGAAAACAAAAGCGACAAAGACCAGAGGAGACATAGAAGACTCACGATGGGTTTGTCGGCACTAACACGGTTAGCACAAAAAGTAGACGAAGCAGACCGTCGATGTAGACGTCGTAGTTCGTCGAAAAGGCAGCGAAGATCGTCGCAGATCAGCTTCGAGCGGTCGCGCAGAAGCGCTGCCCAGAAACCTTATTGCCGCCCCTCGTGCGGGCTTCACGGCGGCAAAGGCTGAGATTCCGCTCACCCTCCTCCTCGTGCACGCCAAGGAAAAGGGCCGACGAGATGGAAACAACTCAACACTACAACACAGTTTTCCAAAGAGAGGAAGAAAGAAGATGGAAGGGAATATTTCATCGAGAGAGGAAATGCGGACGTCTCCAGTGCCTTATATAGGCACGGCGCCCTCCAGGAGCCGTTTCCTTCCTAATGACGCCCATTAAATGGCAGTCAATGCTTGGCTGGCCAATTAATCTCGAGTTTATGGTAATTAACCACGTAGAGTTTATGGTAATTAACCACGTAATAATCCTCTTGATTAGTACGTGACGTTACAGATTTTGTGAGAGATTAAAGTGGCAAAAACACACTCTGATTTGTAACCACGACACAACACGGTCGCGCGTCGCAAGTCACAAGTCACGCGGAAGAACGCGTTTCCCATTAAATGGCAGTCAATGCTTGGCTGGCCAATTAATCCCGAGTTTATGGTAATTAACCACGTAGAGTTTATGGTAATTAACCACGTAATAATCCTCTTGATTAGTACGTGACGTTACAGATTTTATGAGAGATTAAAGTGGCAAAAACACACTCTGATTTGTAACCACGACACAACACGGTCGCGCGTCGCAAGTCACAAGTCACGCGGAAGAACACGCGAAAAACGCGGATACGCGCGCGCGTGTGTACACATAGTAGTTCTCATAGTCTCTCCCATGGCTTTTGCTTTTAGACATGGGCATGAGTCCTCCTATTTAAGTTGGAGTGCACCACTTTGAACTAGCAATATGGTACTAAAACCAACAGCCACTTTGCTTTGGAATTTCTCAACAAAGGGCCAAATAATGGGCCAAATTCCAGCACTTTTGAGGCCTCCACATTAATCGGAGGAAAATCCTAGAAATTCTCACAAAAATGAAAAACATCCGGCCGTCGATTTTTGTCTAGACAAATTGTAGCCATGAGATCGACAAATGAAACAATCCCATAAAGAGTCCTGTTTGTATAACTAAGTTTCATATTAAAGGAATTCTTGAGATATTCAGGTTGCGTGTTCGTAACCTTGTGATTGACCCAACAACAGCTATAAAAAAGGGAAGTAATAAGAGAAACTACGGCCGACGTTGGTGCTGCCTAACGTGCCAGGGGCATATGGCCGTCTCACCGCCACGGTCATCATTCAGAGCCCTACCATCGTGTCATGTTTCCTTTGCTATCTACAACATATATGTTTGTCTATAGGATGGTACTAGATCATATGTAATCTAGGGTTGACGTTCCAATCGTTCCTATCCTCCAAAACAAATCGACTAGCACTCAGGACAAAGCAATAACCGACGCAGCGGCGCTATGATTTCCGGCAGCTCACGTCACACCACCACCATGGCCTCCTCACAGCAGCCACCTTCTTGCTTCCCAAGACCCAAGTACCAGACTGAGTTAAGGGCATGTCGTAGTCATTGTATAATGATGAGAGAAACTGGTAAGGCGATCTCTTCAGCTGCTCTAGATGCAAATTTTTGGCTTCGCCTGGGCAGCGAAGAAATAGGTATAAGTTTCTTTACGGGTGATGTGGGAGTTGGACCCTTTGTATACTCTAATAATTTAACATCTCAATTAATTTTTGAAGGACCCAACATCTGCTAAAGTGGCCAGATGACTCAATTCAGATCAGCTACTAGATTATCCATTAGTGAGGATCAACAAAATTGGACCAACAGTTTTGAAGTTGAGGTGAATCTCAAGGATATCATCGTGAAAACAAGAAACAATTTGGTTATAGAAAGAAAAACTCCAGAAAAAATCCTTGGAATCTGATATTTGTTTACTAGCGCCAGTGCAAGATCAAAGAACAGATTGCCATGCGACAAAGCAGCTAAGAAGATATGCATCAAAGTCTGGACAAAGTCATGGATTGCGTTAGGCTAAACCCATGAAGTAATTACTGTTAAGGAAACAAAGCTTGCTTATCAAGGCATTGAAGATCCTGCAGCTGAGTCTTTTTGCCATTTGAAGAGTGCGGCTATGAGTATGCAGGTATATCCTCAAATGCATAGCTCTACCATGATCATAGTTAGACCAGTTAGTAGTAATAAGAATCCCGCAACAGCTCTCACAAAAGATTATGAACCCAAGAGCTTAGTCAAGCTAAATAACACAACAATACTTGAAGTTTGAATACAAACAAGTTGTGCTTTCAAATATTCAATAATTTGTTTATTTAAAAGCAAGAAGTGTGTGCCCAGACCACATAAAACAGCGATAACAATTGTAACAAATATTGAGAGAATGATATTTCTCATTGTAAGAACACCTTTTGTCACATGAGTTAATAATTGTAGAAGTCAAGAATTATTGTAAATGTGAAAAATAATAATTCCGCAATAACTACGCTATAAAATAGAGGTAACAATTGTAACAAATATGGGGCGAATGAGATTTCTCAATGTAAGAACATCTTTCATCAAAATTACTAGCCCGTGCTGATGCACGGGTTGATGGACTAGTTAATTCAATGGAAAATCAGGCGGGTAATGCCTTTTAGGTATCAACTCGGTGACTAAACTTTATAACCTTAATGGGCCCAAATAAAATTACTATCGAAAGCTACCTGGCAAACATGATAACAAAACATCTTTTATATAAAAATAATGAAACAAGGTTCTGGCCTCTACACCTTGGGGGTGTACACAAACACAACAATACGATAACAAAACATAGAAGCGATTTGTTTATCGGATCCAATAGATTGTACTGACACACGCCTATGTAACACTGTCACAGATGATACATTGCTTGGAATCAAACTATCCCCTTCGCAAAAAAAGAAAAAAGAAATAAATCTATTCCTTTCTAGGGGCACATAAAGTTGTTGTAGCATGGGCACTCTTTCTTATTGCCTGAAGTGCCAGATGGAACACACAGACATCTGTTGCAGCAATAGGTGCAGAAGAAGAAGCAGAAGTTCTTGTGTGATGAAGTCGAACAACGGTAGTGGCATTTATCTGGGCATTCTGTCGGGAGAGAAAAGGGAGTGAAATCGTCTTCAATATCATGTGATAAAATATCGTTTGAGCTATATGCAAATCTCCAAGTGGAGACAGTAAATTAAACACATGTTATGTTGTTACTTGTGCAATAGAATAATTTTTTTTATCAATCCATCTCTAGCCTACTCCAACTTGCTTAGGATAAAAGATTATGTTATTGTTATTGTTGATCCATTAGAGAAGTTTATATAATTAGGAGTTTTTTGGTCCAAAATAATGGCCATTATTTTTCCTCAACTAATGGCCATTAGTTCAAGGGTAGTTTAGTAATTGTACTAAAAATTAATATTTTTTATTCATACAAACTTGTGTTAAGTACACTAAAACTTGACTACAATAATAATAATGATGATAATCAAATTTAAAATAAATATTTTATAATAAATTCATGTAAAAATTGACTAACTTATTATTTATGATGAATTTTTATATTATAAATATACTATTTTGACAATATTACCCTTACTAATGGCCATTAGTTGTTAACTTCTAAAATTTAATCTACACCGTTAGATCCAACTAATGGCCATTAGTTGAGAAAAAATAATAGCCATTATTTTGGACCGGAAAACTTCTCTATATAATAAGCCTATATTTATTAATTAATTGACAAATATGTATTTGAAAAGAAAACGTAACGAAAGTTTCCCTGAAGACTCCAAGATAACATAGAAAATTCATTACCTGACACTTGGATAGAACCTTCAGCACCATCCTACATAGACATTTCTGTATGTTAATACGTAATAGGCTAAATATTGAAACAGGACGATTGTTTCTCCTTCACGGTATGCACACTACAGAGAAGTTCAGGACTCACAGGTTGGTAATGGCTTCCATTCACGCGTCCAGCAGAGATGTCTACCTGAAAAATAAAATCAAAGTCTTTGAACACTACAACACTATGCATGGACGATAAAAGAAAAACAATAACTTGATCAACAAGGTGGTAAAACTTTGAAAGAAACAGCTAAACGTTTTAGAAACACCATATCATGATGTTTAAAAATAAGCTTTGAAGACAATAACACCCAAAACTGTTGAGGAAGATAAAGTAATACCACAAATGCTAGAACGAGGAAAAACAGAACAAAGGAGACAGAGCTTGGCACTTGAGCCATTGTTTCTTCTTCGTTCTTTGCAATCTGGCCAAGGACTGTTGACGGGAAACCTCTCTGATAAAAGAGCTATTTATAATTAAAATTATTGATACAGATATCAATGTGATGTCTGTAGCCTGGAACAAATAAATGTTTTGGCGTGTTTGCATATGTCTCAAGATTTTCTCCATTATGGGTTTCCAAAATTTGGCACCAACTTGGGGCTTGTTTCATACGTGCAGATTATTGGCTATATTGGACTTACCTTTTCTTGTTTGCATTGTCGAATAGATTTGGCAAGCCTCAAGTACATTATCTTTTTCTTTGGGGCAAGAATTAATGAAGCGACAAACGAAATTGGACTTATTGGAATCTGATCTCCATTTTTGTATTCATCAAATAGGCTACTCATAATGTTCATCAATTGTAATTTGAAAAATAATGGTCTACTTAACACGTTCGTTCTGCGACAGGCGCGCGGCTGCGGCGTTCCTTCTCGGCGTTGCAGCTGGTTCGGCAACGTCTGCGCGGACCGTGGATGCAGCATCTAATAAGTGCAACCCAGATGATGCGTACTTCTTTTATACTACTCCTTCCGTTCAAAATTATAAGACATTTTCGACTTTAAGATGTTACGTTTGACCTTTCGTCTATTCAACAAATTTATGTAAATATTCTTTATTTTGCTATAGTTTATTTTATCACTGGATGAACTTTAAGTATGACATATTTATTTTTATATTTGCATAGACTTTTTGAATAAGACAGATGGTCAAACGTAGTGTTTAAAAGTCAAAACGTCTCATAATTCCGAACGGAGGGAGTATCATGTATGAATTCAGAGGCTAGGAGTCTACCATGAACGTTACTTCATCTTGTAGCTCAAGTAGAATACAGAGCATAGCCTCTATGTTTTACCGGATCAAATTGAAGCCCAAATTGCAGTCCTTTATTAATTTCACTTCCTTAGCACACACCTATTCCACCGGACCAAACAAGGATCAAATTAACGTCTAAATTGTAGTTGTTTAATTTCACATCCTTAGCATACACCAAACCAACTAAGCTTGCATAGCCTGCATGTTCCACCAGGTAAAGTTATTCCGCGCGTGCTCTCACATGCGGTTCCTGGTTTCAGCCGTTCGATTACCCTTCGTGCGAATGAATCAACCAAGTCTCGTGTCATCTAATGCCACGTGTGCTATATCACAGCGGAGGCGTGTCGCCTCCACGCAGGGGTCCGCAGCTGCGGGCACGCCCACAAAAACTGTGTTGAGCATCTTTAGCATACATCCAACTAACTGAGCTTGCATATATGCTTCACTAGTTAGAAAAAAAATCTTTTCCTCCTCTTCAATTGACTAAAAGTTTGGAAAATTTTTATTTTTTAAAAAATTCATTAATATTAAAGCAGATTACATCCCGGATTACAAAAGCAGTCCAAAATACTCCAACTCCATTGAGACAAGAAACTTTGAAAAAGTTATAAATTGCAATGGCTAGGATCACCTTCTCCGAGACTCAAACGGATATGCCACAGAAATAAAGTCCAATAAGAACGAACATGACCATCTGACCATCTACCATCATCAGCATCATATCCATCTCTCTTGTAAAAGAGGTGTAAACTACTTAAACTTCCACATGCAGACGCGTGAACTTTCCTCTATCCATCTACTTTTCCTTCACCAGAATCGTTGTGGGAAAATCTAAATCCAACCGACATGCAAACACACGTTTCCAGAAATCTAATCAATACAAATTAATTAGTTTAGCCACTAATTATGCTTATATTACAAGTTGATTTAATTAAAGTGGCGCTGCTGAATACCAAAGAGGTGTAACGCAAATTCATGTTTTGAAACAACCAATTTCGATCCAATAAGTCTACACAAATCATGCCACTAAAAGAAAAGAGAAGTTCAATCAGACAGTGTTTAATCACTATCATGCAATCAAATTTGCTTCTGATCACCTTGATTTGTACTATATTTATATTATTATTATTGATTTTTAAAAGTTTTGTAGCATGTGGATAGAAGGAAAAAATTGTTAATTTATAACCTATAGAAAAAAAGTTATTTTTTAAAACCCTGTGATTTCAATCTAGTGGTGCTGGATATTGATTGAAAGTTTAGAAAACATTCATCGCCTGAAAAATAGCAAAGTTCCGCTTAGAAAAATTAAGTGTGATAATTATACAGGATGCATGTATGTTTATACATACAGGAGTTTTGCAGGGCCCTGTGCAAACATAGAAAATGGGGCCCTATTTTTAAGAGTAAAATAACTGAAGTGTATTTTGGTTTAATTATGGGACCCTCAAAATTTTTAAAATAGTCTCGATATAGCAGATTCTACAAATAAAAATAGATATGGAACTGACATAATTTTCCTTGATCTTTTTGCCATTATTTTCATAAAAAATAATTCAATTATATTACAGTGATGTAGAAAACGATCCCATATTTTGTATATTAAGAATGAAACACACAAAAAAAGACAATATCATACGATTAATGAAAAAAATAAAAGCTTACTAGCCCATAACCCACAATGTTTTAGCCCATGTGGCCCAGCCCACCTAACACCTATTCATCTTCTTCTTCCTCCCGATGAACAGGATGTGGCTTCTCTCCTCCCGCAGGCTACTCCCATACATCCTCCCACCACGTGTAGTGTTTTGATTGGACTGCATTTCCCTTTGAACCTAGGCAAAGGAGCACCGTCAGGTGGAGATCAGAATGTATCCTTTCTTCCTGTGGATTGCAATAATTATCTTAATCGTGAGCGCAAAAAATATTTGGAAGCGGAAGATGCACAAACCTTAGTGAAGTATTTGAAGAAGAAGCAAATAGATGATCCTTCATTTTTTCACTCTGTACAATTGGATCCAGAAGATGGCAGCATAGTTAATTTTTTTGGACAGATGGGCAAGCTATAATAGATTATGAACACTTTGAGGATGTCTTGTCAGTTGACACCACATTTTAGACAAAAAAGTTTGAAATGCCTTTTGCTCCAATCCTTGGGACTAATCATCACA
This sequence comes from Chloris gayana, assembly GCA_031894775.1. NCBI lineage: Eukaryota > Viridiplantae > Streptophyta > Magnoliopsida > Poales > Poaceae > Chloris > Chloris gayana. The sequence goes on along the minus strand of JAUNZO010000887.1, from coordinate 319,464 downwards.
AGCAAACAATTGTTTTTGGTGCCGCATTGTTATTTGACCAAAGTGCTGAATCATTTATTTGGCTCTTTGAAACCTTCATGCAAGCAATGTCTAGCAAACCACATGAAACAATTTTCACCGATCAGTGTGCTTCATTGGCAAAGGCAATCAGGATTGTATTTCCAAACACATGTCATCGATTGTGTTTGTGGCACATATATTAAAATGCAGCCACAAATCTTAGTCATGTAATTAGCAACAATTCTGGATTTCTTCATGAGTTCAAGAACTGTGTATATGAAGAAAGGTCAATAGCGCACTTTGAACTCAAGTGGAAACAACTTTTGGATACTTACAAGCTTCATGATAATTCTTGGATACAAAACATATATAACCTTCGTGAGAAATGGGCTACTGTCATATATAAGCTTCATGATGATTCTTTTTGTGCTGGAATAACATCAACTCAAAGGAGTAAAGGAATGAACAATACGTTCAAGCAAACTTTTCAAAGGAAATTATCCTTGTCTGAACTGTTAGTGGAATATGAAAAATGTGTTACTCACCTCCGTCGAAATGAGAAAACTGAGGACTTTAAGTCACGCCACACCGATCCAAATATCTATGTGTCTAGTTTGCCTTTGTTGAAGACAGCTGCTGAATCTTATACCAGGAATCTCTTTGCTGAATTTGAGATGGAGTTCAAAGAACAGTTCCCTCTCATATGCACTTTGCTGCTCCAGCAGGGAACAACGAGTACTTATAAAATTACAAGGTCGGATCATGATGAGGATGAAGCAGTAGTGGTATTCCATTAATGATAACTTGAATACATCGTGTTCTTGCAAGATGTTTGAATGTGAAGGTATTATCTATTTTAACAATTTGTAGCATCATCAGTTAATCATTTAGTCATTTATTTTTCTTTTCATAATGGAAACTCTTTGCACATGCAGGTTTGTTATGTAAGCATATTATGAGAGCCTATAGCTACAACAATATATTTATTCTGCCACCTCAGTATATATTCAGTAGATGGAGCAAATATGCCAAGAAAAATCCAATTGAAAAGGATGAAAACAAGGGAAACTTAGCATCACGATGCGCATATATATCTCGAAAGATGATTTCTGTTGCGCTGCAATGTTCAGATTCAGAAAAGGCTGTCGAATACTTGGAAGATAGTTTTAACAAGTTGGCTTCAGGAATAAAGATTTTCTAAGTCAGATAAGCTTAGATGATAATGCCATTACTCAGTGTTCGTTTGACTGCACTGAACATTTTGCAAAGACACGTGTGTCATTTAGAGTCCCCTCACGCATAAAGGGCCCAATGCAACAAAGAAAAAGACATGTGCTTGAGAGAGGAAACCAGAAATCATCTAAGAATAGAACAAAGAAAGGTCAATTGAGCAATTCATACTCAGTATTTACATGATGGCATATTCAGCAGTAATAACTTCTCAATTTTTTTCTTATAAATTTTTTTAGGTGGAGGTAAAAGGAAGTCATCAAACATGGATCTGGATGCACCTTCACAAGTCAGTACAAGAGAATTAGCAAATATTGATGTAAACATACCTCCATGTGTTAGTGTAAGTCCTATAAATTCAGACTCTAAAGTTATCTACTCTTGGAGTTACATAGTGCATAAATAATCTCCTTTTACTGCTACAGGAACTTAACCAGACAAATATTGGTGTTGCTGTTAATGAATCGACTTCGGTGAATACTATGCCTTTTGGACATTCTCCTGTCACATATTTTCCTTTAGTCCAAGGAGGGTATACAAATCTTTTGCTACAAGAAGAGACTGATGCTGCAGCATTTTCGACTTCACGAAGATTATATTTTCTTCAGAATGAATGATATGCATCAAGATGGAATAATATGTAGGATGGTCTGATCTGTTGCATTCCTTTTCTATCAGCCTGCTCATTTTTCATTTCTCAAATTCCTTTGTAATTTGAAATTTTCTATTATTGTAGTATTTAAGATTGTGAAGTTAATGTAAATTGTTGGACCAGATATTTCAAGGACCATCAAATCGTACATTATTTTAATCTGTTGGGCTTGTGCATCAATGTGTCATGACAAAAAAAGTGATCATATTCAGATATAGGGTGTGTTCGTTTCCTGGGGTCTAAAATTTATAGTTGTCACATTAAAAATAATCTTACTATTTAGGAGTATTAAATAGTTTAATTATAAAATAAATTACAGGCCCCAAGACTAATTTACGAGACGAATCTAATGAGGTTAATTAAGTCATGATTAGAAGATGGTTATTGTAGCATCATTTTAGCAAAACATAAATTAATTAAGCTTATTAGATTCATCTCGAAAATTAGCATCAATCTGTCAATAGGGTTTTGTCATTAAATTGGTCGAAATATTCTTAAATAGTAAGATTCTCTTTGATGTGACAGTGCTAAATTTTAGAGGACAGGAAACGAACAGGGCCATAGAACATGCAAAACTATAGTTCTGTCTCTGTCACAGAACAACAAAGTACCACCACATTATTTTAATCGCCAACAACAGTATCTCAGTTTTCAGAGTATCTCAGTTTTTAGGTTGCGCTGATTGACCAAAGAGCCGCAGCCCATCGAGCGGCATGTCACCTCGTATCCAAACCGCTGGCCTTGCCGCCAAAAAGAAAGAAGGGAAAAAGTTACGGAATTAGCTGAAAAATCGTTGCCAACGTGGCGTAATACGAGGGACAGTGCCACACAATTTCTATGGCACCGGTGCCATAGAAATATTTAATGTGTGATAACGAAACTCTCGGAGAAGCTAATAAAAGGAGAAGTCAACCAGGGTTCAGCTATCTTCATCGATGCAACTGGTGACAAGAAGGCACTCAAATATGATGTGACCAAGATGGCTGCACTCCTTCCTCAAGAAGGGATGCATGCCTACTGTGATGATGAGGTAGTGCCTCCGCCTAAAGAAGTGAAGAACGTAGTGCCTCCGCCTAAAGAAATGATGAAGGTAGTGCTTCCGCCTAAAGAAGTGAAGCATATCCAGGAAATTGCTACAGAGAGTCAGCTCTCATTAGACGTGTATCGCGAATAGAAGCGCATGAGTGTCGTGGGCCTTGGTATGACCGTCTCCGAAGTCCACAGAGTTTTCTCATAGCTATTGGAGTCATAAGTTTTGCATGCTTCAAAAAACAAGGATAGTTTAATCGTCTCTCTTAAAATGTTTAGGCATGATGAACATATATAAGAACAGTGTCCATAATCAGTTATATCCTAGTCTGATGAGTGTGTACGTCTTTGTAATTTAGTTGACATTATAGTCTGAAATATATATGACATCTAACTGAGGTTATTGCATACAAGAAGTTTTATGGTTCAAAATAACGATCCTTAGTTTTCTACAACTAATAGTTACTTATTGGATCCAACGGTTTAGATTTAATTTTATAATGTAACAATTAATAACCATTGGTGAGAGTAATATCCTCAAAATAATATATTCATTATACCAATTATTTTTATTTTTATTACATACATATTAAAATTTTATGCTTGACACGTCTACTATTTAGGAGTATAGCCTTTTGCTTTTGGGCCGCACAGAGGTGGACTGTTCCGAAAACTGAAGTCTGTATAAATAATACATAAAAATGAAATAATTGTTAGTACAGTTACTCAATTACCCTACAACTAATGACTATAAGTCGAAAACGTAATGATCATTATTTTAGAAAACTTATAGCATACTACACCTACACAAGAATTACGGTGATGTGGTTCTTGGTCATTGTCCGACGTGAGTGGAAACTTATAATCGCAGTTCTTGTCGGAGATCACCCTCTTCACAGTAATTGAAGTAACCTCATACCCAGAGTCGGCCGAAGGTGACATCTACCGCCATGTTCTTTGGGCCTCAAAAGGAGCACCTCCACTGTAGTGAACGAGCTAGGGCTCCTCACATATATCTCCAAAAACATACTGAATTCAAGTATTCTAAAAATTTGAATATCAGCCAAAACAATATATAGCCAAAGCACAAATAGTATATATCCTTTTTTAATCAAAACACAGAGCATATCTGCTGCACACTTCTATAATTTTTCTTTAAACACACAGATTCTACTGCTAGACCTATGGTTAGTGATACGTCATGCTTTTGCATATAACCGTTAATCTTGGTAAATGTTTTATCTTCGAGAGTATAGGGTAGAAAATGAAAATATTTCATAATTTCAAATAATTTGGTGATCTAAAATTTCTCTAAAATTGTTCCACGAGAATAATATATGAATATGCGTGATACTTAATGGATGAAATTGGTCGACTAATATAGCAGGAAGTCTCAATTTGGCAAAATGATTTGGAATGTTGAGCCACAAGTACCGAGTGGTACAAAGGCAGCTTACTTGATTAATGTAAGTATAATATATAAGAAGTAGCAGGTGGAGGAGTTAGATTTTCTCCGTAAAAGAACTTATTCAGTTGAGACATGCAATGGTGCACCGCTGGGAGAAGCCTGAAAAATTTATTTTGCATATTAAGATATGAATATATCTTGGTTTATAATAATCTTCTCTTGATATGTCCAAGTCATTCCGATCAGACACTCATAAATTATGTTTGGAGCAATTCCATTCCCAAACACATATATAATACATGAAGTCCAAATATTTATAATACCCAATTTAGGGAAGCCATTGTATGACAAATAACATAGCTTGCAATTATTTTATTTATTTCTAAGGGCACTTGGGGCCACCTTCTTTGGTCTTCATATTGTTGTAGCATGGGCATTCTTCCTTGTTACCGTACGTGCCAGATGGAACACACAGGCACTTCTCGCAGCAATAGTTGCAGTAGAAAAGGCATGGTTTCTTGTGTGATGTCGCCGAGCAACGTTGCTCGCATTTAGTGGGACATTCTGTCATGTGTCAGAGGAGGAATAAGACACAGTGAGAGTATGATGGTATGAATAAATTTTGGACCATTCTAGGATGAAGCTTGGAGGACTTTTTTAAGGTTCAAAATAATGATCAGTATTATGAGTTCTATTTCATGGAGGGTGGTGCTTATTATGCCGGTTAATCTGTGTCATAATTTAGTGCAGTTCAGGAAGTAAAAAATAATATGATTTAAGATTGTTAATTAGATTACTAATATGAATATAATTACTGATTTATCACTATTATTTTTCTGGATATTACCCTTGGTTTAATAAAACACTAGTCTTTTTTTAGAATATGATAAAATGCTTGCTATTAGTGTGGTAGGGTAGAAGAAAACAGATCTACATCATCTGATCGAAATACTTGCTAATAGTTCTGAAATAATATTGACCATTATTTTGGTTACTAAAAGTGGTCCAAACGTGATAAAAGGAAGAAATAACGGATTACCTGTGATGGGGACGGAACCTTCTCCACCGAACTGTGTTACATATTGTTAGATATAAGTACAAATGCAAAACTTTGTTCCCAATAATAAAACCAAAGAATAAATTGTCATTTTTACAGATCTTGCACAAATTCGTAATACTACAGACTTACCGGTATGTAAAACCCTCCATTCTGGTTTCCAGCAGAGAGTTCGGCCTGAAAAGATTACACAATTATACGGTCATTTCGTCACTGTACAAGATCATCAAGGCCAAAGAAACGTAAAAAGTATTTAGCTTTGTGCAAAACTGATAGTCTTTTTTTTTCAAAACTAGCACTAGTCAAAGATCCATCATGACAGAGTAAACAGAAATTAATACCAAAATTGCTATTGCAAAGAACATGAAAACGGGAGACATAGATCTTGACAGTTGAGCCATTCTTCCTTCGTATTTTATTTGCACTCTTACGAAACAATAATGTTTGAAAAAACATATGGTAACCTGGCTATTTATAACATGTACAGCACAGAGTCATTAACACGCATACACAGATCCCAAATTTACTCCATAAAGCCATGCTAATGTTCTCACACTACTACTAATATTTACTACTAGTAAAGTACTAGTAGTACTTAATACTAGTTCTACTTAGTAGTGTGTACGCTAAAACTTCTAAAATTTTGCGGCTTGCAATTTTTGCCGTAACAAAAAATGTGTCGAATCAATTGTATCAAATTGCATCTAAAATCGAGTTTGAAATAAAGTGATTTGTTCAAATCATTGCGTTCGATTTTTTTTTGCACCTTGGATCAAATCCTTTTGCAGCACATCTCGTTTTACCCTTCACCCAGCCCATCAAAGCCCAAACCGGCCTGTGCAACCCATCGACGCCTGGATGGCAAACTCTGTCATATTGTGCCGCCAGCGCGCGACCACCGATGCCAGGGCACACACGCCCCCAAAAGCCATGTGGCACCCATCCGAGCTGCCACGCCATCCTACCTGACCCACCAACCGCGCGACGTGTTTGACATGGCTCCGGAGTAAAACTCCAGTCCGGAGCTACTCCAAACCAGCCAAATATTCTAACTCCTCAACTCTTTAGAGCAGGTGAACTTCAAAGAGTTGGAGGAGCTGTAGTCCATTTCGTGAAGCATCCCTTTTGCTGCTCCCAAAATAGAGGAAACGAACCTAGACACGGAGTTCAAAAAAATTACCCGCGATTACCACTAGTTACACAAAAAAATGCTTCGCTTCTATTCTTTCGTTCTCCCCCGAGCCCAGGTCTCCCGCACACGTCTGTCCAGCGAGCTTTTCTCCCACAACCGTCGTCGCCCCATCGACGACCGCCCACGCGAACGCCTCCGCGGCCGCCTTTCCGCGTCACACATCGGGTGGCCCCATCTCCCCTTCACATCCGGGTGGACACTCCTCCGACAGCCCGATAACCATGTGGCCCGAGAGATCTAATCCGACGGTCCGATATCCGTGTGAGGTCCCCAAGATTGTTTTAGGTTTCCCGACCATGGCTCGATACCACTTGTTAGAGTGCGGCCCGGCTCGTCGCAGCCACGAGCCCCTGCCGCCAGCCCAGGTCATATTAGGCCTACCAAACCATAGGCCTAATCGGAGTCCCAACCAAGGTCCTGGATCACCTCAACCCAAAAGACTAGCCTCGATAGGTGAGGATCCCTCCACCTTATTAGTTGGCTCCCCCATCATCAATATCCGATGTGGGACTAAACCCAACACACGCAGCAGTCCCCTCTACGGCCTCATGTCGGATTTCCCACCCCGCCCTGCTTCCGATGTCGTCGCTCTGCTCCGATGTCCCGCCCCGTCGGCTACCCCATCCTGCTCTCCACTGTGGGTACGACGCCGCCCCACTCCGGTCCTCCTCGATGCATGGACAGCACCATCCGCACCAGCCATCTTCGATCCGGCCACTTGGAACCACCCCGTTCCTGCCTACACAAGCCACAACAGAAAGACGAGGTGCCCTTAGCTCGCTCCGCCGACGTGCCCTGCCCAGCATTTGGTCGTTCGTCGTTCCTGCATCAAGGACGACGAAGCGCTCAAGGACGTCATGTTGCCCGGAAGCTCGTTGACCCACCTAGACGCTTGCTGGCTCCCCGATTCGTGTCTTTCCCCCAATTCCTAAAATTGACATGGCTAGTGCTAGAATTGGAGAAATTCATTCCCAATTCGATGCGCGTAGCTATGCCGGAGGGCCACCTGCACTCCAATCAAGCTCAAAGATGGACGGTGTCCATGGAAAGCCGAATCCTCCTCTGCCATGTCGTCCAGCTCTTACTCAACAATGCTCCTCCTTAGTTCTAAAAAAAACAATGCTCCTGCTTGTTGACGCTCGAACCGGGTCAACCGCAAGGGAAAGAAAAATTAAAAAACAAGCAGAGTATGACAAGTGGGGTCACGGATTAGGGGTAATATTGTCAATGCATCTTGAAAAGTCTCTTTTTCAGAGCCGGAGCAAGCTTCTGCCAAACACGAATAATTAAACGTGGAGTTTTAGAGAAGAGCTGCTCCGCGGTGGAGTTTGGGAGCAGAGGTGCTCCACCGTGGAGTAGAGCCATGTCAAACACGCCCAAAAGCCGTGTGGCGCCCATCCGAGTTGCCACGCCATCCTACCTGTCCCATCAACCGCGCGTACAAGTAACCTCGGAGGCTGCTACACTGTAATACCCTGATTTCAGCCCATTAAAATAAACCTAATAAATTATTTTCTTTTATTCAAGAAAAATCTTTTTCGAAATAGCTAGGAAACTAAAACCCTAATTAGACATATTGCAAAAACATGAATTTCAAAAAAAACAAGGAATGTGAAAACATGATTGTTTTTCTTTTCTCTTTGCCTAGATTTCATTGCTCTTAGTTTTCTAGGATTTAATTGGAGTTTATTGACCTTTATTTGGATTTAATTGGATTTTAAATGGAGATGAAAAGAGAAAACAAGAATTAGAAAATAGAAAAGGATGTTAACTCTAATCGGGCCGCCCTGACCACAATTTTCCTCCCCGGCCCAGCCCACCAACCACCCGTCCCCCACCTCATTACCGCCGGACGTGACGCGAGCGCACACCGCGTGTCGCACGCCCGCCGCGTTGGCCGTCCGACCCCCTCCTCGCAACCTCCGCACTCGCCGCCAGGCCTGCTCGCGTCCCAACTGCGCCGTCGTCTGAGATTATTCCCAACCTTATCCTCTCGGCCACGCGTCGCATGCCAACCGATGCCGCCGGTCCCAAGCCCCCCTCCCTCTTCCGCTACCAGCCGGCCATCATTTAGTAGTGAGAGCCGTGGCCGCCTCCTCTCCACCCACTTGCTTGAGCCTCAAACCCGGCCTAATGGGTTGATCTACATGTCGCTAAATATAGACCACTCTATGTATAGGATCTGTGGTGTGCTTATACGAAATGTTTTTTTGTAAGTTTTCTAAAAAATAATATGGAAAGTTTATAAATTTATTAAAAATAAAAATAAAAAGGCACCGGATAATGATCAGCTAAAGCTCTATCCATATAAGTTTTGAGAGGAAAAAATCTACATAAGCTAACACTAAGAGAGGCTATCTCACTATCTGTAGTGAAGAATCGAAGTGAGGCCTCTATTGTGGGCGCATAAGCGGACGAGGAAGGTGGCATCGGTCACCAGGTGGTTGAGGGACGTGTGTAGGAGCCAGGAGGGAAGTAGTGGGAGGAGGTGTAGTTTATCCCCAACCGTCAATCTTCACAAAATTGAGTCAAATCCAACCCCTATCCGCCTTCTTCCAAGTTAAATAGAGGATGTCATCTTCCACAAGCTGATGGTGGTTGCTTGGTGGGTTGATGTACGCTTCCCTTTATTGGTCTGTGGTGCTCAAGGTGATTGAATCATCGTCTTCTTCTCGAACAGAATCCATTCCATGTTTGTAAATTTTCCTTAACAGTGTTTATACAAATGGGGTTGTAAAAGTTGCTTTATTGTACTACAAACTATTTCAGGATGTAATCTAGTACAAGGGCGTTTATGCAAATCCCTGCAGACCATTCTGGTTGAATCCCTCAAAACAGAATCCATAATCTAGTCTGTGAGACATAATCACCAATCTAATGGTCTATCGATCTGTGGTTCTGTACACATCTAAGTCGTGACTGCACACTTTATCCAATAGTCTATACATCGAACAATCGACAGCCATAGAGAGTGAATTGCATGTTTCACTTACCAGTTACATTTGTATATTCAGACAGACAAACGGTTCTTCACCAGTGAATTGTGAAATCTTCGGGTCCTCTCTTCTTTTTATGTCAAAGTTATGTCCTGTTAGTTCTGCGTGCTGAATCGTTTGATCCGGGAGAAGTACAATCAGAATAGTCAACAGAGTTCGGACATTCGGAACAGTGTAGCTGTGAAAGACTGACATATCTAGCACAAAGATCAAAGAGAACAGGTACAGTTGATTAGAAAAATTATGATCCATGATATGTCGAGGTAATAGATTTGGATATATAAGCTGGCCGTTATGGACGCACAAGCCTGACCATCCAAGATCCAGATCAAATTTCTTTCAGACAAAATGATGATGTTATAGTAACAAATGCTATTTTTTGTAATTGTAACGAAACAATTCAGCATTTGTTTTTTGAGTGGCACCATGCTAGGAATATTTGGAGGGTAGTTACTGTTACTACTGGGTTACATGCATGCCCCTACTCTGTGTCTCACATGTCTGAGGATTGGCTAGCAGCCTTCTCTACGAAAATGCAAAAACTTATTTTTGTAGGGGCAGTGACTTTATGTTGGACCATTTGACGTTGTCGTAATGATATTTGCTTTGACAATGTCCACTATACATCTTTTATGCACGTGATTTTTAGGGGAGCGCATTGGTTGTGGTATTGGGCCTTGTTGCAGCACGAGGAGGTCCTATCCGGTCCGTGAGTGCGATGTTGGAGGTCGTCGCCCGCAAATTCTTTGCGAGCCATGGATGGAAGTTTAATTACAGATTGAAACCTCCTTAGTTATTTCCCTATTTCCAACCAGTTTTTGGACTGATTTTTGTAATGAAAACAAAAAGAACAGCCTGTGTGCTGCAAAACAGAGGCTGGAAACTTGGGTTTCCTTTTTCGAAAAAATAGTGACAAAATCAAATCCAGATCCTCAAAACTTACTGCATGTGTTGTACCTTTGCATCATGAGTTGTCAGCTGGAGTCCTGATGATGACTGGCGTTCGTGGGACTGACCCGGTGTATGAACTGTAAAGTTGTGAGGCAGAACAAAAATTTATTGACTCCTGTTACAGAATAAAACATTAGAATATGTGATAGGTTAAAAATTGTGATGCATAAGCCATAACTAAGGAGACTAATTTTTGCAGTTTTCGAGAGATGCGAAGCTATCAAGTTAAAAAGATGAGCAAACGGAGGAACGAACCTTGCGGCAAAAGGCAACTTTCAAAAAGGAAATTATGATGACATTGTTTGACCAAAGTTAGCGAGGTAAAGCAAAATGCATCTATTATCCTTTGGTAAAATATATAGAGCAATGTACGCATGTAGATCCATCCATGTAGCCATTCAGGTGACGGCAGCGCCCAGACGAATGCATGGTGAACAATAGTAATTGTAGCTTTATCAATTCATTTTTTTTTCTCAAGTCCAACAAAACCTAACTTGACGGCTGCATTTTCTTTTCAGAAACCCGATGGTGAACTACCAAAATGACCTCCTTGTAAAAGTAAGGGTAGAATGTGCGCGCATGTGTTCGTAGAGGTGAGTGTTCATACATGTGTATACAAGTACTAGATAGGCAGGCGCGCTCCGCCGCGCTAAATTTTTCTAAAATTTAGAGGGTAAATCTAAAGTAAACCATTGTAAAAAGGGTGTAAAGTTTCTAAATAATTCTTTTAAAAAACGTAGGTCTTAATGGAAGAGCACTAATATTTCACACAGATATAAAATTTCAATGAAGATTAAGTATGAAATTGCAAATAACCTTGTGTTGTTGAGAACTATGAATAGAGTGAAGTACAGGGACATTCTCGCAAACATGCAAGAGAATAAAACGGGCTAACCCTAACCCTCCATCCCTAGTCGTCTTCCTCCCGTCGCCCCCGTCCTCTCGGTCCGCACGTCGCCCCCGTCCCCCTCCTCCTCCGGCCCACTATCGGAATAAGAATACTACATAGGCTAGCGCGCTCCGCCACGCTCGTGAATTGAATAATGAGATTTTTTGAATCTATTTTAAGTATATAACCGACTCTCATATTTTTTTGTCTTCTAATAAACTAATGAGTTATAATTTGGAAAAAGAAAAAAACACATGAAGATATCTATTTTAAGGTCAAATCTATCATTTACTATCAGTTGGTTTTCAAATATTTGTACATTTATGCGAGTTCTTTTAAAGTTTGATACCCAAAAGACTTTACTATAACTTGCAATTATATAAAAAAATGGAACACATAGAGGGTCTTGTTTCATTTTTCAGAAAAATTAATGAAAGAACGGTGGATCTACATATGAAAGAAGCTGAAGGACACATGAAACAACAGTACAATTTGACATAAACCGGAGGACTCAACTAAAATTGTAGCTTCTGTAAATGAACTTTTAATTTATAGAAATAGAGGGACTGTTTTGTAATAGTTTGAGGGAGGAATCACAGCCGTCTAAATCCAATCCGACGGCCCCGCATGACGCCCATAGTATAAAAGCAATGTTGGCGCCCACGAAACCCTAACTCTAAGCCATTTCCCACCCCGCCGCCCGGCTCTCCTTCCCCGGCGGCGGCCCCGGGTGGCGTTGGCGAGCCGGCGGCGCGTGACCCCGGCAAGACCCAACTACACATCTGCCTCTTCCCCGGTGAGGCCCACCTTGCCACTCCCTCTCCTCGCGCGCCCGGCGAGTGTCTACCTCTCCTCCCCGCGCATGGTGGCGACGCCCCCTCCGTCTCCTCCTCATGCATGGTGGCGGCGTCCCCTCCGTCTCCTCCACCTGCGTGCTCCAACACCGAGGACGCCGCGCTCAATCCCTCCATCACCCGTCCCGGCCTCACGCCGACCGTCGCCGGATCCGGCGGCGTGACCTCCGGTGAGGCCTGGATCTATGGGGATGCACGGATTTCATGGCCCAGGTCGGGCTATCCCGGCCTCCCCGTGCCGGGCCGGCAGCCCACGGTCCACACGGACGACTCGCGGCTAGTCAGCGACGTGGCCATCACGGGTGATCGCCACGCCGGTCGAAAACTGCGTGGCGGGCGCGGAGGACGGCCACGCCACTCAAAATATTGAGGGCTCGCGGAATCCTCCCGCTACCAGGAATAGACTATATGCATTTGTACTATGCTTTTCAAAAATAAAAATGACCTCCCGTGGGAATGAACAAATCGAAGTGGTTATTATTCAAGAAGTTAAAGTGTCATCTATGTATGTGCACATGCTTGGATGCATGGATGTAATCAAACGTGCTTTAGCGAGTAATTAATTTGAAGGGTTAGCATCCTGTTCGCAGTAATAAAGTAATCATAAAAACTGAGGTCATCTTGTGATTTAGTTTTTGTTACATGGAAAAGACGATGGGGTAAGTGCATGGACACGGAGGACATCATGGACGTTCCATTTGCCTGCTACTTTTCTGATGTGCTGTTAGCTGTTGATTTCCTCTCCGTCATCTCGTCAACTTTTTTCGACTTTCATTTTCAGTCACAACTTATGTTATATATATTTTTTTGAGTGGAAAGAAAAATTATATTAATATATAGTTGAGTACATATTTAAATTACAAGCGTTCTGTAAATCAAAGAGATTACAACCGATAGCACTCAACATGTAGCTCCGAAATTCAATTCCAAACCTGTGTGACGGTCCATATGGATGACTGCACAGGCAAGTGGCCTTTGTGCGCCATAGACGGCTCAACCAGAAGTAGTGCCATAAACCAATGAATGGCAGCCAACATTCCTGTATGCGGAATTGAGCATCATCTTCTTTCTCAAGTCTCTCTTCTTCTTGCTTCTGCCACCGAAGAAGAAGGGAAATTAGACCCAAAGTTCTCACTAGGTCTCCATCGTGATTGGATCTAATCACGACAAAGCGGAGAAGGATCCGGAATTTTTTATTCCATGGCGGCGGCATCATCCCCGCCTCCATGTCGCCGTCTGGAAACCTAATTCTCAATGTCGTCATGAAGTTATTGACGTCGCTGCCAACTCTAAAACTTGTAATTACAGGAACCTCTGATATTTAATCTGGGAGGGGCCCGGGCAGTCGGTAACTCGAATATTCTGCCGTTTTTTTCTAAATGTTGTAACTTCAAATATGTCAATCCGTATTTGCTTATGTATATTTTTCTTGGAGCATTTTGTCATTTTAATGTTGTGGAATCGAATGGCGTATCACATTACACGTCATCTGGAAGCATCACCTAAAAGAGAACACATATAACTAAAAGTTGTGCTGATTTAATAGTGGGCATACACACTCACGATAATTATTTACCTGTGTTACTAAAGTTATTCCACATCACGGATCAAGTTTGGAGCTCACAAAACAATATCAGATTTGCCAACACCAGTGCGTGTGGCGATAATTATGATTACACGTGCGGCGGAAAAGCGCGAAAATGACCTTGCAGCACTCAGGGAGACAAGAATCCTATTTTAGCACTAATTTATGGATATGCCAAATATATTATTGCAAACAACAATGCATGTCCACGCAGACTATTATAGCTTGTCGTACAATATATACAAACATCAGTCTTGCAGCCCATCCTCCGTGCATGTAGATGTAGGCACCTAGGTGCATTACTACGGAACGTGTCAAATGATATGAGTGGCACGACGAGGGGTACGATGCTCGAAAGTGTTGGCATCTTCACGTCTTGTTTTCAATGCCCATGGATTGTTTTTCTCCTTGGGAAACCGCAGAGGATTGATGATTTCTATCAAAAATAGACGATGCAATACGAATATAATTTTCGACTTTCCTTTTATGCCATCTCACCATTAGCTTAATCTCTTATATTACTGACTGATGTCGTTTTCTTTTTAGTTTTCTGCGTGGCAAATAGGTAGTTAACAGTAAATATAAACTATAGATTTTTCTGGTGTTTTTTATGTTAAAATTTATGATTTAAGATATTATACTGTATCTAGCCCTGCCAGAAAGTATTTCAAAATAAAGTAGGATAGCTAAGCAAGAAAGTTAAACAAACATATTAATAGCCAAGATGGGAAGGTTGTAAGGATGTCAGCATCATTGAACCAACTAGCTCTGATTTAGTTACACTACTAGTACAGGTAGCCCCTTATGCACAGCATCAGTATGTAGTTCAGTACTCATGTAAAGAACTAAATTGAAAAAACTACCGCAAACATTCTAATTCATAATAAACTCAGCAGGATACAAAACTATCTATACTGATTAAATGAATATATATAATTTATATCCATTCGCTTGTATATAAAAAAAGGTGCTCTTTGGAACTTGCTTCAGACAGAAAAGTTGGCAGGGTGATAATTAGAGGAGCATAGGGGGCATTATCTCCTCATATGGCAGTAGTAGGGGAGGCAATTGATGCTCCCCTCTTGTTAAGTTGCCCGTGGTTTGGACCACTAACCGCCTTTTCACTTTGTCAAGTGCATGCAGCACACAGGCCCTTCCTTTTTCCCTCATGGTGACACATGATCGTCCCCGTAGCTGATCCCAAAGCAGGCAACCTTGGAATGAACAAAATATAGGCAGAATCATTTGGTACAGGGCTACAGGCGCTTTGCACTTAAACGGGTATTTTTCTCGTGAAAGTTGTCAGCAAAACAATGTTCTCAGCTGTGTGTAGAACTGGTGGTTCTGCATCCATGTATTGTTTTCCTAATTATATTGAAAGAAATATCAATAGAAACTATCGCGACATAGTATGATTACCTCTGTAAAATTCTTGCGTCAATTATATCTTTAGTAATTCGATTGAAGTGTAAACATCATGTAAAAAGTACTCTACATGTTATTATCCCTGCATATCAAAGAGAGATGCCAGCGCTACATGTCCTAGTACACATGCAGCAGAGGCAGAAGAAATGTTTCCTCGACCAATCTGACGCCTCTCGGCAACAGAAACATGCACACTCACTGTCTCAGCACAGCAACACAAGAGCTGGCGCAAAGCATCCTCAAATTGATTTGCTTTGTGTATAACTACATATATATATATATAATCCCTCTGGAAAGCCATCTTTATTTCTCAAAAGCTGCAATTACGCCATCTTTATCACCCTTTCCCCCGCATCGCCTTTGTTAGAAACCACAGATCGATCGAGCAACCACCGATCCGATCCGCTTTAACCCGTCTCCCTCTGCTCGATCACTACTGACACACAGTGCCATGCCAACGGCGGACATGACCGGCCTCTTCCTCGTCCTCGTCGTCGCCTCAATTTTGGTGGTGGCGTCGTCAGTCCCGACAACGGTGGCAGCCGAGGAGGAGAGCGACGCGCAGGCGCTGCTGCGGTTCAAGGCGTTCATCAGGAGAGACCCCCGCGGCGTGCTCGCGTCGTGGCGGCCGGATCAGAGCGGCAGCCTCTGCAGCAGCTGGCATGGCGTGTCGTGCAACGGCGAGGGCAGGGTGACGCAGCTGGACCTCGCCGGGTGCGGGCTCCTCGGGCGCGCGGCGCTCGCGGAGCTGGGCACCGTGTACGCGCTGTGCCGCCTCAACCTGTCCGGCAACGGCGCGGCGCTCGAGGCGGACGCCGCCGAGCTCGCCTTGCTCCCGCGCGCGCTGCAGGCGCTGGACCTCTCCGATGGCGGCCTCGCCGGCAGCCTCCCCGCGGACCTGCTCGCGCGGTACCCGAACCTCACCGACGTCCGCCTCGCGCGGAACAACCTCACCGGCGCGTTCCCGGAGGCGCTCTTCGCGGCGTCGAGCGTCATCCAGCTGCTGGACGTGTCCGGGAACAACCTGTCCGGGGACATCTCCGGCGTGTCGTCGTCGTTCCCGGGGACGTTGAGAGTGCTGAACCTGTCGTGCAACGGGTTCAGTGGGTCCATACCGGACTCGGTTATTAGTGGTGGGCTGGAGGTGCTGGACGTGTCGTGGAACAACCTGACGGGTCGGATCCCGGAGACGATTGGTGGGAAAAAACGGTGCTCGTCGCTGCAGGTTCTCAGGGTGTCGAGCAACAACATCTCCGGACCGGTGCCGGAGTCGCTGTCGTGGTGCCGCGCGCTGCGTGTCCTGGACGCGGCCAACAACAGGCTGTCCGGGCCCATCCCGGCGTCCGTGCTGGGCAACCTGACGGCGCTGGAGATCCTCCTGCTGAGCAACAACTTCATCAACGGCACGCTGCCGAGCACGATCGCGTCGTGCAGGATGCTCCGCGTGGCCGACCTGAGCAGCAACCACATCTCCGGGTCGCTGCCGGAGGAGCTGTGTTCTGGCGGAGGAGCGGCGGCGGCTCTGGAGGAGCTCCGGCTGCCGGACAACCTGCTGAGCGGCAGCGTCCCGGCCGGGCTGGGCAACTGCTCGAAGCTGAGGGTGCTGGACCTGAGCATCAACTACCTGCGCGGCGCGATCCCGCGGGAGCTGGGGCGGCTCCGCGACCTGGAGCAGCTGGTGATGTGGTTCAACGCGCTGGAGGGCGGCATCCCGGCGGAGCTGGGGCAGTGCCGTCGGCTCCGCACGCTGATCCTGAACAACAACCTGATCGGCGGCGCCATCCCGGCGGAGCTGTTCGGTTGCACGGGGCTGGAGTGGATCTCGCTGACGAGCAACCGGCTGATCGGGCCGATCCTGCCGGAGTTCGGGCGGCTGCGGCGGCTGGCCGTGCTGCAGCTGGGCAACAACAGCCTGTCGGGCGGCATCCCGGCGGAGCTGGGGCGGTGCAGCAGCCTGATGTGGCTGGACCTGAACAGCAACCGGCTGAGCGGGCCCATCCCGCGGCGGCTGGGTCGGCAGCTGGGGTCCACGCCGCTGAGCGGGATCCTGTCCGGGAACACGCTGGCCTTCGTGCGCAACGTGGGCAACTCGTGCAAGGGCGTGGGCGGCCTGCTGGAGTTCGCCGGCATCCGGCCGGAGCGGCTGCTGCAGGTGCCCACGCTCCGGACCTGCGACTTCACGCGCCTCTACTCCGGCGCCGCCGTCAGCGGCTGGACCCGCTACCAGACGCTCGAGTACCTCGACCTCTCCTACAACGCGCTCTCGGGCGCCATCCCGGAGGAGCTCGGCGACATGGCCGTGCTCCAGGTGCTGGACCTCGCGCGGAACCGGCTCGACGGCGAGATCCCGGCCTCGCTCGGCCGCCTGCGCAACCTCGGCGTCTTCGACGTCTCGCACAACCGCCTCAGCGGCGGCATCCCCTCCTCCTTCTCCAACCTCTCCTTCCTGGTGCAGATCGACGTGTCCGACAACAACCTCACGGGGAGATCCCGCAGCTCGGCCAGCTCAGCACGCTGCCGGCCACGCAGTACGCGGGCAACCCGGGCCTGTGCGGCATGCCGCTGCTGCCCTGCCAGGCGGCGCCGCGCGCCACCGGCTCCGTGCAGTACCAGTACGACGACGGCAGCACCGGCAGCAGCAGCAGGCCTAGGCGGCGCACCACCGTGGTGGTGGTGGTCCTCGGCGTGGTTCTGGTGGCGGCGTGCGTGACCGTGGTGGCGGTGGCGGCGCGCGCGCGCGGCTCAAGGAGAAGGAGGCGCTGATGCTGAGCAGGCTGCAGGACGGCACCCGCACGGCGACGACCTGGAAGCTGGGCAAGGTGGCGGAGAAGGAGGCCCTGAGCATCAACGTGGCCACGTTCCAGCGGCAGCTGCGGCGCCTCACCTTCACGCAGCTCATCGAGGCCACCAACGGCTTCTCCGCGGGCAGCCTGGTGGGGTCCGGCGGCTTCGGGGAGGTGTTCAAGGCCACGCTGCGGGACGGCTCGTGCGTGGCCGTCAAGAAGCTCGTGCACCTCAGCCACCAGGGCGACCGCGAGTTCACCGGCGAGATGGAGACGCTGGGCAAGATCAAGCACCGCAACCTCGTGCCGCTGCTCGGCTACTGCAAGGTCGGCGAGGAGCGCCTGCTCGTCTACGAGTACATGCCGCACGGCAGCCTCGACGACGCGCTGCACGCCCGCGCCATCCCGTGCTGGCGCGCGCGCAAGCGCGTCGCGCGCGGCGCCGCAAGGGGGCTCTGCTTCCTCCACCACAGCTGCGTCCCGCACATCATCCACCGCGACATGAAGTCCAGCAACGTCCTGCTCGACGCCCGCATGGACGCGCGCGTCGCCGACTTCGGCATGGCCAGGCTCATCAGCGCGCTCGACACGCACCTCAGCGTCACCACGCTCGCCGGCACGCCGGGGTACGTGCCGCCCGAGTACTACCAGAGCTTCCGATGCACGCCCAAGGGGGACGTCTACTCGCTCGGCGTCGTGCTGCTCGAGCTGCTCACGGGGAGGAGGCCCACGGACAAGGAGGACTTCGGGGACACCAACCTCGTCGGATGGGTCAAGATGAAGGTCAGGGAAGGTGCCGCCAAGGACGTGGTGGACCCCGACCTCCTTGTCGCTGCAGACCACACGGAGGAAACGGAGATGGCAAGGTTCCTCGAACTCGCGCTCCAGTGCGTCGACGATTTCCCCTCAAAGAGGCCCAACATGCTGCAGGTCGTTGCCACGCTCAGGGAGATCGACGACACCCTGCTGCCAACAATGATGCCCGTCATTCCTCCTCCTAGTACTGCCTGATCATGCCCGTCATTCCTCCTCGATCTCTTCTGTTGTACATTTTGCTTCTCTGCATTATTTCTGTTTTCCAACAATGATGATTTTGGGACCCACGTTAAGCATGCCATCCGATCGAGCTCTATATATGGAACCAGAGAACTGCTACCAACACATCTGATGCACCAAGGCCATTGGATGCCAAACCTCAAAATTTTCGTCTTCCAATTATTCCCTTTCGTTGGCTTGGCTATACGTCTCGGGGCACGCCAAGAACCGAACAGCCAAACAGGATTCATCACATGGTAAGCCTTGTCATGCATAGGGATATATCGGCTATTTGTATGCTTGCCTGATTATGAAAATGAATACTTGATGTTAATATCTGATACGAAATATTTCACATCTGTCCAAGTGAATTCTATCGTGTTGGTGCTAGCCGAGTCTGTTGATGTTCATATATGTTGCAGATCTTTGCACTTGTTCTGCCTGAGGTCCACCAGTGAAGGCAATGAAAAAAAAAACGTTGCTTGATCTTTATTCGATAATTCATATTTTTATGTTTAAATATCTATAGCCTCCCACATGCACGCGCTTGTTCCGGATAACAGCCAAACAGGATTCGTCATTAGGCCATTCTCAGTGGTCTCTTTCATTTCATATTTTCCAAGTGTGATACATCAGCTTTATGTTTCCAAGCTTAACGGGGTCATTTTAAAAATTGACTTCGAAAAGGCTTACGACAAAGTTAAATGGTCCTTTCTCCAACAGACACTACGCATGAAAGGATTTTCTCCTAAGTGGTGTCGTTGGATTGAGAATTATGTTTCGGGAGGAAGCGTAGCCATAAAAGTGAATGACGACATTGGCCATTACTTCCAACCGAGAAAAGGCATCCGGCAAGGGGACCCTATGTCACCGATACTGTTCAACATAATCGCTGATATGCTTGCAACTCTTATCAAGCGAGCTAAATGGGATGGACAAATTCAGGGACTTATCCCGCATCTAGTGGATGATGGTTTGTCAATATTACAATATGCAGACGACACCATCTTATTCATGGAACATGATCTAGACCAAGCTCGCAACATGAAACTCATTTTGAGTATGTTTGAGCAATTATCGGGTCTCAAGATTAACTTCCATAAGAGTGAGATATTTTGCTACGGGAAGGCAAAGGACTTCGAAGCCCAGTATATGGAGTTATTCGGCTGCAAAATAGGAGAATACCCATTCAGATACTTGGGTATCCCTATGCACCATAGAAAGCTTCGTAATTCAGACTGGCGAATCATCGAAGAGAGATTCGAGAAGAAACTAAATTGCTGGAAGGCCAAACACCTATACTATGGTGGTAGATTGGTACTTATTCAGTCGGTGCTTAGTAGTCTTCCTATGTTCATGATGTCTTTCTTTGAGATTCCAAAAGGAGTCCTTACTAAACTAGACTTCTACAGATCCCGATTCTACTGGCAAGGCGGAACATGTTATGTCGCCCAAAGGATCAAGGGGGTCTAGGCATAGTTGACCTCAAACTCCAGAACAGATGTTTATTGAGCAAATGGCTTTTTAAGCTGCTCAACGAGGATGGAATGTGGCAGAACATACTCAGAAATAAATATTTGAGTAATAAAACATTGTCCCACGTGGTTGCCAAACCAACCGATTCTCACTTCGGACTGGACTCATGAAGGTTAAAGAACAATTCCTATCTTGTGGGACCTTCAAGATAAAGGACGGCTCTCGGGTCCGTTTCGGGAGGACCACTGGTTAGGAAATCGCCCACTCAAAGAACTATACCCGAACCTTTACAATGTGTCCTATGAGCCACATGCTACCGTGGACCATGTAATGTCGGGAGATCCTCTTAATCTTTCCTT
Source organism: Chloris gayana (assembly GCA_031894775.1). Lineage (NCBI taxonomy): Eukaryota > Viridiplantae > Streptophyta > Magnoliopsida > Poales > Poaceae > Chloris > Chloris gayana. Next base: position 298,543 of record JAUNZO010000887.1, on the reverse strand, counting down.
TAGGAGATCTTTGGTTGGGGTAAAGCTAACAGAGTGGGAGAACCTAGTAAGGAAAGTTTTCATGGTCAACTTAAGTGATGAAAGGGACACCTTTTCTTGGCAGTTAAACATGAGTGGATCCTTTTCTGTCCGCTCTATGTATGACTATTTTCTAAACCAAGATGTGCCCTTTCATCATAAGTTTCTATGGAAACTCAAATTACCTCTCAAAATAAAAATCTTCCTTTGGTACCTTCTTAAAGGGGTCATTTTAACAAAGAACAATCTAGCAAAAAAGAATTGGAAGGGCAGTCACAATTGCTACTTTTGTAATTGTAACGAAACAATTCAACATTTGTTTTTTGAGTGCCACAATGCTAGAAATATTTAGAGGGTAGTTACAGTTACTACTGGGTTAAATGCTCCTACGTCCGTATCTCATATGTTTGGAGACGGCTTGCGGCCTTCTCTCCAAAAATGCGGAAACTTATTTTTGTAAGGGCAGCGGCTTTATGTTGGGGCATCCGGCGTTGTCATAATGATATTTGCTTTGACAATGTCTCGTTATACGTCTTTTATGCAGGCGGTTTTCGGGGAGCGTTGTCGGTGTTGTGAAACCGGCCGACAAGTAAATTTGTGTTTTGAAGGGATCGACGCTACTACTCGGATGGGCCTTGGATGATTTAGGAGAGCGTGGTTTATACTCGGTTCGGGCAATCGAAGCCCTACGTCCGGTTCGAGGATTGTTCGTGTTTCGTCTTGTGAAAAGAGCTACAAAGGATGCGAGGGAGGAGGGTTGCTCCAAGCCTCTCGTGTGCAATGTCCTCTAGGATGTGTGTATGATGAGTTCGATTAGCTCGATCCGTGGAGTCTGTCCCTCTTCTTGCGTGTGCGTGGGGTCCCTTTTATAGTCCAAGGGCCAGGCCACTTACAGGTGGGGTCGAGTTACTACATGTCGTCCCAAGCGGGGTCGGGGCCGCCGTGCATTACCCTGCTCGCATGCGGGCCGCTTTGGGCGCTCCGGTCGTGCGGCGTACGGTCGGTCTTGATTGGTAGCGCCGAAGTCAATGCCATGCTCGTCACCGTGGCAGCCGTCCTGTCGCATGGCGGTCTCCATCCGTCACTCCCGTTCATCATGGCTCCGGCAGAGATGGTGTTGGCGCCTCCGTCTTGTCGTCGAGCCGGGGTGTCGGCGACGCGTGAAGATGAGACAAGAGGAGCTGCGCCGATCTCACCCGATCCCCGTGGATTGGTGAGTTCCCGAGCGGAGTTATGGCGATCCCTGTTCACCCGTGAGGCTTCATGAGGAAGCCATTTGCCCCCGAGTCGGCGAGGCGGGGACCGCCGAGCCCGCCCGAGTCCCGGACGGGAGAGGCGAGGACCACCGGGCCCGCCTCGAATCCCGAGCTCGGGCGAGGCGGAAGTGGTGCACCTGCCCGACCCGGAGTCGGGCGAGGCGGAGGCCGCGGGCCCGGCTTTCGTAGCCCTCACGAGCCCGGGCGGACACCGTTGGTCAGCCAGGACAGATTACGGGCTATTGTCTCGTCAATCGCTTGGCCTCCGTCCCGGTCACGAGCCATCATGGGCTTGGTAATGATCACGCTGCTCTGCAGCTAAGCTAGCGCTAGCGTGCGGCGCTGCGGAACGGGACAGGAGGGTACTGCGCCGGTCACATCACGTCCTGTTGGTGAGACGAGTTCCCGTGCGCTGCAATTGCGCCTACCGGCCCGCCGTAACTCCTCCCCCATCCGGTGGGTGAGGTCGCTTCTCCGCGAAGCAAAGGCAAACGCGGCAGGGATTGCGGTCCCACCCGACGCCGAGTCGGGCGAGGCGGAGATCGTGGGCCCGCCCGACCCAGGGTCGGGCGAGGCGGAGATTCATGGAACCACCCGCCCCGGGGTCGGGCGAGGCGGAAGTCGTGGACCTCGCCCGACTCGGGGTCGGGCGAGGCGGAGGTTTCGGGCCCCACTTCGTATCCTTTATGCGTACAAGACGGAGCTGTTAGCCGGCTATTAAGTACCATGATTAGGGTTCCCTAATCTAGGTACCCGACAGTAGCCCCCGAGCCTTGGCGGTGGCCGGGGGCAAAGGGTCGCCGTCGAGGCTTTTTCCGACAAACCCTCGGATTTTCCCGTGTATTTGTTTTCCGGCGGGTGCGCGCGAGCGCACCCGCCGGTGTAGCTCTCGAGCCTCGGGGCAAGTAGAATACTTGCGCCGAGGGTTAACAATTTTGAGCGGTTTATCATTTATTTGCGAAAGCGAGTCCCCGAGTCTTCGCTCGTTGCTCGGATCCGTCCGAGGGCTGCTTCGTCTTTTTATTTCGTTCACACCCACGCGTCTTTGCGGTAAGACGAGGCGTGCGGTGAGCGGCCACGTCATTCCTCGATGGTTCGATGCGTGGTGCTCGTTTAAGCTCCAAACGGGAATGTCCGAGTGATGGCCTCGGCGTGCCCTTAGCGGGGATCCGATGGAGACTAGCGGGAGTCGGCCTCATTCATATCCGAGTGCTCGTCTTTTGTGATCTCCGACCCCTTTCGATCGGGGTCGGCGGGCTCGTTGCCCTCCCTTCGCGGGATTCAAGACCACGGCTTTTTCAACTCGGACTCGGACGCCGTCGATAGATGCCCATTGTGCTACGGTGCACGGGTGTTGATCGCTAAGGATCCCTCTCTAACAACCCCTCACTTAATTTTGTCCAGGGGCGGGCGTCCGAACCCTTTCGCAGGGCCGCCCTTCGAACCCCGGGTCGGAAACCGGGCGTCGGGGCGTTTTCATCCCCTAGCCTTATCTACCTGCGGGCCTCATGGGATTCCAAGCCCAATCGGCCCGTCATCGGGCGCCGTCGAAGCGCTACGGTTCGCCTTCCGTGATGGCGCGCATCTCGCGGCGGTTCGCTGTAGATGCGGAACTTGCGTTCGCATTATGGCTGCGCGTCGGGCGCGTGCGGCGGCCTCTTCGGTCCCCGCACCCGGTTAAATCGCGGAACAGTAGAGGTGCGGGAGTCGAAGCGCCGCGGGGGCAGTTGACATGACCGCTATTTAAAGGGAAAAGGGGGGGGACGCATCCGGTTACCTCTCTCTCGCCTCGCGCTCGCAAAAACCCATCCCCTTCGTTTGTTCTCGCGTGCTCCGTCGACTCGCCTTTCTTCGCCGCGTCCGCCGCTCGCCGCCCTCCTCACTTCTCCCCAATCCACCGTCGCGCATCCGATCCGAGCCTCGCCATGGCGGATTGGATTCCGTCCCGCTGCACTCGTCGGGTCCCTTGAGGCCCTTGTCGCGCGCGGACTCCTAATGCCGCGCACCGACGCCATGGAGTCGGCCGGTGCCGGGGAATGAGGCCCTGCCGGCACCGCCGGACGGCTACGTCGTCTCCTTCCGCCACTTCCACGAGCGCGGCTTGGGAATGCCGCCTCACCCTTTCTTCCGCGGCATCCTCCACCATTACGGGCTGGAACCGCAGCACCTCAACCCCAACTCCATCCAAGCACCTCGCCGCCTTCGTGGCGCCGTGCGAGGGCTTCCGGGGATCGCCCCCACTTCGAGGCTATTCAAGCACTTCTTCGATTGCCGGTTGGTGACGAAGAAGGACGCGGCCGGGAACCCTCGCGCCGTCCCCATCGGCAGCGCCGGCTTCCGATCGCGGGGCGGCCGGTCCGAGAAGTACATCTCCATCGCCCTCACCGACTCCAACAAGGGCTGGCACGAGCGGTGGTTCTACCTCGGGAACACCGCTGCCTCACCCCTCCCCGAGTTCACCGGCAACCTCATCAATGCCGCGCCGGAGAAGTGGCACTTCGGGGTGCCCGGCGACGAGAAGAGGGGGATCGCCGCGCTGTTGGACGCGGTCGAGGCGCTCGACCAGGCCGGCGTGACCGGCGTTGGGGTCATTGGCTCCTACCACCTGCGCCGGCTCGCACCGCTGCAGGCCCGGCATCGGATGATGTCGGAGATGGGAAGTGACTTCACCCGGGAGGGAACCTGCATGGTGAACCCCGGGCGGACCCTCGGATTTCGCTCCGGGAGTTGAAGGCCCGACTCGCGGAGGCGATGTCGAAGACGGCCGCCGCGTGGGATCGGTTTGATTGGCCGGTCCCCAATCACCCACCAATGCTCCCGGAACAGGGGCGATTGTGTTTGTAAGTTTTTAATTCTGCCTTCGGTTGGGTCGGTTTTAAGTTCCGACCTCTCTTACTTTTCTAATTTCGCGCTGTCGCCCCCACTTGTTTCCGTGTTGCGGAGAGGTTTGCAATTCATTCCTTCCCCCGCCCCATTGCCCGAGGATGCCGACGTCCGGGCCATCAATCGGGCGCGCGCCGAGGAGCAAAAAGCTCGAAAGGACGCCAAGAAGGCCCGGAAGGCGGCGCGGCAACGGCGGAAGGCGGAGAAGGAGCGCCGGCGCCGTTCGGGCCGGATCGTCCTCTCCGAGAGCAGCAGCACCGACTCCGACGACAACGACCGGGGTGACGACGAGGAGCTCGTCGACATGTCCCCCCATCGACGAGCTCGCCGAGGAGGAGGACATCGAGCAGGGGCCCGACTCGGCCGGCCCCTCCGGAAGTGGGCCCCGCCGGGACGACGTCGGCACGTCGCTCGCCGGCCCGAGCCGAGAAGGAGCGCCGGGCTCCCCGCAGGCCGAGGCGCATGCCGGCGCCGCAGCGCCGACTTTGGCGCCCTCCACCACCACAACGCCGACCGCCCGGCCGCCGTGCCCGGGGTCGCGGCCCCGATCTCCGCGGTCGTCACCACGCCGCCCCCGCCGCCCGCACACCGGGTCCCCGCGGCGACGACCATGGCGGGGGCGATGATGGCCTCGGCCGCCGCGGTGACGTCGACCGTGGTGACCGCAGCGCCGGCAGCGGTGGCGGGAGGGCTCGCCTCGACGACGATGGCAGCGATGGCCTCCGCGGCCCCGTCGGCGTCCGTTCGAGCGCCGGTGACGATGGCCTCGGCGGCCTCGCCGGTGTCCGTTCGAGCGCCGGTGATCGCGCCCGCCGGCGGCTCTGCTCCGGCGGTGGCCGCAACCCCGTCGGGTCCGAGTACGGCCACGCCGGCCTCCATGGCCTCTTCATCTCGCGGCGCCGAAGCCGGCGACGGCGCCGAGTCTTTCGGTAACGTCGGCCCCCGCGACAGCGCGGCAGCGCGAGTGCCCGCGGGGCGGCACTTGGCAAGAGGCGGCGTGAGGGTCTCGGGTCGGCGGTCAGCCTGCCACCCAAACGACAACCGTACCGGTAAGTGTTGCTTCCTTCTGTCTTTCTTTCTTCTTTCTCGTCTTTCGGTTTGTTGATTCGCGCATCCCGCGGGGTCCGTTGGCCGGGGCTCGGAAGCGGCTGGCCCTGGGGTCGGAGGCCCCCGCTGCGCCATCCCCGGCGGCCCCTCGGCCGGCAAGCACCAAGGCGGGGGTCGGCCGAGACGGCGGCGCCAACGATGGCCACGGTGACGGCGGCTACCAACTCCGCGCTGTTTCCGCCGCAGGGACCTCCGCCGAGCTCCTCCGCCACGCCGCACCGGCCGGCGCCGGAGCCGGGGGTCGTGCACGTTGTGGGACCCCAAGGGCTGACGCACACTTTTGACGAGCCGGCGGAGCGGACAATTTGGGGCGCGTTCCGCCACGATCGCGGTCGGGCCGCCAACGTCTTGGACGCGGCGCTCCATCTCGTCGGGTCGCCGGCGGAGCCGGCCGAGGTGAGCGCGTGTTCATTCCTTCGCGGAATATCGGTCTCTTTTTGCTTCGCTCATGATTTTCTCCTCCTTTTCGGACCCTGGATATGATGAACCGGGCCAAGCATGCCCGCATCCGCTTCCAAGAAAGGGAACGGGCCCGCCTTGATTGGGAGGCGCAGAGCGCCACGGAGCAGGCCCTCGGAGCCGTCCGAGAGGCCGAGGACGCGAAGAAGGAGAGGGCCGAGGCGGCCGGGGTGGCGGCCGAGGCCAATGATGCGCGCAGGGCGGCCGAGTCCCGCCCGGCCGAAGCCACCAAGAGGGCCGAGGCGGCGGAAGAAAGGGCCAAGAAGGCCGAGTCCGATGCCGCGAACGCTCGCCGGGTGGCCGAGTCCCGGCTGGCCGAGGTCCGGGCGGCGATGGTGAGGGCGTTGAAGGCCGAGGAGGACGCGGCGAGCGCGCGCGAGGCGACGGACACCGAGCGCAAGCTCAAGGAGGCCGCCTCCCGATCGGTCTCGAAGCTCACTTCCCAACTCTCGACGTTGGAGAGTGAGGTTAATCGTAAGTTTTTTTTTTTTTTTTCTCATCCCTCCTCCTATTTTGCTTTTGATTGGTGTCATGTCTCATGATTTCTTCTTCCTTTTCATTTTCGAGCTCAAGATGGACCCGGACGGGCTGCGGCAGGAAGAAGTTCGGCTCGACCGAATCCGCATCGGTGCCGAGTTCCTCTCGCAATGAGCTGGAGGTGCCACGACCGCCCGGGACCACCAATTTGGAGCCGCGCCTTCTCTCCATCACCAATCGTTTTGGTGCTCTGCGGCGTGAGAGTTTTGAAGCCGGGGTCCCGTGGACTCGCAGTGCTGGAGCGGACACACTTCGAGGACAACCTCGACCTCGACATGCTTGCACGGCTGGGCATGGTGCCCGGCTTCTCCGAGCAGGAGATCGAGGACATGAAGAGGAAAGCCGCGCCGATCCCCGCCAAGCTTGCCGAGCTCCTCGCCTCGCACGCCTTCCCGCCGCCGCCGTCGCCGCATGACGAGTAGATAATGTAATGTGTTAGTTGAGTCGGCCGAGTGGCCGGTAGTCGAGTCGGCCGGGTGGCCAAGATGTGAAGAAGAACTCGCTTATTTTGTAAACAAGTTATCTGTTTTAATTTCGTTCAAAATTTCTCACATGTTCCCCTTTTGTGGCTTCCTTCTCATTCGGACCGTCTAGTAGCCTAAGATTCCTCATTTGATTGACTGGTGACTTAGGCCGCTCTTAGCCGCCGGGGCGTCGAGTCCCGAGTCGGCCGATCGGATCGGCCGAGTGGTCGTTGGCGTTCCGGGTCCTGTCCGAGTTGGACTTGCACTATGGGATTAAACTTCGTTCGAAATTTTAAACTCTTGCCCTTTCGTGACTCCTTTCTCTTTCGGACCGCCTAGTTGCTTTAGATTTTTCATTCGGTTGATCGACAACTCGGGCCGCTCCTAGCCGTAGAGGCGTCGAGTCCCGAGCCGACCGGTCGGACCGGCCGAGCCATCGTCGGCGCTTAGGTTCTGTCCGAGTCGGGCCCGCACCGAGGGATTTTCGTGTGAGTTCCGCAGCCGTGGGCACAAGCTGGGACCCGCACACGGCCTCCTTTGCACACCCGCCGGGTGGAGCCCCGACTCGGGAGAGTCGGGGTCGGCGGCCGGCAAATTTGGACTTATTCGTCATTTGTCGAAAACAACAAGAAAGAGAGAAAGGTTTTCTCTTTATTTCATTTGCATAAATAACTGAAACAACAAGCTAAGGGTAAAAGCGACGTAGCTGCTCGATGTTCCATGCGTTGGTGAGCACGTTTCCGTTGGCGTCCTTGAGCTTGAGGTAGATGTAGTTGGGAACGGCCATGAACTTCGCGTAACATGGTCGCCCGAGGATGGCGTGGTACGCGCCGGGAAGTCCACCACGTTGAAGGTGAGGGTCTCGGTGCGGTAGTTGATCGGCGTGCCGAAGGTGACGGGCAAGTCGATTTGTCCAAGCGGCACGGCCGTCTTTCCGGGTACAACCCCGTGGAAGGGCTCGCCCGATGGCCGGATCCGAGAGCGGCCGATCCCCATGGCATCAAGAGTCTCTGCATACAAAACATTCGGACCACTACCCCCATCCATCGGTACCTTAGTCGATCGTTTGTTGGAGACGATGGGGTCGACGACGAGCGGGTAACGTCCGGGTCGGGAACGCGCTCGGGGTGGTCGCTGCGGTCGAACGTGATTGCCGCCTCGGACCACTTGAGGTAGGTCGGGGTCGCAGGTTCGGCGGCGTAGACCTCGCGCCGCTCCCGCTTCGGTGCCGCCTGGAGGAGCCGGTCCCACCGCCCCGAAGATCATGAGGCAGCCGGTGGTTTGCGGGAAACCGCTGTCCGCGTCCTTGTCGTCGCCGTCGTCGTTCTTGGGGCTGGGGTTCTTGGGGTCGAACTTCCTCGCCTTCGTACCCGGGAACTTGAGCATCGGCCCGCGGTCCTTGAGGGCGTGGTTGACGGGTCGGCCGTGGTTGGGACACGGCGCCTCCAGCATCTTCTCGAAGTGCTGGCCCTTGTTGCCGTCGTCGGCGGTCGGCTTCTTCGGCTTGCGCTCGGCGGCGGCGACGAGGTTTGTGTCGCGGCGGCACCGGTCGCCGCTCTTTTTCTGCTTCGCTTCTTGTCGTGCGGGGCGGACGGGCCCGCACCGGAACTCTCGTTCCGCTTTGCCTTGCCCTTGGCTCGATGAAGGAGGGCATCCACGGCGTCTTCTCCGGAGGCGTGGCTGGTTGCCACGTCGAGTAGCTCCTTGACGGTGCGCGGGTTGTTGCGGCCGAGTTCGTACACCAGCCCCTCGTTGTTGGTGCCGGCGATGAACGCCGAGATCACCTCTGCGTCGGCGAGGTTGGGGAGCGTGTTGCACTTGCGGGAGAAGCGTTTGACGTAGTCCCTCAAGGACTCGTCCGCCCGCCGGCGGCAGGTCCCGAGGTCCCACGGGTTCCCGGGCGCGTGTACGTGCCCTGGAAGTTGCCGATGAAGGCCTCCTCCGGGTCCCACCAATCGTGGATCGAGCCCTCCGGGAGGTGCTCGAGCCACATCCTGGCCGAATCGGCCAAGAAGAGTGGTAAGTTGCGGATGATGAACCGCTCGTCGGTGGCGCCGCCGGCTTGGCATGCCGGGCGATAATCCTCCAGCCATAATGCGGGGTTCGTCTCCCCGTTGTATTTGGTAATGCTGCTGGGGGCCGGAATCGCCGGGGCACCGGAACCCGCCGAATGGCAGGCCCAAAGGCCTTGGGCCCCGTCATAACCGGAGGTTTATCCTCCTCCGGATCGAATCGCCCTCCGCGCCGGGGCGTACCCGTGGTCCTCGGCTCGCGCCTTGGAGCGCGGTTTTGTTCCCGGCGCCGGGCGGTCGGGTATCGCGTGCGTCGCGCGACTCGCCCATCCGCCGCCGAACCGACGGCGAGTTCCCGGTTCCGCTTTGCTCGGCGGTTGGGTGGGCCGAATCCTTCGGTCCCCGGGGCCGGCTTGGCGTGTGGTAGGAGGCACCGGCCTCTTTCCGCCGCGCGGCGGAGCTCTGCTCACGCTCGGCCTCGTAGGACGGCCGCCAAGTCCGGGAGGTCTCGACCTCCTCTTGGATCCTCCGCCGGTCCTCATTGACCGGTTGCGGAAGCGCGCGCATCGGTGTCGCGGCCGCAGCCACGTTCCGGCCGGGCCTCTCGTACACGGGAACGAGGTGGTTTGCCTCGTCCGGGATCTTTCTTTGGGCTTCGCGCCCACGCCGGCGAGCGAGTTCGCGCTGCGCTCGGCGCCGCGTTACCTCGCACTCGAGGCGTTCGCGCTCCTCCTTCAACCGCCGCTCGGTCTCCGCGACCTCGCGTCGGCGTCGGAGCAGCTGCTCTAGGTCGTCCTCCTCCCGGGGCTCGGGGCTTCCCGGAGGGGTTTGCTGTCGTGGCACCGCGGCATCCTCCACCATTACGGGCTGGAACTGCAGCACCTCAACCTGTCGGGTACCTAGATTAGGGAACCCTAATCATGGTACTTAATAGCTGGCTAACAGCTCCGTCTTGTACGCATAAAGGATACGAAGTGGGGCCCGAAACCTCCGCCTCGCCCGACCCCGAGTCGGGCGAGGTCCACGACTTCCGCCTCGCCCGACCCCGGGCGGGTGGTTCCATGAATCTCCGCCTCGCCCGACCCTGGGTCGGGCGGGCCCACGATCTCCGCCTCGCCCGACTCGGCGTCGGGTGGGACCGCAATCCCTGCCGCGTTTGCCTTTGCTTCGCGGAGAAGCGACCTCACCCACCGGATGGGGAGGAGTTACGGCGGGCCGGTAGGCGCAATTGCAGCGCCCGGGAACTCGTCTCACCAACAGGACGTGATGTGACCGGCGCAGTACCCTCCTCGTCCCGTTCCGCAGCGCCGCACGCTAGCGCTAGCTTAGCTGCGGAGCAGCGTGATCATTACCAAGCCCATGATGGCTCGTGACCGGGACGGAGGCCAAGCGATTGACGAGACAATAGCCTGTAATCTGTCCTGGCGACCAACGGTGTCCGCCTGGGCTCGTGAGGGCTACGAAAGCCGGGCCCGCGGCCTCCGCCTCGCCCGACTCCGGGTCGGGCAGGTGCACCACTTCCGCCTCGCCCGACTCGGGATTCGAGGCGGGCCCGGCGGTCCTCGCCTCTCCCGTCCGGGACTCGGGCGGGCTCGGCGGTCCCCGCCTCGCCCGACTCGGGGGCAAATGGCTTCCTCATGAAGCCTCACAGGTGAACAGGGATCGCCATAACTCCGCTCGGGAACTCACCAATCCACAGGGATCGGGTGAGATCGGCGCAGCTCCTCTTGTCTCATCTTCACGCGTCGCTCGACACCCCCGGCTCGACGACAAGACGGAGGCGCCAACACCATCTCTGCCGGAGCCATGATGAACGGGAGTGACGGATGGAGACCGCCATGCGACAGGACGGCTGCCACGGTGACGAGCGTGGCATTGACTCCGGCGCTACCAATCAAGACCGACCGTACGCCGCACGACCGGAGCGCCCAAAGCGGCCCGCATGCGAGCAGGGTAATGCACGGCGGCCCCGACCCCGCTTGGGACGACATGTAGTAACTCCGACCCCACCTGTAAGTGGCCTGGCCCTTGGACTATAAAAGGGACCCCACGCACACGCAAGAAGAGGGACAGACTCCACGGATCGAGCTAATCGAACTCATCATACACACATCCTAGAGGACATTGCACACGGAGGCTTGGAGCAACCCTCCTCCCTCGCATCCTTTGTAGCTCTTTTCACAAGACGAAACACGAACAATCCTCGAACCGGACGTAGGGCTTCGATTGCCCGAACCAGTATAAACCACGCTCTCCTAAATCATCCAAGGCCCATCCGAGTAGTAGCGTCGATCCCTTCAAAACACAAATTTACTTGTCGGCCGGTTTCACAACACCGACAAGCGTATTGGTTGCGGCTTTGGGCGTTGCAGCATGAGAAGGTGCAAACTGACATCCGATCCGTGAGTGCGATGTTGGAGGTCACCGCTCTCAAAATCTTTGCGAGCCATGGATGGAAGTTTAACTATAGATTAAAACCTCCTTAGTTTTTGCTCCCTTTTCTAATCAGTCGTTGGACTGTTTTTTGTAATAAAAACAAAAAGAACAGGCTGTGTGTTGCAAAACAGAGGCCGGAAACTTGTGTTTCCTTTATCGAAAAAAAGTGTGATACATCAGCTTTCTAGTCTAATTTTATGAAATAAAAGTGTATCTCTTAATATACTATTTCATTTTACAGTTTCATAGGCCAATCAAGATATTAAATGATTGTATAGGTGTACCAATGAGAATGTGTTTTTTTGTGCATATGAAAGGGAAATAGTCTCAATGTACCTTTCATTTTTATTTCATCAACTTGGAAAGAGTGTTACTACCCTTTCATTCTAGTGAAAGGCTTCCCTCCCTTTTCATATTAAATAACATGCCATGTCATCTTTTTTGCTGACGTGTCACCTAATAAATATCAAATAAAAGACCACTGAGAATGACCTTATGTAAACCTTGTCATGAAAATGCATATTTGTCACATGTTCACCTAAGTAGAAACTTATACAGCTCCCAATGACTATCCTTTTCCTGGAGTAAAATGCAAACTAAAGAAAAATATTTCAACCCGAAACTATCTTGACCGGTAGTTCTGACATAAGACAATTATTCGGTATTGTAAAAGCTGGCAATAAGACAATTTACAGATATTGACATTGTTGATACAATGTATCAGATATTTGTACGCTTGCGTGATTCAAAATATAAATGCTTGATATCTATTACATATATATTTGGCCAATAAAAGAAGCCTCCACGTTTCCTCTCAAGGGCTAGAAATTACCACATTAATCGGAGAAAAAAGAAAGAAAAATTACCCATCACTGCCGTTATGAAAAATCTGGACTAAAATACACATATATGCATTTTGTTTTTACCCACCATTATCCTTATTGAAAAATATTAAAAAAACCATATGCTCCTAAAGCAAATAACGTTAGACAAAAAGGCAAAAAAAGTTTGTTCAAAACACAAAAAACATCAAGGAATAAATAAAAAAAGGAATGAACAAAAAATTTAAATCCCCCCGACCTATCATAATTTTTAACTAAAATAAATGTATTACTCCTTTATAATGAATTTAACTAAAGTTAATGTTTGATTAATAGGACTTAAAACTGTAGAATTCAAAGAAGATAATATAATATTTTCTTTTTTCAAGAAAAATGCTAACCGTGCAAATGCGCAGATAGGCAAACTAGTTTACATTGTGTGATCCAAAATCTTTAACAATTGCCGAAGTGAATAAGAAAGTGGAGTCTCCTCAAATCTCTGGTTCCTAGCACTACATAAAAGTCCGAAACATCTTAATTTTATTATAGATGCATGCATAAATAGACATAAAACCACCAGAGTAATCATCAACTGGTCGAGACAAACGACGTCTGCTTACATGCACCAGCCATGATCTCGCCATCCCACAGCTCTTCTTCGGTTTTGTATGGCCCAGATTCGTGAACGAAGAAACTGTACAGTCCCCTAAACTCCGGAAGGTCATTGATCTTGTCGTGATCTTCCGCAGCTAGCTCCCAGTCTAAGATGTCAAGGTTCTCTCGCATCCTTCTCTCGTTAAAGCTCTTGACGATCACGCAATTACCCATCTCGTAAATCCACCTAATGCAAACCTGCAGCTCACATAAAAGAAACAGAGTTGTAGCTAGCCAGATAGGAAGCACTTCTAGTCGAACTCTCATAGTGCATTTCTTGAATTTTGGAAAAGCATATACTTCTCAATAGGTGTTTATTTGTAATGTCCGGCACAAATCGAGTTTGTTTAGATAAGATAGTTTGCATAATCTTATAACTACAAATTGGAGGTTCCTTTCGAGACCTCCATGTTTATTGAATGAAAATCCTAAAAAATTCTCACAAAAAGTTAAAACATTTGTCCGTCAATTTGGATGAGTACTTATAGCCGATAGATAATCATAGCCAAATCTTACCTATCGATTTTTGTGGTAGAACTTACCCACACACGTTCAAATCCCAGATTTGACACAAATGTTACAACCACAACTAATTATTAAGTGACTTATTGAATCTCAATATCAGCTGACTTAGTCTCTCAAAACATGCTCGTAGAGGTAGGGAGTGCGTGTGTGTGTTTATAGAGGTGAGTGTCCGTATGTGTATACATGTGGTAAGGTACCGGCTAGGATACAGACATTCGGACACAGATATCTGTTAGTTTCTGTCAAAACTCAAAACCAAAAGGGGCGGCAATAAAAAAAGATGCATGCAACTGCGACAGCCAAGCTAGGCCAGTCTCAGTGAGGGTTTCATGGACAATAAATAGAGTGCCATGTAGGCAATTTTGATGATGTGGCGGGAGAGAGGTGAAATGAGTTTCATGAGGATGAAACCCTATATACACAGTTACCTAAGCATCTTGTGTCTTACATGTAACCTAAAAAACAACAATAGATGAAACTATGCATTGAGAGAGGGGTGTTTCATCCTAGTTTTAAATATTTTTAGATGACGTGTCACTCTAGATAATTGTGTCCATGAAACTTCCATTAGAACTGGCCTAAGGCATGGTTTTGCCGGTCATAAAGTTACTGTGCGACTCACATGGGATAATTTGTTACGAACTTATTTATTATCATGCTATGCTTGGTATGGTAGGCAGAAAGAACTACGAGAACAAAGATGTTTGTCCAGCATTTGAAGTCCGAAACTAACTTAACACAATAACACTGTATACACGGCATATATAGAGCTAAACACACTTTTCTCAAGTCAGAGTTATGATATATATGTTCAATACCAAGATGGCCGCACCGTCTATTTCTTTCCAAGAAGGTCAATTTTTGTTCTCTATCCGTATACTACAGAAGTGGTCTAAAATGATGTCTGTAGTGAGTTGTACAAATGTTGTATTTACATGATCGCTCACACATACTTCCCACTATACCTATGAATCCTGTTTGTAGCTGACTACTCTATTTCAACAAGTAGACCATGGGTCCAAAAATCATGTAACATATGACGACGTAAGCAAATTGTTGAAATCAACTGGCTGCACTAAAGTTGTATAGGTAAGATGTGTGTTAAATATTTCCCCTGTGACACTAAATAAGGGACATGGAGACAATTAACCTATAACCCATATCATTTATTTTTTAAAAAAGTGCTAACCTGTGCTGGTGCATGGGTCGATGGGCTAGTATACATATTTATTACTTGTACACGAGGGTTTGCTAGGCTGATAGTAGCAAGAAATACCTGGGCAACAGTTTTGCCCCTGTCTTGAGCAATCTGTTTGAGAATAGGGCAGTCCATCACAGACCCGTTGCCCCATGGCGTGCCCTTCCCGCCCAACGGAGAGTAGGCGCAAAGCTGGATATCTTTCTCCCTGCAAAACTCCCTCAACTTATTCTGTCGGCAATATGGGTGTAGTTCCACCTACACGTCCGATGAACATGAAAGATTAGGCATTTGTTACCAAACAAAATGAATTAGAACAATCTAACTACAAAAACCGAGTAAATTAGTATTTATAATAATTCCTCTGTTTTATAATACTTGTGATTCTAACTCTGAGCACAAAAAACAATGATAGGTAATAAAACTACGGTGCACAACGAACTATGAGGAGAGATATAGAGATAAACATGCATAGGAAATTGAGAAAGATGCATTGAAATTGTGAGAATCTACTTGTATATAAAAGATGCAACCCACTAAGAGCCATTCAATGCTATTTTTCTAGCTCCACGTTGCGCCACATCGTCTCCAACTCACTAAGAGTCATTCAATGCTATTTCTTTAGCTCTACGTTGTGCCACATCATCTCAAATAATTTTAAACATTACATAAAAATTGAATATTAGCGATTAGGAGCTATTTTGAACTTTTCAAATCTCTGCCACGTCATCTAGAAAGTTAGCACTCCTGATTATCACCTCCGACTCCCATTTATCTATCCATGCATCAATATCCTCATGTCATTTCATGTTATCCTATCACCATAAATTAAAGTAGAGAAACTATTGTCTCCAAATACGTCCATTACTACTCCATCTTTTTTTCTATCTTTTTCGATTCTATTTACTTTCATATTATATAATATGCCGCGGCAACGTGCGGGATATCATCTAGTTACAATTATTATACAACGGAGGGAGTATGTTAACACAAGATTATTATAATGCAGAACGGGTAAAAGTTTGCTGACTATTTTGATATCAATTCATTATTGGCCTATGCGGAATGGCAAGGAAATCACAGGAAACTGCATGGCCTAGGTTTCTTAAGCTGAAGGGAAAACGTGGGCAATTCATTTATAGTTCAACACTTCTCTTCACCTACAACTCTCTTGGATGCAAATATGGAAATAGGAGAAGCACAACAAAATATACAGTCAATAAGACTTGATCTCTAGACTTCTTAATCGATACCATATTAAACTACTATGCACTAATCAGTTGCACTCAAAACCCTAAGCTGATAGAAAAGAGTGGGTAATTCACTTATTATTCAACAATTATAGCTAATATTATAAACCTAGATATTACCACATTACTTGGAGAAAATAAGAAACAATAATAACCTACAATTACTATTATGAAAAACTAAACCAAAATACTCTTATAAATATTTCAAAAATTAACCACATACCATTATGAAACTATTAGACCAAAATATTCGATATGTGTTTTGGCATTTATCCAGCATGAAACATATATTAGTCCAAAATACTCGTATATATATATTTGTTCAAAAATTTACCTACTTCTGCCATTATAAAACATGAAATAGAAAATGCACCTATATATATTTATAAAATTACACAAAATTGTCATTACAGAAAGATTTAATAACATATTCTTATATTTGTTCTTAAAGCACACACCATTCCTACTATACAAGTTTATAATTTGCACGTATATCGATGATGTTAATAATATTAATGCACAAACCACAAAATTAGTAGTTATGTATCAATAAAATTAGCAGTAAGAGGGAAATATTTAGAAATTATCTTAGTAATCAAGAAAAACGAATAGCATGTCAATAGAGAAATAAGAGAAGTTCTAAAATAAATAATAATAAATTTGGATAATAAGATGAAAAAAATGTGAGAAATAATCATCGTTGGAGATACATAGCATAAATGATCATATATTATTCCAAGGCATGCATAGGATACATTATAAAAGTAGAAATAATTATATATTTACACAATTTTTTAACATTTTTATGTTAAATTGATCTTTAGTTAAATTATTTAATATTTATGTTGATGGAAGTCAAAGTATAAAATCCAAAGACGGTTATACACAACAGTTACTCTCTCTGTCCCAAATTACTTGTCGTTTTAGTCTTGAGCACAAGAATTAAGGAGAAGTGAATAAGATAGGTAAAACAAGGAGAGAGATAGAGATGTATTGGGAAGAGATAAAGATGTATTGAGATACGAGGATGACAAGTAAATTGGAAAATCTAGATGAGTGTAGGATGACAAGTAAATTGAGACCGATAGAGTAATTCTGTCTTTAATATATCAAGATTAACAGTGCAAATGCATGGGTCAGTTGACTAGTTATGTAGGAAAGAGAAAAAGAAGAAATTGCCCCTTAGGGTGAAAGTCGAGACCTTTTTCTCATCATCTAAACAAATGTAGGAAAGAAGAAAAATATGCAGGCAGTTGACGAAACGACCTGTGTACATTCATTCGGAACAAAACTTTACCTGGTTTGCAGCCGGAGGGATCTTTGCAAAGGAGAGCAGGTACTCGAGCTTCTTGCAGCTGAAGTTGCTGACGCCAATGGCCTTGACTAGCCCTCGCCTTTGGCACTCCTCCATCTCCTCCCACACGCCTTTCATGTCCAAGGCCATAAGGTCATCCTTCACAACCAGTGCACCAACATCGGTCGCCTGTGGCTTCATGCTGATCGGGTGGTGAATCAGGTACAGATCCACGTATTCCATCTGAAGTTTTCTGAGTTGGTTGCAAGCCAAGAAGATTGGTCGTCGTTTAAGACAAAGAAAACAACAGTAGTGGTAGAGCAGCTTACTTGAGTGTCTTCTGCAGTGCAGGCAGGACGCGACCGGGATGCGCATCGGTGATCCACAGCTTGGAGGTGACGAAGACCTCGTGCCGGGACGCGATCTTACCGGTTCTGACAGCCTCAGCCACGGCGTCCTCGAGCGCGGCCTCGGTGTTGTACACCGAGGCTGTGTCGAAGTGCCGGTACCCGGCGTCCAGGCCGTGGAGGACTGCCTCTTTGATGCTGGCATCCTCGACCTGGCCGAGCGTCGCCGTGGCCGTTCCAAATCCGATGCGGGGCATCGGATTGCCGGAGCTCAGTCTCACCGTCGGCACGGCCATGGCAACGACGGCACTCCCGTTCCTGTACACACTCGTGGCTTCCACTCTCTCTTTCTGTATGCGTTTGTCGTTCCCTCGGTTGTGTGGCTCCTACTTATCGAGTGTTGATATCGCACCGGAACGTGACGGCACAGTATTGATATGCTGCGGGGAAGAGACAAGAAGCCAGCAACTTCTCAGACACAAGGGGGCACGGAGGGTTTATTATATTTTTTCGAGTGAACAGGAAGTGCAAGAGCTCGTATGACTAAATGCGAATTAGAGGGCCCGGAGGCAAAGGTTCTGAGAGGTCGTCTATGCATTCCCAAATTTTAGGGAAATATTTTCGTTTTGGTCGATGGATAACCAGGGTGAATTTTTCGACGAAATGTGCACTGCACAACAGTTACTGTCACAGGCATGATTCAAATACCCAGTCGTTTCTAAACTAAGCCTGAGCTATTGGTTAATACCATCATTATGGTTCGTTCTTTTTGTTTTACAAAATTTTGATTTTTAAAAAATAGAAACCGAAATAATCTAGACAAATTAAAAACAAAATCTAATTAACCGAAATATTTCAGTTTGGTTTTTCCGGTTTTGATTTTTTAACTTAATTGTTTAAAACTATAGTCATTCTAGGAAAAAAATATGATACAAATAGTAAAATAAGCACAAAGATGGTATAAACATATCACTATAACATCAAAATCATACAGTAATAATAATGATTTGAATGACAATAAAATTTTTTTACATAAATCTCCCTCAATCACTATAACATAAGTAAGTACTTATTCATAGATTTAGGTATATAAATTATATATGAGAATATTCGGTTATTGCAGTTTTTCAGTATAAAAAAACTAAATAATTTTGATTAACCTAACAACTCACTTTTTAAAACCGGAAAAAATCCAGTTAACTAAGGTAAAAATATCGGTTACATCGGTTCGGTTTCGGTTTCGGTTTTTGGTTTACGGATTTTCGCCCACTCCTAAATCCAACCCATGGTTATTATTACTTTCACTAGTTAATGACACATGCTTTGCTGCAGAACTTACAAAGACCATTGACAATATTTAACTAATTAATTTTAATTGCTTAATTTATATAGTTTGATCTTATGGGTTGCCCAGGACTCGAACACAGAACTGACTTAATATTTATCGTTGACATATGAACATCCTAATGCGATATACAAATAATGACATATGTTGTAACTTATGAGCTCATAGCTAATTTAGCTTTTATTTTATAAATTGCTTGTATATGCATGTAACATAATTCATAAGCTTATGACAGTTAATCGTGTGTAGATCGCATTCTGTATCATGCTTACTATCAACATAAAACAATCACAAACTCAAGGAAATTTTTTTGATGGGCGTTCTTGGAAGCAAGATATGACATCAAAGACATTGTGAAATAGTTGTGGCAGTAGCACAAATCATACTAAAACAAAATTTTGGGGCATGATCCATCAGAAACATACATAGGTAAACGATGTGTGAAGAAATGAATTAAGAAAAAAGATTGAGAAATTCTGGATTCAGGAATTCTTATATAACTTAATTACTCAATGAACTGTTTTTATTCTTTTATTTGATTTCAGTGCACCTGAAGTTGAGAACTACTAATTTTGTTGGGTCTACAACAATCTTGGATGGTTCCTAACATTCTAACTGGAGGAAGGAGTTGTGCTCAGCTATTAGCGACCTGAAGCCTCACTAAATTTTAAATACTTCTTTGAACCCACCGCTACACAAATTCAGTGCTACCGCTGTAGAGCAGATTTTTTGTACTGATTGTTGTGGGTTGATGACTTCCGACAGGGTTGAAGGGTCGGCCCAAAAGTTTCTCAAATGAACTAAACTCCACCTCCTATCTATATAACACATAACGACTCCGGGGCTCATGTGCTCTACTGTAGAAAACAATGCAACAAAAAATTGGAATAAAAAGAAGAATGTATATATCTTGTTATCTTCTATCATCATGAAAAATTTGAGATGCAATAGATTCTTTTGTAAAATATATACAAGAAAAAAATTAAATCATCATATGAATAGTAACTATTAATGGGTTGGATATGATTAGTAATGCCCATTGTTCAATGCACGATTTTTCTTTGCACAAAAAAGTGCTACTCCTGATTTTTCGCATGATGATAGAAGATGACACGATCTTTCGATTCATATTTTTGTTGTGATTTTTATTTGCATGTTTTTTGCTAAAGATGGGAGCAAGGGAGCAGCAAAGTCGTTAGTTAATCTAGTAGATCAAATGAACTTGGACAACCACTACTGGTAGATTTAATGGCCAGTGCCCCATAAATCTGAAATTCAAAAAGGCATGATTTAATATTAGAGAGAGAGAGAGAGAGAGTAGATGACCGTTCATTCCATGTCCTTGGAGTTACTGTCTCTGAGAGAGTTGTCCACTATTATGGCCATTTGAGGCAAACCTCGAGATGCCTTCTGTCTCCTAACAATCAAGCAATAGCTTGTACCGGTAATGTGTTTACAAATTAGTACAAATCATCATGTACCCCTGGCAATTGGATGCCACTGCACAAACCTTTCATCTTCCACTTTGGATGACACAATGGGGAACGGGCAAGAGACTATCTCTGCCTCCATAGCCAAGAAGAAAACGGAAAACTGAAAGACGTATCGTGTAAGAAAAACACATCTCAGTCTAAGCTTTACAGATCGACGGATGTATACAGAAAACCGTAAGCACAGTCAGTCAGTCATCAAGTGGATGCCACGAGCGCTGTTTCCTTACAATGTCCAGCAACAATCTCGCCATCCCAGAACTCATCTACAGTTTTGTATGGACCAGATTCGTGAACGAAGAAATTATAATTGCCCCGGGACTCCGGAAGATTACTGATCTTCTTGTGGTCTTCATCAGTAAGTTCCCAATTGAAGATGTCAAGGTTTTCTCGCATCCTCCTATCATTGAAGCTTTTGGTGATCACACAGTCACCCAACTCATAAACCCACCTAATGCAAACCTGCAGCTCATAAAAAAAAGAAGAGAGTTGTAGATAGGGAAGCTATTCTATTGGTATTTGAATATAGTTTGAATTTTTTAAAAGCATGCTACTTCTATTGGTGTTTTACATTTAGAGAAATACTTTGATGAACATAGGGACATGTGCCCACCCTACCTTTTCTATTAATTATATTTGGTACAAGATGCATAGTTTAGAAATGTACCAATTGCTTATATATAAAAAAACATGTAATACAAGTTGCTTTCGTAAAAAAATGTACAAGTTGTGTACTTTTGGAAATGACATTCTATACGATCTATATATACTTATGCTAGGCATTACTAGGGTAATAGTCGCAAGGCCTACCTGTGCAACTGTTTTCCCCCTGTCTTTGGCAATCTGTTTGAGAACAGGAGAGTCCATGACAGACTCATTGGCCCAAGGAGTTCCCTTACCGCCCAAAGGAGAGTAGGCACAAAGTTGGATCCCTTTCTCCCTGCAAAACTCCCTCAGCTTATTCTGTCGGCAATATGGGTGCACCTCCACCTACAGTCCCAGTGAAACGCAGAGCACAGGTTTCAAAAAAAAAAGCAGAGCACACATAAATAAAAACTAAAGCAATGACACGATATGTGGTGGATGCTTGGTGCCTGCGACCTTGCGATCGAGAGAGATTTTTCACCGGACGCTCCAAACGCAACATGCTACGTGGTAAATTAGTGTTGCAACAGCATTAAGGGCCCCTTTAGCATGGCTCCTCTAAAACAGCTCCTTTACCAAAACAGCTCATCTAGAAAACGACTACTCCTCTATCAAAACGGATTTTTTTGAATGTTTGGTAAAACAGACGATTCTCATGCTTTTGGGTACTGAAATAGATTCTGAAAATGATAGATTCTAAATTAAGGTGTTGATCCTTTTAAACTAACACTTGTGTATAGCGGTTATGTAAGTTCAATTATCAAAACATGTTATCTGAATTCACGGTCCTCATCTATATTTTATATATGGTCCGACAGAGATGTTTCGTTCTTTATTTGGGCCACGGGAATAAGGAGGCAACTCTAATTGAGCAGTGGGAGGTAATTTGGAACAATTGAACGTTAATGTTAGCCGTAGCTTGTTTGCGAAACAAAAATGCTGCAACAGTTATGGGAGAGAACTTCTCAAATTGCGACCAGAAACGTACCTGATTGGCAGCCGGAGGGATATTCGCAACGGAGAGCAGGTACTCGAGCTTCTTGCAACTGAAGTTGCTGACGCCGATGGCCTTGGCCAGCCCTCGCCTATGGCAGTCCTCCATCTCCTGCCACACCCCTTTCATGTCCATCGCCATCAGGTCTTCCTTCACCACCACCGCCGGGCCTCCTTGAGCAACCTGCGGCCTCATGCTGACCGGGTGGTGAATCAGGTACAAATCCACGTATTCCATCTGAAGGTTCCTGACGAAAGGTCGTCAAACTGTTGGTTACGAAACACACAGACAAAAACCAATAATGGCCAACCACACAACCGTGTCTACTTACCTGAGTGTCTTCTGCAGCGCCGGCAGAACGTGACCCGGGTGCGCATCGGCGACCCAGAGCTTGGAGGTGACGAAGACCTCGTCCCGGGATGCGATCGTCCCGGCACGAACAGCCTCGGCCAGGGCGTCACCGAGCGCAGCCTCCGTGTTGTAAACCGCGGCGGTGTCGAAGTGGCGGTACCCGGCGTCCAAAGCGCGGAGCACTGCCTCTTTCACGGCGGCGTGCCCCTCGGCCTGGCCGAGCGTTGCCGTCGCCATTCCAAATCCGATGCGCGGCATCGGCTTACCGGAGATCAGTGTTACGGCCGGCATGGCCATGGCCACGGTTCGCTTCCTTCCGTCCACCAACGCCTGCCACTGATCGTGCACGGTGTTTCCGTATTTGCTAAGGGTTCCGTATATCTTTTGTTGTGTGTCTACAAAGGGTGTGCGTGCCCTGCTGGAGTGCTGGTCACGATACGATTGGATCGAGCTGGGCCCACACATCTCAACTATTTTGTTGGGTTGTGTCCAGGTACGTGGCTAGTAATTTGTCAATATCTTTTCCGGTGTCGCCTCTTGTATTGTTGTTTTCTCTCTTGTTATTGTTGATTGCTGAGGCTTTCATTATGCCGGCTATATGCTGCTGCTTGACTAAGGAGGGCGTTTACAGACTTTTGCATATTATGCTGCTTGACTGAGAAGGCATGGTAATTTTTTTCATCTTGGGTCCCAGTTCCCACGATGCAATCAAGGAGCATACACAAACCTCTGTTTTATTTTTTTCTCTCTACAGGGATAGCTCTAGGAAAAGCGGGCCACCTGTCTGTGAGCTCTTTCTGTCTCATCTATTTTTTATGTGGAGACAAAGGGACGTAATATTTTTAAATATCAATAAAATTTCTTTTTCACAATAATAATCATTGGCTCAAAATTGTACCTGTCCATGGACATCAAATTACTGGACCAGATAAGAAAATCTATGCTGATAGTGAGATATCCGTATGATCATTTCTCATAATTCTGATAGTATGTGTTGGCATTTATGAACAATCGAGGGCAAAACAAAGAGACTCATCAGGAAAAAGTCTATTTTACTCCCCGTACAATCCACTATGTCCAAATGACACCCCGTACAAAATATTGACTCGCTTTACTCCCTAAAACAATTTAAGTTGGTAGAATTTACTCTATTGTATAATTTCTTTTTTTATTTTTCTTTGTACGAGTTGAGTTTAGTGTTCAAATTTTGCACAACGATAGTTTTCATTGAACCTTACGTTAAAAAAGTATAATATATATTTTAAACATATTTTTTATAGTTTAGCATCATATATCATCTTAATTATATAGTGTATGCAAAATTTAAGAAAAAGTATAAAATATTTTCTTTTATATAGAAAATAGTAATATTTATCATCATGCAAAAGTTGAGCTTCAAATTCAAATCATACAAATAGAAACAAATAAGAGAAATTGCATAAGAGAGTAAATTGAATCAACTTAAATTTTTTGAGGGAGTAAAGTGAACCAAGATTTTGTTCGGAATATAATTTGGACATAGTGAATTGTTCGGAGGAGTAGAATGGACTTTTTCCGACTCATTAATGCTTTACATTGGTGTGGTCTATCTCTGGGAATATACTTTGAGTCATAGGCTATTTGTGTCCTCCGTGCAGTTGGCGACACATAGCAATGGATTCAGATAAGATACTGCCAGTTTGTACCTATATATTGACACCATACATTAGCTACAGAGCCAGTTGGTGTGTAGGTGTAGTAGGGGGTACAAAACACCCCTAACCAGGCTGGGTAGCAGCAGCTGCTACTGTTGATCCCACCATAACACTACTCATGTCTTAATGATTTTCATGGCAGAAAAAGCACAGAAACTTGTAGAGTAAGAAAGCAATCGGGGCAATCTATCAATCAAGTGAAAAACTTTATGATGCCCCGTGTCAACAAGGCATCAACAAAGATCAGCTAAAGTTGCAATTCTTTTAAGATAGTCACTTCTAGAAACCTCCACAACAAATTGATTTAAATGGTACTCTAGCCCAATCCTTCTTTTGGGTTGAAATCTGTTGGGTATTATTTCGCAGTCATTTTGCATATCTCACAAGCTTGAAAAGATGCAAAACTATTTTTTGGAACTAGTGAGAGACTAATGGATAAAAGATCCATCACCTTCTCATTAAACCCTAGATTTAATTCAATCAAATGAGTATCAAGTGTTGCCCGAAATACCTCCACTCTAAAATAATGGTCTATTGTAAAATGATCAGGCTAACGACGAGCACGGCCAACCACGCAAAATGTATGTTGCTTCCATATCTGTGAATAGTGGATTAGCGTGGCGAGCGATGGATGGCTTACAAGAGAGGCCGGTCGATGATGCCGCTTCGTGTAGGAGCTTTTTTTCGTTCCGGCCCCTTCCTATCTAAAATTTTATAAATAGCCTCTTAGTAACTATATTTTCAGAATCTGGCCCATTTAGTTACGCCATACAGAATGGCGTGACACATGAATATGGTCACGCTAAACACTTTGGCGTGACCAAATGACACGTAGGAAAATAGGCTTGACACATAAGGATTGATCACGGTCACATTTGGTCATGTCATTCACTTTGGCGTGACCCTATACATGTGTCACGCCATACAGTTTGACGTGACCAAAAGAGGCCAGATCTTAAAAATTTAGTTTAGAACATGCTACTTTTAAAATTTTAGATAAGAAAGGCCAAAATAGAGAAAAAGTTCCTTGGTGTAGTGGTTGGTGAGTTACCATGAGCAGTTCCTGTAAGCAAGCCTGGGCCAACTATTAGTGCTTCTGGGCCGTTATTTGATAACACGTAGGCCTGCTGAGCGGCTGTTGCTGTTGTTGTCTGTGATGGGCTTTGGAATCAAAACAGCAGCTAAAATGCTTGGGTCTTCAAATTTTTCCTGGGCCAAGGGTGGTGCCGTGGCACCGGTTGGCCGACCAATAGCTCAGCTAGTGCCTACCAAAACCTGATCCAGTTTGGAGGTACCACAAAATTACCATCTCACCGCTTGCACCTGCCTTGGGACGGGCTTGATTGTCCATTCCCCTGGCAGTTGCCGGTTCTTGGCTGTCTTTTTTATATATATTTTTCAAAATTATCGGCTGTAAAATGATCATTCTACGATATCAGCATAATTTACACTGATATAAAAAATATTTTAAATCAAAGTGTAAATAAAGTAAACTGTTACAGTAGAGATTTTATAAAAAATAAGGTTGGAGGTCACCTGGTCACGGATGGCCTAGGCAGCGGCATCCCCGATCGACCCAGGCCCTGAGCCATACACCGCGGCGTCTAGGGCACGGAGGACGGCATATGCATCCCGCACAACAGGGACGGTCCTCATCCTCGAAAAACTGCTGAGATCCACGCGTGGCACCGAGCCGAACAGCCACGGAAGTCACTCTCTCTTGAAGCTCACCATCGGCCAGCGACAGCCATGGCTCGGGACTGATCAGAACAAATCTGTCTATATGTGTCGGTACTGACGCTCCCTGAAAGCTTTGCCTGCTTTCTTGGAGAGAGAGAGAGAGAGAGAGAGAGAGAGAGAGAGGGAGAGAACGGCCACCAAACATCGGTAATATATAGCATCATCCCGTACCACCATGCTCTGTAGTAAAATAACATCCATGTTTACCATGTCCGGGACCTTTAATCTTTCTGAAAACGATATCAGAGCAACCAGCTACTCAGTGTCGCTCTCCACACAATAAAAAAACTCTCTTATTTCTTTAATAGCACTTTCTTAAATTTTCAAATTATTTTCGCTCACGCTTCAATTTCAACATTGTTGAGTTTAATAACTGACTGTGTTGTAAGATTTACTGTAGACATAAAAAGGAATAATTTATGATCAGCACGGTAGTGCTTAGCACATTACCAACAAAGATTGGTGGGCTCGGTCCTTTATATTTGTCCTGAAGAAAAGTTCTTATTCTTTCCACCTTATAAAAAAAAAATCTTCTCTTCATGATCATTTCTAATCCAAAAGGCAAACCAACACTGGGTCAGTACAAAAGTTGTTGAAAGTTGAAACCTCCTTTTCCTAATCCTTCTCCTCTGGCTGCCATGGAAACAGCAGACGAAGAAAGGCCCCTGCTTCATCTCCAACCTCCTCAGGTACTCGCTCTTTTTTCTTGTGTGGGGCTATTATGCTTCCGTGATTACCTCTAACAGCCATCTCATTAGACACTTCGGCATAGATTTTCGGTTCATTACTAAATTCAAAAGCTAAAATTTTTCTCTACAAAAAAAAAGCTAACACAAGAGGGAGGATAATATTTATTGCCTTGTGTTTCTGAACTTTTTGGAGCCACGTACTCGGACCAGAGATCGAAATTCCAGAACTGAATCCTTGATGCTGCGTGCAGGTTGCAGGTTCAAAGTATACAAGTGATGGAACAATTGATATTAACAAACAGCCTGCTCTCAAGCACAGCACAGGGAGATGGAGGGCCTGCTTCCTGATATTAGGTAGAGCCTATAGAGACGAGGAAATCAAGCAAACTAGAAACGACTTTCTTCTCCCGTTTTTCTTCCAACTGCAGCTAGTGATGTATTTAAACATGCACCAGGTGTTCAATTCTGTGAATCCATCGCCTACTTTTCAATCTCCAAGAATTTGGTAACCTACCTTACCAATGTGCTCCACGAAAGCAAACTCACGGCAGCGAGAAATGCCTCTGCCTGGGCAGGAGCTTCCTTCCTGACACCACTTTTTGGCGCCTTCATAGCAGATACTTACTGGGGAAGATATTGGACCATTGTCCTGTTCCTACCAGTTTACGCTGCTGTAAGTAGTTAAACCATCTGATCTGCAGTATGTGTTGCCTAAAACTCTAAAATACTCTCATACTTTCAGGGAATGCTTGGTCTGGTGGTTTCAGCATCGCTGCCAGCGTTCTTGTCCACCAACATTGGTAATACTCAACATGCAGTGGTCTACCTTGGGCTCTATCTTGTTGCCATAGGGAGTGGTGGTGTCAAGCCCTGCGTATCATCTTTTGGGGCTGATCAGTTTGACATCAATGATCCGATGGAGCTAGCGAAGAAGGGTTCCTTCTTCAACTGGTACTACTTCTTGATCAGCTTCAGCGGCATGCTGTCTAGCACACTGATTGTTTGGGTGCAGGAAAATGTTGGATGGGCAGTGGGCTACACGATCCCATTAGTGCTCATGCTCTTCTGGCTCGTTGTATTTATAACTGGCAAGAGGGTATACAGGCTTAGGAAGCTGGGAGTAAGCCCCCTTACAAGCACACTTCAGGTGGTTGTTGCTGCTACCAGGAAGTGGCGATTACAGGTACCGGAGGATGCCTCGCTTCTGTATGGGGTGTCCTGTTCACTTGAAGGGGCGGATGCAAGTCTCAAGATTAACCATACCAACCAGTTCAGGTACCTTTATGCTCCCAAATACCAAAATTCAAGCCAGGGCACAAAGTTAGTTTGCATTAAAGAATAATGGATTATTTGCAGTGAGCTATAAACAATGGTGTCTGAAAAAAACTGTTTTTTTTTAAAAAAATTAGAAGATTACAAAAATTTACATATACAATGAATTAATGATGATGCTAATTTTTCTGCAAGAACATTCGAGTGAAACAGCTCTATAAATTTTCTCTGCTGAAAATTTTAAGGTTCACACAAAATGTACCTCTCAGCTGTTCTGTTCTCCAGGTTCTTTGACAAGGCTGCTATTGTATCAGTCCCCACGGACAACAATTTCATGGCTCCAATGAGCTCATGGAGGCTATGTACAGTGACACAAGTTGAGGAGCTCAAGATGCTGCTACGGATCTCACCAGTCTGGGTGTCCTTCGTGATGTTCTATGCAGTCACCGAGCAGTTGTCATCGACGATGATTGAGCAGGGCATGTTCATGGACAACCGTGTCGGCTCGTTTACCATCCCGCCTGCATCACTATCCATCTTTACTGTGCTCACTGTTCTAATCTTGGTCCCTGTGTACGAAACGGTAATAGTACCACTGGCACGGCGTTTCACAGGAGAGCAGAAGGGCTTCACGCAGATGCAACGCCTAGGAATTGGCCTGGCCCTGTCCATCTTGACTATGGTGTATGCAGCAATGCTCGAAACAAGGAGACTGGCGATCGTGGAAGCCAGTGGCCTGAAAAATCAGATTGTTCCTGCGCCGATAAGCATCCTGTGGCAAGCGCCAGCTTACTCGATTCATGGTGCAGCAGAGGTCTTTGCCAGCATTGGCGTTACCGAGTTCTTCTACGACTATGCCCCAGATACCATGAAGAGCATGTGTGCAGCCCTTGGGCAGTTAGCAGTCGCGGCCGGTTTATACTTCAACTCGTTCGTGTTGAGCATCATAGCCATAACCACAACTCGGGGTGGCGCTTCTGGGTGGATTCCGGACAACCTGAATCAAGGCCATCTAGACTATTTTTTCTGGATGATGGCCACTCTTAGCTTGCTGAACTTAGCTCACTTTGTGCATTCCTCAATGAGGTACAGAAGGCACACATGAACGAAATGTAAAATTGTACACCATATAGTAAACTAATGATCTTGTCGAAATGTAAAATTGTACGCCATATAGAACTCTTCTAGTATTTATTTAGTATAGGAGACTTAGATCACTGCAGTAACAATTGAACCACAAGTTGTTAGGTGCAACTAGTTGATGCATGGTAGCTTAACATGGTATCAAGTCAGAGGTCTTGAGTTCAAGTTCTGATGATCGCATATTCCACTGCGCCAGTTCTATTTTCACGTTTGTGTCCACAAGAGTTGCATGTGAGCGGACCGTTGAACCATAAGTGAATCACCTTTTCCCATCAGCTTATATTGTTGTGTGCAACTAGTTAGTGCATAGCAACATAACAGTAACATTAACATTAACATTGTTTCTCTGCCCTACTACCAAGTGAGATGTCGGTAAACGCCATCACACCCCCATGTGTGATAGATCAACGTAGTTTTAACCTCCGTGATAGATCAACGTAGTGATTTATGAGGCGGTTTATGCGGTTATCCCTTATTTTTGGGACGATGGCAACATCAATTCTCTTTGAAAAGCTAGGGATTGAATACTCCCATTTTTTTTCTCTGTTTGTAGCTGCAAATAAGTGGATTTTATGATAACTCAAATAATGCAGGTGATTTTGATGTCCTGTTGGAGATGATATCTGAGATTAATCCCTAATTATTTACTTTAGCAGGAGTTTTAGCCGATTATGGATATGCTCTTAGTCTTTTTTTTTTTTTGTTTTTGATGAAACGTAGCTATATCACTAGAGATGTGCTCTTAGCCTTGTATGGGCCGTTCCATCCGGTGAACATTTAGTGCCCCACATAGGCGCGATAAAATCCAGAAGCTCTTAATGCTAATGAATGGTAGTACTAAACTTGTTGTAATTGAAAAGAGAGACATCAGACTCATGTCAATGTCGGATAGCAGTCTCAACATGTATCGATACGCTGCCCACCAAGGACATAGAAGAGCGGACATGGATGTCACAGCGGTCATACAGTCACCATACAGTGCCGTACAACCATGGACCAGTCGTGTTCAAAAGCTACGCGAATACGGCTGATATTTCAACGTCGACGATATGATGTTGTGGTCTTCCCAAGAAAATGATTTCTCAACTGTGATGCGTGCTTAAGAAAAAGGTATCTTTCATCTAAAAAAAAAGCAAAAGGTATCTTTCAGAAAACGCACATGTCGTCAGGTCAGCACTCCTATCCTAAAGTCACGTCGCGTGTTCTGGGCACCTTAGTGTAAAACTCTAAGCATAATGAGAATCCTAGGCATGTCCAATTCAGATTATTTCTAATATTTTTTATTTCAATTTCAATTTTATAATTATTTATTTTAGAATTTCTCTTATGCTTTATTACATACAATATGATCATTTATCTTAATTACCAAGATTATTTCTAAACATTTCCTTCTTACTTCTTATTTTATCAAAAGATAAGTATCAGTAGTGTGGTTTGCGTATCAATATTGTTAACATCATCATTATACATGCAACGAATATTATAGAATCTTATACTTTCTATTATTTTTTACATCCCAATAATGTTTTGTTTATTATTTTACAATGGTAAAAAGGGCAATGTATAAACTTTTATAATAGCAACGGTGGTGGTCCATTTTAAAAACACATATAAGAATATTGTTTTAAACCTTTGCCTTCTGTTAACTATGAGTAATTTAGAAATATTTGTAGGGTCATTTTTATTTCATATTCATATAATGATAGTGATGGGTAATTTTAAAAAAAGGAGTATTATGGCCTAAATTTTTTGTGATAGTTGTGGTATATAAATACCAAAATATGTATTGCGCAAGTGGGTAATTTTTAAAATGTATAAGAGTATTTTAGTCAATTTTTCATAATGGTGGATAATATGGTAATTTCTAGACCTTTAGAGCAAATGTGAATGCTCCTTTTCTTCCTCAAATATACATAAGAGGTAGCAGATGCCTTTCTTTTATCAATGATAATAGATGGAAGAAAGGGAACAATTACATATTACTGGAGCTCCATCAATCATAAAAGCTTGTGAGCAAGGTTCCTAATGAATTTGTTCTAATAAATATATAAAAAAGAGATAAAAGTCTCAAAAACTAGCAATTGTTGGATATTGTTGTCGTCTTTCTAGATTCTAATATTTACTTTTAGGCCATTCTCAGTGGCCTCTTTCATTTCACATTTTTCAAGTGGGACACGTCAGTTTTCTAATCTTCTTTTGTGAAATGAAAGTGCATCTCTTAATACACTATTTCATTGCACAATTTTATAGACATAACAAACCATTAAATTGTTGTATAGGTGTACCAATGAGGATCCTTTTTTGTGCATATGAAAGGAATATAGTCTCAATCCACCTTTGATTCTCCTTTCATCAACTTGGAAAGAGTGTCACTACCCTTTCATCCTCTTTCATATTAAATATCATGCCATATCATCTTTTTTGCTTATGTGCCTTAATAAATGCCAAATGAAAGAGCCACTGAGAATGGTCTTATTGCATAATTATTAGAACTTGGCGACCTAAACCCAATAAAATCACAAGCCACAAGCTATCTATCCACATAAAAGGCCTCGGCTGTGGATAACAAAATTCTACACAATGTGATTATTTTTGCATCTGGCCACATTGTTAAAAACATGAAAAGTCTCACGATGACATACTTGTGATTCTGTCATATAACATCGATTTGATAAGTTTCACGGAAACATCAGAAATCATTAGCTGCATATTTAATGATGTTGCAACACTATTGCCACGTAGCATGTTGCGTTTGGAGCGTCCGGCGAAAAACGTCTCTCTTAAAGTCGCAAGCAACAAGCATATTTGGCGAGAGCGCAATGCTAGGACCTTCACAAATTCCTGCTCCTCGACTTGGGTTGTACTGAATTTGACTGTTGAGGCAGCGGCACTATGGTGCCGCGCCCGCATCATCCTGAGCACTTCATTGTACCCAATCTAGTCGTCACGTGTTGATGTAACACACCATGTACCAGCCACGCTGGGTCTCTCGATCTCTTCTTGCTTAATAGAAAACGTGCAAAGCACAATTATGGAAAAAAACTGTTGACTACTCTCTCTCTCTCTTTCTCTCTCTCCACAGTATGCTCAAGCCGGAGCAGCGGCACGCATCGAAAGGATGTGTCCTGTTCGTTTCCTGCACTCTAAAATTTAAGCACTGTCACATTAAAGAGAATCTTACTATTTATGAATATTTCGATCAATTTAATGACAAAACCCTATTGATAGATTGGTGCTAAATTTCGAGATGAATCTAATGAGCTTAATTAATTTAAATTTTGTTAAAGTGATGCTACAGTAACCGTCTTCTAATCACGACTTAATTAACCTCATTAGATTCATCTCGTAAATTAGTCTAGAGGCATGTAATTTATTTTATATTTAAACTTTATTTACTACTTCTAAATAGTAAGATTTTCTTTGATGTGACAGCTCTAAAGTTTATACCCCAGGAAACGAACACACCCTAAGTCTTTTTCTACACTTTTTTTGTTACAAGAATCTTCAAATCACTTTCAATGCTACATTAAAAGGAAACAGGAATAGACTATTTGTGCATAGTGGAGGTACTTTAGTACTCACCAGCCACTTTTAGTTTGTGGTAAAAGAAAACAGTGTATTTTGTTTCTTGAAAGTTGAAACTCGTATTAGTGCTGCTTTCAAAACACAACACCATAGGCTGCTTGTCATGGAAACACCAGATGAAGAGAGGCCTCTGCTTCAGCTTCAACCGTCTCAGGTGAGCTCTTCTCTTATGAAACTCATGTATGTTTCCAAGATTGCTCTAAAGTTATCTTCAAATAGTCTCCAACTGGGAAACTGGATCTATGGTGCAGGCTGCAGATTCAGAGTATACGCAGGACGGATCTGCTGGCATCAATAAACAGCCTGCTCTCAGGCACAGTACTGGGAACTGGAGGGCGTGCTTCTTCATCTTGGGTACTACAGACCAGCTCTTGCAATAAACGTCGCTGATTTGATTTTCAGGTTTTTATCTGTAAATTCTCATCAGTTTGAACATGTGCTAGCTGTTGAGTTCTGTGACTGCCTGGCCTTCTTCGCAATCACGAAGAATCTGGTGACATATCTCACGAGTCACGACAGTACTGCACGAAAGCAAGGTCTCTGCTGCAGGAAATGTCTCTTTCTTGGTTGGAGCTTCCTTCTAAGGGTGTGTTCGTTTTCTAGAGTCTAAATTTTAGACCTGTCATATCAAAAAGAATCTTATTATTTAAGAGTATTAAATAAAGTTTAATTATAAAACAAATTACAGATCCCTAGACTAATTTACGAGACAAATCTAATGAGGTTAATTAAGTCGTGATTAGAAGACGGTTACTGTAGCATCACTTTAGCAAAATATAGATTAATTAAGCTCATTAGATTCATCTCGAAAATTAGCACCAATCTGTCAATAGGGTTTTGTCATTAAATTGATCGAAATATTCATAAATAATAAGATTCTCTTTGATGTGACAGTGCTAAATTTTAAAGGGGAGGAAACGAACACACCCTAATGCCACTTATCGGGGCCTTTATTGCTGACACTTACTTGGGAAGATACTGGACAATAGTTGGCTTTCTCCCGGTTTACATCATCGTAAGTTCAAAAACTTAATCAATCTGATCAAGGTTTTCTGTTGTCTGCAACTCTGAATACATTTATTTCGCCAGGCAATGCTTGTCCTGATAGCTTCAGCATCACTCCCAGTATTCTCAATGCCTTCCTACAGCGGGAATGTTCATCGAACAGTGGTTTACATTGGGCTGTATCTTGCTGCCATTGGGAGCGGTGGTGTCAAGCCCTGCACAACAACCTTTGGGGCTGACCAGTTTGACATCAGTGACCCTGTTGAGCTTCAGAGGAAGGGTTCCTTCTTCAATTGGTACTACTGCTCGGTCAGCATTAGCTCTGTTATATCGGGCACAGTGATTGTTTGGCTCCAGGATAATGTTAGTTGGGCAATCAGCTACACGATTCCATTGGCGTTCATGCTCTTATCCTTCGCTGCATTTGTTGCTGGCTCGAGGGTGTACAGATATAGGAGAATGGGAGTAAGCCCCCTCAGAAGTTTATTTCAGGTTGTCGTTGCAGCCGTAAGGAAGTGGCACATGGATTTGCCGGATGATAGTTCACTTCTATATGAGCTGACAAGCTCGCCTTCAGTAAGCGATGCAAATCACTACAGGATTAAGCATACCCACCAATTCAGGTACTTCTGTTAAAATAAAATGAAACTACAATCAAGTGTGTCATCCGAAACGGTAGCTGCAGTAGAATTTGCTGCCAATACATGTATGTGGCATATAGAAATAAAATGCATTAGTTGAGAAATGTAACTTGACATAAATGTTACCTGTTTTTTCTTCAGGTTCTTTGACAAGGCGGCTATTGTTTGTGCCCCTGCAGACAACAAACTCACAACACCGATGAACTCATGGTGGCTCTGCACAGTGACGCAGGTTGAGGAACTGAAAATGCTTCTGCGGATGTCACACATGTGGGCATCATTTGTGATCTTCTATTCAGTCAGCGCACAGATGTCATCAACCCTGATCGAGCAGGGCATGTTCATGGACAATCGTATTTCCTCATTTGCCATCCCTCCTGCATCCCTCTCCATCCTCACCATGGTCAGTGTCCTCATCTGTGTACCAGTTTTTGAAACAATACTTGTGCCCCTGGCGCGACGTTTCACTGGCCAGGACAAAGGCTTCTCACGGACACAACGCCTTGGAACTGGCCTTGCCCTGTCCACGCTCAGCATGGTGTACGCAGCATTGCTTGAGAAGAGGAGGCTTTCTATAGCGGAAGCAAGTGGCCTCAAAAATCAGAGTGTGCCCGTGCCCATGAGCGTCATGTGGCAGGCACCGGTTTACATGCTGCATGGTGCAGCAGAGGTCTTTGGCGTAATCGGTGTGACAGAGTTCTTTTATGACCATGCACCAGAGAGCTTGAAGAGCCTGTGTGCAGCACTTGGGAAGCTTGCAATAGCGACTGGATCTTATTTCAACTCAGTTGCCTTAGGAGTGGTCGCGATAGCTACCACTCGTGATGGAGCACCAGGGTGGATCCCAGATAACCTGAATCAAGGGCATCTGGACTATTTCTTCTGGATGATAGCGACTCTCTGCTTGCTGAATTTAGCTCTGTTTTTGTGGATTGCTCGATGAGAGGTCACATAACTTATTGACCCCAATAGAGATGTGTCATTGCAATGGACCATCAGTTGGCTTGAGCTGCTTAATAACGTAAGTGAATGTTCAAAATTATCAAATATATGTGCCTGTCTGCCTGGTAAGAAGTACAGAACTGACAGGAAATCACCATTTTTCATGTACTAGTGAGTACACCTTTAGATATTTATATGGGTTTTATATCCATTAGAGTGGCTAGTTTTTACGTTGGTTCGCCGAACCTAACACAACCCGTAAGGGACACTCCTCCTTTACCCAGGCTTGGGACTGGCTATGTTGAGACGACTCGATCAAAAAAAGAAAGTCTTCTGGTCAACATAGGTGGAGTTCCTTTAGATATTTATATAAGAAATAAAATTCACTGCAAAATACAGAAGTGGTAATCAATTTTATATTTTACGGAAATATATTAAAGGCCCCTCCAACATGGTTGGCTACTATATTTATGCCTGACCCGTCTCATATTACGGACGTCGACAAATCCCAATTTCAGTGACGATATATATTTTTCTGAACAGTTTAACCCTTCGTCCGAAAAGGAAAAAAGAAACAATTGCAAGATTGCTCTGATCACGGAAGAGTTCGGCAGGTACCTGAAATTCGTGTTCCACACTGCCACCCAAATGAGACCTGGTCCACGGCAACGTGGTAGGCAATTCGCCGAACATGTAGCGTTCGTGAAAGAGGGCACGAAAAATGAGCGCATTGAATCAGCCCTCAGGGTAGCAACTGTCTCAGATGGCTCGCGAGAGATCATTAGTAGCATCAGCGTCATCGGCAACGGCGATACATACAGTGTGAGGCCACGGCAGTGATGCGACGGTAGTGAACTGCCGGCGCACGCGCGGTGATCTAAGTGTGATTGTGGCGAAGGCGCATTTCTGCACCACAACACCGCAGGGGTGAGGGGAGTCGGAGAGGACGCAGCACGACGATGCAGATGGCCACGACCGGAGGTCGGATGCCGAGTCTTGCCGCTGGCGGGTTTGGGGTGTACAACAGTTCCGATGGGGCTGGTGTGTATTACTTTCCAGCGCTTAATACTACGTTTGCCGCAAAAACATGTGTTCCCTCGCACAATATATACCTGTAACAAATTTGGAATTCAAAACACGAGAAATTCAAAAATCTGCAACCGCCATCTATGTGAACTGTGAAAGATATAACCATGTAGATTCTTAACTTGTTATTCCGACTCTGCAAGATCATCAGAAGATCCAACAATCTTATATACTACAAGCAGCGAATACTTTTAAAACATTTTTTGCCTAACAATAGGATCCAGTACCCCTCACGTTGGTCCCACCTTGTAACGATTAGTGGAAGTGGATAAGTCGGTAGACGGAAGAAAACGATGTTTCTAGAGGGATTTAGCCTTTTTCGTCCTATTTTTTTCTCACCCAAGCGCATTATACCCTCCTCCCAGCCATCGTGGTTTCCCATTGCTCTCGTCATCGCCATTGTTCAGAGGTTACCACATTGTTTACCATCTCTTGCCATATGCATTTGCATTGATGAGAGCATAGAGACATAATTTATTTTTCATCTTCTATGACAACCTGTGTCCTAGAAATTCTTTGTTGCCGTGAAAATATTTTATAGTATTTTATTTTATGCGAACTATAATCATATTTCAAGGTTGAGATGGGAAATTAAACAGTAATTTTTTAATGTAGTTACTCTGATTTTTTGGTTAAGGAATAATGCTTTATGGTTCTGTAAACTGAATTTTGATGACAAATATCAAGGTTAGCACAGATTGATGGAACTCAGGAAACAGTCATATTCTATTCATAACTTGTACTGTCCTCCCTTTATTTTCCTAGACGGAGTATGTGCAACAAACTTGCAGGGAGAGCTGCAGGCTTGAAGTGCTAAGTCAGTTGTTCAGTTACTACTGCTGTAAATTCAGTATGCAAGAACCTTTCCTTTTGCCGACAACATTAATATTTCAGATTATTTTTCTAGTGAAGATTGGATCTCTTTGGTGCACGATTCCTTCATGTGGTTATATAATTCGTGGTAGTCACTCTTGCACAATTTCACTCCAGAGTACTTTTAGTAGCCTGCGCATTAGTTATTAAAATTTATGATTATTCTTATTCTTCATAACATTATGTAACGCTTATGCTTTGTTACTGCAATGTTAGGCTTTGTATGACATTGCAAATTACTCCTAGATACTGAGGGACCATTTCTTACAAAAACATCACAACGATTGCATGGGGCGTCAAGGATCTGAACGGACCGTTGTCTAGCATCAATTTGGATTTCTCACGCTATAATAACCTGCTTGCATAGTGCACCGCTGTAACCACCCGGTTTTCACCGGATAGTGAAAACCATGCCTTGTACCTCAATGCCACTCCCAGGAGTATGACACGTACATCTAATATAGTTAACATCATAAAAACCATAAGATAGAGTAAATGCAAGGCAAGATAATAGAGTCTCCAAAGTACATCATCATAACTCAATACTCAAATCTCATGGATACAAAACACGCGGCACGCAGGCCAACGAGAGAACATGAAGGAAACTAGCGGAAGCGTCTCACATGAAGATCGGCGGTGAAGACCCAAAGCCCACAAGCACTCGTGTGTAGGCGAGAACGTCACTCCTCTCCGGCGGCTCCGTCGATAGGCTCAGCGGGATCCTCCGAATCAGCGTCTCGAAAAACAAAGTGGGAAAGTCGTGAGTACAACATGTACTCAACAAGCCACAACTACATAGAAATAATGTATGCATGTTGGGATATTCCAAGGAAAGGCAAGGGCTAGCACCTAAAGCAATTAATCCTCGAGTCTATGTGATTCACATTTTATTATTAGTCAAATTTTATAAGTGGCCTTGCAGGAAACAACACAATCCCGCAAGGGTCAAGATTTTATGTCCAAGCACACCTCCACTGGACCACAGCTCGAAGCCGGAAGTAAAACACCTATCGGAGGGGAGAAGTAGTAAATGCTAATCAAGCGTGTTGCTCAATGGTGTTGCCCCCTTACCCGAGGGCTAGGCTATACGTATAGATTATATATCTCTACGGAGAGTAAGCAACCGTACCCACGTGAAGAGGTACTATAACTACAGCCACCGTCGTGGCTAAAGCACAAGCAACACTCACAAGATCAATAAACAAAGCATCGATCGCGGGCGCCCGTCCCTCGAGTCCGGGATCCCCAACCACAACGCAGAAAAGGGTCCTGAAGGTGTGAAAGGTCTACCACGGGTCGGTGGGGTATCCTCTACTCATGGGTCGAGACACTGCTCCAAAAACCCACTAACACTAACTCTACTCCACGGCGGGTCCACCAGTCCTCCGCTAAGCGTCTCAATCCAGCTCGTCCATACGGGTCACGTGGTAAGCTAGTATACCAAAGAGCGAGCAACCAAAAACCGGTCCTTATGCTGTCGGGGCGAGTCACCATCCCTCTCCTCAAAACAACGAGTCTCAACGACAAGTGTCACCACAACAGGGGCCCCATAACCCAAGGCCCTTACACAACCGCATCCGCAACGAGCGCTCTCCAAACAGAGACTCCCCAAAAGTCTCCCGAGCACCTAACCACCTACACTCGCCCCCGCAAAAGTCCTACAGGGTATCTAGTACAGAGACTCGACACCTATGAAACACCTATAATTTATTTTACATAAAAACATGTATAGTCATCATGGGGTTCAATTAAGCATCTAAGCAAATACTAAGCATGCGAGTAACGAGTAGAGCAACCTATGACAAACAGTGGCAAGGATAGCATAGTATGGCATAGGTAAACTACAAGTGCAAGTAACCATTTATCATGCATGGATCAATTTAATACAATTGCTAAATAGGAGCAAGAGTGGTCAAGGATTGCGGCTTGCTCGCGAAACGCTGGTCCCAGGCCGGGTGGGGGTACTCGTACGGCTGCTCCGGCGGAAACTCCTCAAACTGCGGCTCGGACGGAAACTCCTCGTAGCTCTCGCGGCGGACGTAACGTACGAAACCGGTTAGGCACGCAAAACGAGATAAGTACGAGAGCAACAAAACGGACAACGGAATTTACGACACTATAACATGGCTAACAACTACACTAACGCGTAGATCTCGTCGCTACGAACCCAACGCAACCGACCGCGTATTTTCTCGACGCTCCAGGAAAAAGATATGAATTTCCGACGGAAAAAGGATTTATTGGAAATTCTGAAAATTGGAAAAAGGAAAAACCAGGGAATATTCCCCCGAATATTCTTTGGAATATTCCGCCGGTCCATACTATGCTGTGGACCAGGCTCACTGTTCCCTTCATCCTACGGTCCACATGGACCGAGTCCACGCAAAGGGGGAAAGAATACCCCATGGACCGGGCTCGCCCGCGGGCCCCACGGGCGACGTCACGCCAGCGTCGAGCATGACGCCGGGACCCACCGGAGGCGGGCGGCGCCGCCACAACGGTGGCTCGCGCTTGCCGGAAACGAGGCGCGGCGGCGCTACGGCTCGCCGGCGGCCAAACGGCGGCCACCGGGGCGTTCACCGAGGCCTCGCGCATCGTCGGCCGCCGACCACGTGGACCACCTCACGCCGGCTCGACGGCGAGGGCTCGCCGGAGCTACAACGGCGGCGCGTGCGCGAGGGGAAGCCACACGGGCTCGCCAAATCACTAACGGAGCACACGAGCGTGAAGCGCATGACCCGCAGAACACGAAGCTCCCGCTTGCGGCCCAAGACCCCTACCGGAGCACCACCGGCGGCGAGGTAGAGCGGCGGCGGAAGCACGGTCCCGACGAGGACCAAGGCTGGCGCCCTTCTTCCTTAACTAACTAGCGCGTGAGCTTCCACGGACTAAGGCGGAACTCCGCGGCCCACCAAACGAGCATGAGCTCGGCGGGAGGCTCGAGCTCACCGGCGCTCATGGCGCACGGCGGCCGGGACACGACGGGCACCCTCAATTCGGGGCTAAATCAAGGGGAAAAAGGGGGAAGCGGTGCGAGAGCTCACCAGGGTGCTTGAGCAGGACTCGGACGGGGCGGAGGGGGCTTGACGACGACGAGCGCGGCGGAGACGCGACGGCGGACGGGGAACGGCGGGCGGCGCGCGTTGGTGATCACAAGCGACGGCGTTCCCGGGCTACAAGGGCACGACGAGGATGGGGTGAGCGCCAAGCAAGAGAGCGAACGAAGGGAAAGAGGGAACGGCTCATGGGCTCACCGGGTAGGCGTCGACGGCGACGAGCGAAGACGAAGATGGTGACGGCTGCCAACTTGCCTCGCCCCGCCCGTCCTCCACCCTGCGCGAAAAGCTCCGTGGTGAGCATCAACGAGACGGGCGAGGCACGCCGAGTAATCCGGCGGACGAACGAGCTTAGGGGAGAAGCTCACCTCGAGGCGGAACAATGGCGAAGCTAGGGTTTGGGGGCGCTCGGGCGGCGCGGCGT
Organism: Chloris gayana; assembly: GCA_031894775.1. Lineage (NCBI taxonomy): Eukaryota > Viridiplantae > Streptophyta > Magnoliopsida > Poales > Poaceae > Chloris > Chloris gayana. The sequence goes on along the minus strand of JAUNZO010000887.1, from coordinate 258,307 downwards.
GGTTTAAAATGGGGAGAGGGGCACGGGACGGCAAGGGAGTCTCGCTAGAATCCAGGCGGAGTCGGTGGAGGCGGGGCCGGTTGATGTGGCGCGAGTGGGCGGCGCAAAACGACGCACGTCCATCGTGGCATCGCTCACGGGCGGCCGCGCGCGCGTACGGCGTGAGGAGGAAGAGAAACAGGAGCGTCGGTTGGGCCGGGCTGGGCTGCTGGGCTGCGCGAAGGGAAAAAGGGGAAGGGGAGGTGGGCTGCGGCAGAAGAAACGGCCCACGTGCGAGATTCATTTGAATTCGTTTTCAGTTTTTTTTCCCATTCACAAACTCAAACAAACCTTAACCAAAATTAAATTAAATCTTCACCGAAAATTAAATTTGAACATCCTCCTTTTATTTAAGTATTTACACGGGCTGTTACAACCACCGACGTCCAACTTATGTTTAGTTATGTTGTTCTTCGTCATTGCTGCAGGATAGAGAAAGTATGGAGCAAGAGGATTAGTGCATCGTGCAATACTACAATAATGCTGTGTATGTAGTACCAGACGCTATTTATACCACAGTTTGGGTATTTTAAAAATCGTCACTATTTTACTAAACTACACAAATAACGGCAGACACTTTATGTCCGCTATTAAATTACACAAATAGTGACGGACACTTTATGTCTACTACTAGGAGAAAAAGATCCCCTACAAAATTACACAAATAGTGGTGGACACCTTTTCGTCACTAATTTCGATCTATCTGTAACCGTTAGATCAAAAATTAAAGATCCAGATTCGCTCTAGGTACACCTCACCCTAACCCTAGCATATAGAAGCAACATCTTCCCTCTCCCTCACCCACTCCCCTCATTCCCAGCCGCCCCCCCCTCTCTCTCTCTCTCTCTCTCTCTCTCTCTCTCGAGCTAAGAGCTCCCCGCCGAGACTGGCCCTCCTATCGGTCCCATCGGTCGCGTTCTGCCGTCTGCTCCCTATCGGACCCTCCTCGCACTGCCCCCCTCCATGCTGCACAGCAGCGGCGCAACCGCCCTCCCTACCCGGTGCGGCGTGGCCCGGCAGCCTGCTCCCGTGCAGCGACGTGTCCGGCCTCCCTCCCTGGCGCGACGCGGCCCGACAGCCCCCTCCCTCCCCAGCGCGGCGTGGCCTGGATCCAGTGAGACGGGCACAGATCCGGCGTCCGACGAGGGTGGTCTGGATCCGGCGAGGAGGGGACCTCCCTCCCGCGCGGCCAGGTGGATCCGTCGAGGGGCCGGACGTCGGCGGCAATTTTTTTCTTGCAAAGCGTAGCAGCAGGCATGGGGCTACTGTTGTTTTCTTTTTTTTTTGTTGTTTTTAAAGTGGAAAATAGTGGCGAACAACAAACCGCCACTAAATTTTATTGGACGTAGTGACAGAGGCTTAGTGACAGAAATCGCTTCCGCCAATAAGCCTCTTTTTTGTCTGCCGCTATAAAGCTTTTTTCTAGTAATGGTGTAATGTTCATGGATGTGGTGACTGAGTTTTTCTTTTCTTGTACTCTCATGCAACATGTGAAGCCATTCATTGAGGGTTTATTTGGTAGCTTGCATATGCCCAGATGCAAGTATCTACCGGGTCTGGCTATGCTGAGCTAGTCTCATGTCAAATTTAAGCAACATGTTTGACAGCCTGGTCCTACAAAGCATGGTTCACTTCGGAGTTTGTTTGGTAGGTTGTATACCTTAAATCAATAGGTGTAATTGCGTCTCAAATCCCGTGCCAGCGCACGCGCGGAGCCAGGCTCTGGAGAGAAGGCCAAATTGGTCGCATGAGCAGATGCAACATTTTTTATCGCTTTTGCATCTGCAGAGCTAGACCCAAGTCCCCGTTCAGGCTACCAAACACAGTAAACTGCACCAGCGTAGCTTGCATCAGCCTGGTGCGGGCTACCAAACGTGCCCTCTATCTTCCTACCCTCACCAGTGGATGCAAATGATGAAATTATGTAAAAAACACCACATTGTAATCTTGCGTATACCTTTTTTAAGGCCAGAATGCATGCCTGATTCCATTAAGTGTCAATACTTGGAAGGGGCTATCTGTAAGATTTCTCGCACTATAACCTGAATGCATACATTGTGTTCAATTTAAATTTTAATATCTCTTGATTAGTTCTATGGCTTCAGTGACTTGATCTTGGTTGACCTTTAGCAAAATAATGAAAGATCATGAACTCTATATTATCATACAATGGCATGGAGTTCCACTTTTTTTCATAAATAAGTCTGATTTTGAACTCGATTGGAATCATCTGTTCATCACCACGATTTTTTCTTCATCAAACATTTGCTTCTGGATAGGCTACTTCCAGGGAAGGAAGCCTAAATTTTGGTGAAAATTCAGACTGTAATCTCTATCTGCATAAGAAACTTGCTGGCATGGTGACCACGATAGGTTGTGTAACACTACCGCTTGGGCCATGATCCAACTGAAAGAAAAAGAGGTTCTGTGAACAGGGTGCCTATAACAGAAGATCATAGGTATTTGTGTTGAATGTTTGCATTACATTGATTTCTCTATAACCTTGAAGTGATTTCTATTATATTGGACTTGAAGTGATCTCTCTAACTAATTTGATCATGCATTTTGGGTGATAAATGATTTAGTAATCCACCTGTCCTTTTTTTATCTTATTAATGTGATGCTTTGCGATCTGTGTATAATGGAAAGTCACGCAGAAGTGTTTATTTGGAGGTTCACCCGAAAATGTGTATAGACCATTTTATTGTTGTGTGTGTGTTAGGTCAACAACATATGATGACTTGCACCTATAACATTTGAATAGTGACTTTATATCATGTAGTGGAGCTATTTGATATATTGACATCCCAGACTACTATCTATTTTCTAATTTGTGCAAAAATTATGTATTATTATGAGTTACACTCGCAGCAAGGCACAGGTATTTTGCTAGTAGGTATATAATGAGGCAACAATTGAATCAATGGCGACCACTGACCATGAATACTAAGCAAATCATTGTTTCGTTTCCTAGGCTTCGGAGGAGACAATGGCAACCACAAATGAAACCAAGACATGGACCTCTCTACCGACCTCCAGTGACAAAATCATATGTGAGCTGTTCGTCGTGCCTCAATGGTAGTCCAGCTAGGCGATGGTACTCGTACCCTTTTTCTCAAGACAGATGGCCCAACGGTCGTTCCATTGAAGATCTGACACCCCATGTTTTCCACGGGATAAAGCCTAGCACGACGAGAACCCGATTGGTCAATGATGGTCTGACCATCCGAGCATGAGGTTTGGAGCCAGACAATCAAGAGGTCTGTGAGATAAAAGGTGATCCGTAGTGCACACATGGAGATTATAAGAAGAAAAGAAACAGGGTTTCGCGATTTGATCCTAAAACCGGTGGTGATGGATGATGGCACTGGTTTTGGGTACAATCATGAAACTTGAGAGAAGATAAAGCTATGTTGTGTAGGTCCTCGCACTGTTTGGGTATTGGAAAAAAATAGTTGGACATAATTTAAGGTCCTTATTGAAGGGTATCTTTGTTATAGTGTGTGGGGCATTTTCGGAATATGTGAAAATGTTAAAGAGGATAAGGTGAAGGTTCTAGTTAGCTCCACTCCTTGAGGTGTCCTTGGTGAGACTTTTGGATGCTTCACTTGGAGATGAAGCTATGGCTAAAGGCAGAGAAGAGTGCCTCTTTGTTCTTGAGCTCCTTGTCATCCTTAATTGGAGTGTGCTAGGAAGTGGCTTGTCATCATTCATTGTTGAGCAATACAATCTTCCAATTTATCCTCAAATCTTGGTCTTCTCCGAATACCCAAATTTCTCTTTTTTCAATATTTTCAGAACTATTTTATTGGATTTTCATCCATCCATTTAGCTACGATTCCTGTTGAACCTTCTTAGGGTCTATATGGAACACAGGAATGAAAAACCTAGGAACAGAAAAAAATGTAGGAATGGAGAAAACACAACAATGAGAAATGTAAGGAAAGCCCAACTCTTGATGTTTGGATTACAGGAATTTCTGACATCGGAGTTTGAAATTTGAAAAAGGTATTAGAACTAAATTCCGATTAAGCGCACTCATGATTAGAACTAAATTCCGATTAAGCGCACTCATGCACCTATCAAAGGAACACTACCATATTCTACACCACGAACTCGTTCCCAGTGAGATAAAACACGAACCAGCTGAAACACCATTGAAACTTGCAGAATTTGTAAGTGCACTCATGCACCTGTAGCAGTAATAGGCCTTGGGAAATAGAAAAATACGTGGAAGAATGAGAGAGGCAACAGGATCTATTGTCAAATCAAGCGGACCGAAGCTTTCTTGTGAGAGTTTTCAACTCCCTCACATTAGTGCCTTAAGCCATGACGAAATGAAGGAGAGAGAAACAAAATAAGAGGGAAACTCGAAACATAGCAGGGAGCCAAAGTTTCCCTTAGGTTTGACTGCATGTTTTATTTCCTATGACTTGACATTCTTTTATTCCTTTCTTACGGAAAGGAAACGACCATTCCCATTGTTTCAAATGTTTCTATACGACGGTTTGTTTCCTCTAGAATGAATTCCTGCATTTCCTTTGAAAATCTTTGTTCCTAACACAACCTTTGAGATTTTGGTGATAGGATATGTGAGAGGATCTTCTGGTCATGGATTAATTCAATAGTTTCACAAGCATAATTTAATTTCAGTTTTTCTTAAATTTCCCCATTTGTTAGGTTCCATGTTTTTCTGAAAATGGTGCAAAAAGATTTTGCGGCGCTTAACACTGCATTTGCAATACTTGTACCAAATTTGGATATTCAAAAAGAAAAAAATTCAATAACATAATACCACAATTTATCTGAATGTGGATGACAAAATTACGTAGATAGTCTTAAATTCTAATCCATCTCTGCAGGATTGTCAGAAGGTCTAACAGAGTAGTAACAGTAAGTATATACTCTTATATATATATACAAACAGTGATCATATACTAAGCAAATCATTGTTTTGTTTCCTAGACTGTAGAGGAGAGAAAAATTTCCAGCTATTTTGGCAGAAAATCCATCAATTAGTAAACATTAAAAGATGACAATTGTAAGTTAAAGGCATAACATATCTAGCCCACCGACAATGGTTCAGCTGTTCCGTTTGATAAATATCTGGTTTTCTGTACAACCACCATTTTCATCGTCTCTCTTCTTTTTGGGTCACCATCAGGGAACCAGAAAAAAGGGATTCATTATTTGCTCCAAAATTTAAGGAAACTACGCCGCTTTAATTTGACAATTCATAACAGAGATGACCTTACCTGTACACGAGTCACATCCTCAGTGACAAATTCATTGTCCTTCTAGGCAAAGAAAAGAGTAACAGGACCTAATAACGACAGCGAAATCATAGCACACCAAAACATATAAATAATTCTTAAACTTTGGTTGCTTTGAAAAGAACATCGTGATTACTATATATGAGTACAAGGTGATCACTACATTTGCACAACATTCCTTAAAACTTTGGGATAATTACATAAATCATCTCATAAGTTCTTTGAAGTTTGAGATCCCAATCATAATTTATTTTTAAATTACTTACCCAACCATTTTATTGCAAATAGAAAGTCAATTCACACATGATTAATTTTTTGGTGAAACACTGTACAAGCGCATATATATATACACGCCTATGAACACATGAACACACATACCCTACCCATATGAGTATCACATGCACCTTAGACTATCTCCAACGATGAAGGATACACAAACTCCAAAATAGGCGTGAACAGTTACACTTGAAGCTCAAAGGATACTCACGAATATTCACCATCTCCAACGGCAGACCTGATGTGGGTGCGGCCGGCAGCAGCGCGGGCCGGATGCGGCGGCAGGGGAGGCCGGCGCGGCGGAGGAGTGCGCGGGCGTGGAGGCTGACGCGGAGAAGGCCGGCGTGGTGGCGGAGGGCGCAGAGGAGGCCGCGCGGCGGCGGAAGAAGCCGGCGCGGAGGAGGAGGCCGACGCGGAGAGGTCCTTTGGGTGTTCCGTTGGAGACAAGTTTTTACAATTTTAGACCCATTTTAGAGATGGGTAGCCAAATAGGGAGACCATTGGAGATAGCCTTATCGCCGTTGGGGATGCCAAATACCCATATTATTGAAAGAATAATTAGCCATAATTGTAACACTTGTGTGAAATACTCCCTCTGTTCTGAATTTCACGTCGTTTCAGACAAGGTATTTGTACTAGCGAAAGCTAAAATATTTGGTCGGAACGACATCAAAAGGAGAACGGAGGGAGTATGGGATTTCAACCCTCGTGAGTGTTGGTTCCAGCACAAGAAAACTAATCATTTGAGTTACACTCAGTTTGCTTCGTACATGGTTAATTGTTTCAATCTATTAGGCTTTGGTGGAGTCTCTTTATCTTGATCATCACAACCCTTTCTCTTACAAATTAAATTTAAATTAGCAGGTCTTATTTTTTGCATGTCTGAAACATGTTCTCAACCTTTGCTAGTACTTTAAGTTGAGTTTAAGTTTCATTTGTTTGTCAACCTTTGCTACATGAACATGTGTACTTGTAGTATATGAACTGGATATGTTAGATGCATGAACTTTGAAACAGTTTTTATTATAATCATTTATTGTCTGAGATTCCTCATATATCTAATTTTTGTATGTTCGTATTTCAATATTTTTTTGTTATTTTTTACATGGCACACTATTACAAATTGAAAATAGGTATTATTGTATTGCAATAGTCGTTTTATATGTTAAAATAGCCGTGTAGATTCTGATGCTTATTTTATTTAAAAGGGAGTTTACTTTCAGTGTAAACTATGATACATATTCTAACTTGTCTAACCTCAAAACGCCTGGAGCCGTCCCCACCCACTGCCTGCCTCCACCCGCGGGTATGGCGACATCTTCGCCACCTCACCGCACCCCTCACCATTGGGTTGAGGCTGCCACTGACCAGAACCCCTTCTATTGCCGTCGAGAACAAGATGAGGCCCCAGCAGAGGCAAAACCCTAATTCCAGCATGCTGACCACCTCTCCTCCACCTCCGGCGACGACCTTGCTGCCGCGTTACGCCTTCCAATGGACTCTCTGCTGCCTTATCCTCTCACGTGTGGGCCTCATCTGTGTGGTATTTAGTTATTGGACTGGGTTGTAGTGGTCGCGCGCAAGCACCACCAGCATGCATTTTTCATTCTAAATTGAATCATGGACTAGAAGAATGGACGAATGACTAGAAAGAAACAACCCTAGCTATTATTCCACGAAGAGTTAACAATAGAACTTTGATTGGTGTGAAGGGGAAAATGCATGAATCAGATCCATTGCATTATTGGTATATTGATCATTAAACAACTGTGATCACCTTAACACTGGTTCGGTCATGTATACACTAAATAATATTTTTCGAGTACATACATTCAGTGAAATAATATATCATGTGTGTTTTAGGACCTTTTACTTGTAACTGAACCTCAGTCCAAACTCAGAGCTACTTACCTTGACTCGTAGACCAGATACAGTAGTATCTCTATGTACCCTTCTAGCAGTTTGATAGGGTACCTTGCCACTTGGTATATGCCCACCGGTAACTCAGCTCACTATGGGTATAGCCACTTGTCTTGTGTGCATTGTTTGTCAATAGTGCCATTAATATATAGAGACGTGGTACCCGTTTTGTTAGGGTACAATGCATACAAAGGACTGTAGGGAGAGAGAGAGAGACATAGGAAGGTAGTCATCACCACATAAAAAGGAGTGTTATGTACTGGCCCACGTCATATGCAGTACTAGTGTGTACCTCGAGGTTTAGTTTGCTTATAAATTGAAATATTTGCTTTCGCTTGGCTTTCTACTTTTAGAAACACAGAAATGTGCCAATGCTCACATCACTTTACTCAATTAAGACAGTAAAGGTCTCAAAACAAGCCATTTTCCTTGCAATCTGTTTAAAAAGAAAACAAGGATATTGTAGAAAGCTGCTATATAAAGGAAAGAGCACACGGATGTTTGTAGAAATCTCCTTAAGCCTCGTTTTACTCCAGTTACGATGACAAACAGACGAGCAACTCGACCCTATAGGCTAAGCCGCCGTCCAAATAGCAGACGAGCAGAGGCCCTGTTTTATCACGTGAGCCTCATCCTTTTCTTACAAGCTAGCACCATTCCGTGATGATGGCTTTGAACAATCATCACATCACATACTTTTTCCCCTTGTGTAGTTGCTTCAGAACTGAATTCCAAATCTTAGTCATCTATTCATTGCCGTGATTCAGCCATGCAGGTTGCTGGTCCAGTATTTGTGACGAATCAGTTGATAACAACATTCGGTCTTCTTTGATCAAACATATGGCCGACATATAATGCAAATCCAACCAACGTCATTCTTGGAACTGCTCCTGGGTTTCTTCGAATATATGGAAATAAGGCACTAATTTCATATCCGGTTAGAGATTTTTTATGTTGCATACAAAACATTCTGACTCGGCTGGACACTGTGTACTAGTCCAGTTTGTTGCATTGTTCTAGAGAAGAAGCTGCACACAGAGAAAATAGTTGGAGAGAATGTATAGATGAAGCAGGGACCACATGATAGACATCCCACCAGCACCACATCTCTCTCTCTCTATATCTCTCTCTCGTGTGCCCGCGCACGAGTGTGAAAAAGATGCAAGCACGCTAACTGTCCGGAGTCACAATCTCTTGACATTAAAAACCACTTTCGTTTTTTGCAGTGTTTAACTCTCGTGCATCGCTTGGATATTTATGATTACGGGTGTATTCGTTTCCTGAGATCTAAAATTTATAGCTGTCACATAAAAAAGAATCTTACTATTTAGAAGTACTTAAATAAAATTTAATTATAAAATAAATTATATGTCTCTAGACTAATTCACGAGACTAATCTAATAAGGTTAATTAAATCGTGATTAGAAGACAGTTACTGTAGCATCACTTTAGCAAAACATAGATTAATTAAGCTCATTAGATTCATCTCGAAAATTAGCACCAATCTGTCAAAAGATTTTGTCATTAAATTGATCGAAATACTTCGTAAATAGTAAGATTCTCTTTAATGGTACAGTGCTAAATTTTAGATAGCAGGAAACGAACGGGCCCTACATATGCTGGAATGGAATATGTCTGCAATATGGCGGTGGTACGTCGATGAAAACAGTGTGAGCCTGTGAGGTCCGACTGATATGTCCATATATTCGTACCTTTTCCCTTCATTCCACAAGGCACATGAACAGCAGCTTTTGTAGGTTCTTGGGAAGCATACTTTTAGCTGGAGCAACAAAGTGGTAGGCCATGGAAATATCAGATGAGGAGGGGCCCCTGCTTAATCTCCGACCTTCTCAGGTAAACGACACTCTTTTCTTACAAAGCATATACCGTATATTTTCATGATTACATGTTATCCGCTAACATGTATATCTTCAAACTGCTAAACTGAAGCGTTTAGAGCGGTGTTGCAGGCTGAAGGTTCAGAGTATACAAGCGATGGATCAGTTGACATCAACAAACAGCCTGCTCTCAGGCATGGCACAGGGGGTGGAGAGCCTGCTTCTTGATTTTCGGTATCAGAGAGTAACTCATGCAACCTGACATTACTTTTCTCCATTTTACCTGAAAATTCTTTGCTTGAACACGTACCAGGTGTTGAATTCTGTGAGTGCATCGCTTTCTTCACAATCTCAAAGAATTTGGTAACCTATCTAACCACAGTACTCCACGAAAGCAAAGTTGCCGCAGCGAGAAATGTTTCTGCCTGGGTTGGAGCTTGCTTCTTCATGCCCCTCATGGGGGCTTTTATTGCCGACACTTACTGGGGAAGATACTGGACGATCATTGTTTTTCTCCCAGTTTACATAGTCGTAAGTTCAAAACAACACCTCTGTCAGTTATGTATTCTGTTTTAGATGCAGCTCTGAATATTTCCATGTTGCCAGGCAATACTTGTTATGATGGCTTCAGCATCACTACCACTGTTCTCCACCAACGTTCGTCGTGCAGTGGTTTACCTCGGACTCTATCTTGCCGCTATCGGGAATGGTGGTGTGAAACCATGCACATCAACCTTCGGAGCTGACCAGTTTGACATCAATGACCCAAAAGAACTAGCAAAGAAGGGTTCCTTCTTTAGTTGGTACTTCTTCTTGATCACGTCAAGCTCCCTGTTGTCTGGAACAGTGATTGTTTGGCTGCAGGATAATGTTAGCTGGGCAGTTAGTTATGGGATACCATTGGTGCTCATGCTGTTCAGTTTAGCTATATTTGTTGCTGGATCAAGAATGTACAGGTTTAGGAGAATGGGAGTAAGCCCCTCGCCTATCACAGGTTGTTGTAGCAGCCGTAAGGAAGTGGCACATGCAATTGCCAGATGATAGCTCACTACTGTATGAGCTGACCAGTTCACTGTCTGCTGCTGATGCAAGCCACAAGATTAGGCACACCAATCAATTCAGGTACTTCAGTTGTTGCAAAATAAAAGTAATATGTAGTGTTCAGAATGATTCCAAAAAAAAAACTTGTGTCATTTGAAAATAAAAAAACATTATTTTGAGCTACAAGATTATGATATATTGCAAGTACAATGATGAACATGGGATTACCCCACAGAACAAGTGTATGAAATAACTATATGAAGGACATACCAAATTAAAAGTGTGTAAAGTTCACATGAAACTTACCTCTGATAGTATATGGCCTGCAGGTTTTTTGACACGGCTGCCATTGTATCAGCCCCCTCAGACAACAAGTGCATAGCGCCAATGAGCTCATGGATGCTCTGCACTGTGACACAAGTTGAGGAACTAAAAATATTGCTGCGGATGTTTCCCACATGGGCTTCATTTGTAATCTTTTATGGAGTCAGTGCTCAGATAGCTTCGACATTGATCGAACAGGCCATGGTCATGGACAACCACATAGGATGGTTCACTATCCCGCCTGCATCCCTCAATATCTTTCATGTGGTTAGCGTCCTCATCTTGGTTCCCATGTATGAAACAGTTCTAGTGCCACTAGCGCGGCGTTTCACAAGCAACAACAAGGGCTTCTCTCTGGAGCAGCGTCTCGGAATTGGGCTTGTTCTGTCCATGCTCACGATGGTGTATGCAGCGCTTCTCGAGACAAGAAGGCTGGCCATTGCTGAAGCCAGTGGCCTGAAATATCAGAATGTGCCTGTGCCAATGAGCATTCTGTGGCAAGTGCCCGTTTACATGGTGCACGGTGGAGCTGAGGTCTTTGGCAGCATTGGCGTGACTGAATTCTTTTACGATAATGCCCCAGAGACCATGAAGAGCCTGGGCGCAGCGCTCGGGCAGATTGTGCTAGCCTCTGGATCTTACTTCAACTCACTCTTGCTCACTGTTGTTGCAGTGGCCACAACACGCAGTGGAGCACCTGGGTGGATTCCAGACAACCTGAATGAAGGACACTTAGACTATTTCTTCTGGATGATGGCTGCTTTCAGCTTGCTAAATTTGACTCAGTTTGTGCATCGCTCAATGAGATACAGAGGGAGGACAACTTATTGATTCAAGAATGATAATCCAAAGTGGATACTTTCATATATGGCTATGATAGGAGGAGAAGAATTCGAAGAAAATCACACTTGTCATCTTTCAATGACCTTATCCATCAAAACCCAATTTGTATCTCATGTTCATGTAAATCTTTACTGTAAATTTAGCAGGGATGCTGATCTTTTTAACTATACCAGTCACTTGTCACAGGAACTCTGTTATTGCTTCTCGAAAGTGGAGACTTTGTAAAGGAGAATTTGTGTTGGAAACGTTCACCCATAACCATATAGATCCATGCACAATTTACTTGTGTGAGATTTTAAGGCCTGTTGTTGAAACATATACAGGAAAAAAAGTTCACAAACTATATGGTTTTGGTCATGCTTAACAACTTAAGTACGGTAATTACCTGAACTTCGCCAAGCTACTATGCAGTCTGCCACTATGAACCAAGATCTCCGGCGGGCAATTCGCCGAACAGGATGCGTGCGTCGTGCAGGGACGAGGCAGTTAGTTCTGCCAGCTCCGGAAGGGAGGCAAAACACGAGATACCGCATCGGCGTCTGCACTGGCGGAGCCATGACAGAGGCTAACGACTGCAATGGAGGTGATAGATTGGGGCAACCCCGCCGACGCGTGGGAACGGAGGTGGAGAGGTTGGCCACCACGGCACGCGCTGTAGAACAGGAAATTAAGTGAACTGACGGCCGCCGCTGTGGCTGGGGCGGCGACAGTCGGAAAGGGACGACGACGATGACGCCGCCAGCGGCAACGGTAAAGAGCCGGAGCCCGGAGGCGATCCGCCGCCGTTGTGTTTTGCCTTGTGCGTCCTTGACGGTTGCGGGGGAACGGCGGGAAATAAAAAAAAAAAAAGGAAATACAAATATTGCTCAAAATTCAATTGCATTATATATTAATTAATTAATATCTATAGCCCATATACAAACTATCCATTTAAGACTATCTGCACTCGTGGTACTCCATTTTCATCCTCTAAAAGTAATATTCTGTTATAGTCAATAAGATTCTCTCATCTATATCCAGGCTATTGCACCTGTTCATACTATATATATTCATCCTTTATATTAACTACTCAATATTTTATTCAACCATTTCCAACTACCAATTTATCTCTCATCTCTTTTTTTCACTTCTTTCCCTTTACACTAGTTAGCCATCCAAATTTATTATTCAAAATAATTACAATTATTTTCTCTCTTTTCTTTTTTTCTTTTCCTTTCTTATTCTTTTTTCCTCTTTTTCTCACCTTTTCTCTCTTTTCCTCTTTCCCTTTTCTCTCCCTTCCTCTCCTTTCCGCACCCACCACCGGGCCGCCTCCTTCCCCACCGCAGCCCCCTGCCCGCTCATTCCTACTGCCCGCCTCTCCCGCGCCGCCGCCGGCGGACCACCTCCACCCCTGTGCGCGCTGCTGCTTGGACTCCTCCCTCCCTCCGCCTTCCCTGCACCGCCCTTCCCCGCACCCTCGTCCTCCTCCCGCGCGCGCGTGCCGTCGCCCGGTGGGCTCCCTCCCGCGCCGCCCCGGCCGGGTCGTGTCCCTCCCGCCGCAGCGACCGGTGCGCGGATCCGCTAGCCGGCTCGCAGAGGCCGACGGCGAGGCCGAGGCAACTGCGCTCGAGCTCGCCCCACGCGCGGATCCGGCGGGCGGTCTCGCCTTGCCGCTTCCTCGAGCGAAGGCAAGCGGAGCTCCGGCGCGATGGCTCCGCGGCCGTGGAGGTTGGGTCCGCGCCGGCGTCGGTGGAGCACGACCTCTGCGGAGGCGGCAGCTGCGAGGAGCTTGGGCGGCAGCGGGCGGTTGGGGTGGCACACGGGCCCCGGCCACGTTGGCAGGTGGCGTCCTCGCTACCTGCACTCGATTTGGCGGAACCGGGAGCAAACCGCGGCGAAGCGGATGGTTTAGCGTCCCCCGGTGCAGCGTTTTTTACGATATCCCCGTACTACAGGGTCGCATACCGTTCACCAGTGCAGACAGTCTAAATCATGTGTGGTAGTATTGCCACTGTATTGACATGTCCTTTTTCTTGTACTTATGATAGTTTTATTTATCTGACCTTCCACCAAACCTTGTTCGAGGGTACGTCAGGTCACCGTAACAAAACACAGATGATGTTATTTTGTACCACCGCAAAGAGCATAAATGACGTCACCTTGACATGACACAGATCAATGCATTGGATCCCGGAGCCACATGAAAAAAATGCATTTGTATCGTGCAACATGTATGAGCACACAAGCGCTGTTTGTCTGTATCGTCCTTGCCAGGCTGCAAGGCGCAAACTATTATAGCACAGATGAAATGGCAGTGGGATCTCGTTTATGAAGGCACACATGTGAGATCCCTTATTATTTGACGCCTGGAAAAAATAAGTAGTATCGACATATTGTAAAACTTATTACAACTAATGCAGCAACGGTAAAGCAGAACCAGAAGTTCAGAGGCAGGGTGGGGATTTCATTTTAGCTTTATTCTTCCTCCTCTCTAAATTGTTAGTATCCGTCACACCTGTCGATGGGTGACGGTGACCCTTGCGTCGGTTTCTTATTTCGTCTCGCTGTCAAGTTGTACGCACTGTTGCTTATGACTGAACTCGACAGGTTACTGTCGGGCAGAAAAGCGTTTTTTTCATCAACAAAGGTGGCTCTAGCACGGCCGGATGACGATTGGCAAATGTCAACAGCACGGTCGTACGTGGTATCGAAGACTGTTGGATCATTTTCTTTTTTATAAAGAAAAGGTTGGGATTTTTTAATTGTGGCGCGAGGACGAATTGTACAGGAATCTCCGATTTGTGCTCGTGAACCAATCTGGAAGTGGCGCATCGCATGACACACTCACCAAATCAACGTGGTATTCAAGTGATGCGAAACTTTTTAAAGGAGTTTGTTTAGGCTACTTCGTTAGGGGCAGTCTAGGTATGAGTGGAACAGAAAGAGCTTTTTCGCATTAAAAAATATCTAGCACTGCAGCGCGAAGAAAACAAAAATCTAGCAGTGTTGTTTGTATCAAGTGACAGGAAATAAGCACCTTCTCCACGCAAGGGCGTGGAGAGTTTATTAAAACAATTTTATTTGTCTCCATGTGATGGATGATGCGGTTCCAGTACCGCTCATCCAAGGAAATAGATACTCCCTCTCGCCGCAGCAGGCAGGGAACTCCGCTATCGCTCGTCCATGCTTCGGCTCAGAGCTCCCACCTCCCAGGAGTGGCTTCTCTGCTCCGCCATGCTCCCGGCTTAGTTGAAGCTCCTCCTTCCCACCATTGACAGGTCTCTCTCTCTCTCCCTCTCTCTATCTCCCTCTCTCTCTCTCCTGTGTGTCTCTGGATGTGTTTGGTTTCCGGTTCCTTTTTGTTTTTGTATGCGAACAGTACAGGTATTTTACTGGAAATTTGGTCACTCTTGCTCTTGTAATCAACGCAAACGTTAAATGTGAGTCTAATTTTTGGAAAATTAAGCTCTGGCATGGGTAATCCTGTTGTCTCGAATCGCATCTGAACTGATGATGGTCCAGGACATGAAGACCAGATTTGTATGCTGTGTTAACCTTTTCGAAATGACAGGCGACCGCCGCCACATAGAAATAGAATATATATATATATATATAAGATTTAGCTGCTCAAAGGCATTGCGTGCAAGAAAACAAAGTGTTCTTTCTTAACGACATTGCTCAAAAGGCCGCAATAAATTAGTTCATCATTTAGCACCCAACAACCCGTAGAAACTACAGCAGTCTTGGATTGTGTAATTGTGTTTTGAATCATTTTCAGAGTGGAATATGATAGTGTTTGTTACGGAATTTCATCTCAGTTGTTATCATGTCTCTATCCGGCCGGCAGTAGAGGGACCCCCTTAAGCTTCCGTTCAGTAGGAAAAATCATTTGGTTGCAAGTTAGTTATCGTAGTTTGGATCCTATAAATAATAACATTTCTGAATGCTGAAGGGACAGGGGGTGCCATGGCAGATGAGGAGAGGCCACTACTCATTCGGCAGCTGCCTCGACATGTGAGATTCTAGCACCTTACCGTGTTACCTCGCAACACAAAGTACCTTCATTTTCATAAAGATATATAGAATTACGTTTTGTGGAATTAGCTTCCGAACTAGATTTGATATTAAGGATAGAGGTGTTCTCTAGCAGCCTTGTCCATGGAAGAAGACAGAGAGTTAAATTTAGCGTAATCAGCTTCCATTTGGGTAACATTATTGGTTATTCAGGATGAAGATTCGCCATATACAAGTGATGGAACTGTTGATTTTTACAATAAGCCTGCTCTGAAGCGAAGCACAGGGAACTGGAGGGCATGCTTCTTTATTATAGGTGTGCAAATAAGATGTTCCCACTGAACGGCGAAACTATCATCTACTTGATTTGTGGCCGTATCTTCCATCTCTAATTAACCTTACTGATATAGGTGTTGAATTCACTGAATGTGTGGCCTTCTTTGCAATCGCCAAGAACTTGGTCACCTACCTCACCGGTGTTCTTCACGAGAGCAATGTAGATGCTGCGAGCAATGTGTCAGGCTGGATCGGCAGCTCCTTCTTCACCCCGCTTATTGGCGCCTTCTTGGCTGACACATACTTGGGAAGATATTGGACAGTTGTGTTGTCTCTCTCGGTCTACACAGTGGTTAGTTGCAATAAGTAGAACTTGCTACCATTCTCATAAAACAGATAAACAAGTTCAGTCTTTTTGTTTTTTGCTAGGGGATGCTCATTCTATCAGTTTCAGCATTTCTTCCATTGTTAATGAACTCTTCTTACAACCGTGGCATCCATCGCTTCGCGTCATACCTCGGGCTCTACCTTGCTGCCCTTGGCAACGGCGGGATCAAGCCGTGCACCTCGGCTCTCGGTGCTGATCAGTTTGACGGTTCGGACCCAGCGGAGCGAGTGACCAAGGGCTCATTCTTCAACTGGTACTACTTCTCCGTCAACATCGGGTCCCTGCTGTCGGGCACGGTGCTCGTGTGGGTGCAGGACAACGTCGGGTGGGGTGTCGGGTTCTCGGTCCCGACGGTGCTCATGGTGTTTGGCCTTGCCGTGTTTGTTGCCGGTAGGAAGCTCTACAGGTACAAGAAAGTGAGTGGCAGCCCTCTGACAAGAGTCTCCCAGGTGGTGGTTGCAGCCGTGAGGAATTATGGCGTGGCGTTGCCGGAGGATAGCTCAGCCCTGCATCAGGTGCCTGCATCAACTGAACCGAATTGCAAAACTGAACACACCAGCCAATTCAGGTCTGTCTATACTGGTTACTGTCTGTATAATTAGTAACTGAGCATCGAACTGGGTGTACACCTTGGTCACTTGCTCGATGTGAACATGCTGTCCTCATCGTCAGATAGTTTGTCAATTGAACATTGCAAAACTGGTAAACTGATGGTCGTGTCTGTCCACCAGGTTCTTGGACAGGGCAGCTGTTGTAACAGCAGAGTCGAAGGAAAAAGGGCCATGGAAGCTGTGCACGGTGTCCCAGGTGGAGGAGCTGAAGATGCTGCTCCGGATGTTCCCAATCTGGGCGTCCATGGTGCTCTTCTTCTCGGTGACCGCGCAGATGTCATCCACGTTCATCGAGCAGGGCGCGGCCATGGACACCCGCGTGGGCCCCTTCGCCCTGCCCCCGGCTTCCCTGGCCACCTTCGACGTGATCAGCGTGATGGTGTGCATCCCCGTGTACGACGGGCTTGTGGTCCCGCTAGCGCGGCGCTTCACGGGCCGGGAGCGCGGGCTGTCGCAGCTGCAGCGGCTGGGCCTGGGCCTCGCGCTCTCCGTGCTCGGCATGGCCTACGCCGCGGCGGTCGAGGCCAGGCGGCTGGCGCTGGCGCCGGAGACGAAGATGAGCGTCGCGTGGCAGGCGCCGGCGTACGCCGTGCTCGGCGCGGGCGAGGTGTTCACGGCCATCGGCGTCCTCGAGTTCTTCTACGACCAGTCGCCGGCGGGGATGAAGAGCCTGGGCACCGCGCTCGCGCAGCTCACCGTCGCGGCGGGGAATTATGTGAACTCGGCCGTGCTCGGCGCCGTGGCGGCGGTCACGCGCCGGGGAGGGAAGCCCGGCTGGATCCCGGACGACCTCAACCAGGGCCACCTCGACTACTTCTTCTGGCTCATGGCGGCGCTCGGCACGGTCAACCTCCTGCACTTCTTGCACTGCTCCCTACGATACAACCACGCAGCTTCCTGATCAGACAGCAGCAAGAATCACTACTTCCTGTTCAGACGCCAATCCTTTGATTCTGGAATCAGCATAGATAGTTCTATGAAGCCGATCACAATAAAATTTTATGTTCACGAGTGTTCAGCGAGATGCTTGTCCGTTTCCTTAATGCTTTCTACAATCTACTAATTAATATCTGTCAAAGCAACTTACTGTAACCATTAAGCACACTAAACACCGCCCATCCGCCGCGACAGCTGCCACGGCCACAGCCGCGATCTTGGCAACCGTTGTTTCAGGCGTTTGGCTGGATCTGGGTACGGAGGACTGCTCGTCTCTGTTGGTGGTCGCGTCAGTGGTGACCATGACGGTGTCGGTCTTACTGTTGGGGTCCACATATGTGGTTGCTCTCATCGTGGATGAGCAAACCGCGGGCCTCCATGAATGTGGAGAAATATTGGGGAGCAGTTGCAGGATCCGTAGGATACCGAGGGTCCTTTTGTTACGGCGCTCCATGATACCGGTACATTAAAGTATCATGGAGCTAATCTGACCATCTATTAATAAAAGGTAATAAGATAATTAGCCTGTTTAACACAAAAAAGAAAAAAAACGATACATTCCAACCGAACAAGCCGTCATCCTCTAAGAACTTGCTGTGTCCTTCGTGGCCGCCGCTGCACCTCCTCCTCCTCCCTGTCACCGCGCCCCGGCCCTCCTGCCGCGCCCAGAGGCTCGTGTGGCCTCATGTTGGCGCGCCGTAGCCCGGCTCCGCACCGCCTCCCTGCCTGCCCGCGCCCGCCTCCCTGCTGTGACGTCCGGCGGTTGCCGCCTGTCTCCCAATCTACCCTGCTGTGTCACTCTCGATCCAGATCGTCGCCCGTAGAGGCCGCGAATCGGTGCACCATTCGTCTGATTTCGCTTGTTCCGACCGGTTCGTCGCCGCCGCCATTCGTGACTACCTCCTTCAATTTGAAAAGGTTGCGGAACATTACTCCATTGAGATCACATTGAGGTCAACCATCGTTGTAAGTGAAAAATCATTCCATTCATTTAATCTGACATGACATGATGGAGGAATCTGCTGTCTGTGTTGGTGGTTGCGTCAGTGGTGACCATGACGGTGTCGGTCTTACTGTTGGGGTTCACATGTGGTTGCTCTCATCGTGGATGAGCAAACCGCGGGCCTCCATGAATGTGCAGAAATATTTGGGAGTAGTTGCAACTGGATCCGTAGGATACCGAGGGACCTTTTGATAAAGCTTCTCCAAAAAAAAAAACAGATTCTCTAAGAGCGAACTCGACTAGATGCTTTAAAACTGGTGCTTTATGTCCAAATTTTAGAGATCATGTAACTCCTGTTTTAAACATCATAGCTGCGATGCTACCATAGATGTTGTAAACAAGTGCTTTATAGGAAGGTATCTGCTTGTCCTCTCTCACTTTATTCTCTTTTTGAGCCAACAAATATGCAAACTTCCAGATTACAAACTCACATAATCAAACCAGATTTTCAAGTCTATAATTCATACATAAATTCAGATTCAAGTTCAAATTTCAAGGTACATATGGTCCAAAAGATAATCCTTTTTGATCGAGATCGCTAGCATCGTCACGTCGTTGAGACTTGTGTCGTCGGTCAATCTTCCGTGTTCCATGCATCAGGTTAGGCCCAGGCAACGAGGAGCCGGCCCATGTAGCAACTCTGGTAGGAGCAGATTCGACAACGGCCCAAGTACTAGGAGCCAGCCTCACGATCCTCACGATCGCGTGACGATCGTGTTCTGCCTCACGCGCACGATCGTATTCGCGTCCTGGCTCCTGAGCCCGTATCGTGCAGGACTGCTGGGGCGTATTCCTCTCCAAAAAAAAAATAGTGCTGTCTTTGATCGCCACCTGATATGGCGAGAGCCATGGCTCGACATGTGGCAAAGCCTCTGAAGCAGAGGCAGCTTCCATGAATCCTCTCTGGAGATCATCGTCAGGAGGAGATGGATTCGGCGTTGACCTTTCTGTTGATGGTCGCAGCGGCACTAGAGACGTGATGGCTGGTTGGGCGGCATTCCAGGCGGGCACACCAGCGGGCGGCACACCGGTTGCCGCGGGCGCAGGCGCGCCTGGCACGGGCAGCACCCCGGTGGCCGCTTATGCGAGCGTGGCTGTGGATGGGCTTGCCGTGACCTTCTGTCCGGGCGGCACCCCGTCGGGCGTGCCTACGGGCAGCCCTCTAGGCTCGTCGCCAGGCAGCGCCTCGTCGCTCTGCAACTATATGTCTTCATGACTATATTTATGATAATCTTGTATAAGATAGACATTTTTCGCAAGTGTGATCGAAATCCGGATTTTGTTCCAACCATACCTTCAAAAAAAAATACACTCGATCGTCGAATACATCAACTATTGGTGCTAATGAGCGCATTATGTATCAATTTCGTGATGATCTTGCAAAGGCAATTCTCTATCTAGAAAAGCAATTTGTGTAAAGTTTTATTTAGATGATTATGTGATGTAAAAATATCAAGGTTACATTAATGTACTATCAACTATTTTTATATTAATTATTTTATTAACAAGTTCATTTGGAAACATAGCTCATGCTTCACAAGGGTATTGAAGTCATTTAATAGGGTATAGAACTTTTGACTAAAAAGCATAAGTGCTACTTTGGAACGCAGGATTTTTAAAACGTAGGAATAGGAAAAATTAGGATTGAAGTTGGGTACGTTTTTGAATCCTATGGAATGAAAAAACACAGAAATTATCCCTACCGCATGTTTGGATGCGTCGCAGAAAATACACAGGATTTTTGTGGTTACATGTTCATTAGTGAGAGGAAACAAAGAGAGAGAAAGAGAGATCATATGTCTTGAAAGTTCCAAAGTAATATAACAAGAGGTTGGATCTCATGTTAGAATTCCTCCAAAATATGGAGGAAACTTTCCTATCCTCCAAAATTCCTAAGAGGCAGTCCTTCAATCCAAAGGGTGTATGTAGGAATTTTTCGCATAGGTTCAATTCCTTCACTTTTCCTCCATAATTCCTTTGTTCCAAAGGAGGCCTAAACAGTTTTGCCAAACTGACCAACTGCTTATGTACTATAAGCAGTATAAGCAGTTTTGACAGAATAAGCACTATAAGCAGTTTGAGCATAATAAGCTGTGCCAAACACACCCTTAAAATCCATAGTTATTATGAATTCAAATTAATACCTCAATGCAACCGTCGAGCTCCTTTTGAACCTGTTTGTAAGCCTAATTTAACTAACTTCATTCAAGAGCTATCAATCCAAACAAGTTTCAAAAATTTTAGAGTATACACACAGGAACTGAAAATATATCAAGACAAGGGGGGAAATAGGAAGCCTCGATTGAAAACGATCTAGGCACGATTGTTTGGTAGTCACAACTGGCCACTCAGTAGTCTCTTGGTCTCATGCCCCCTCATTTTTTTTTCTATCGGTGCTTTTTATATGGAAGCCGCACTGTGACAATGTTTAAATGTGAAGAAGTTATGATAAGGATAATACCATACATGCCCATGGTACTTAACCAACCAATCATGCCATCACATTCTTCAATAAACATACAAACTCAAATCATTGACGGCTATTTTTCCCTTACAACTGTTGACAGCGTGCAAAGACTACTTCATTGTTTGCCATCAAAATCTCAACAGTGGGTCCATCTCTTCTTTGTACTTAAACGATTAGTAGCTTATATGTTCAGAAGTACAGCTAATTTAGTGGCCCAATTGTAAATAATCAATAGCGTACAAGTCTTTGATTCTAAAAAGAAAATGGGAGAATGATCTAGAAATCTACCCCATGACAATCATCTATGTTTCTGATTGTCCTTTTGGACAGTTCAGTTTCGTCACTTGATGTCAGACATTTCCATTTCTTGGATTTAGTAAAAAAAAAACTCAGCGCACCTAGTAACTACGTTTTTGTGGGTTTAAATATTCTCAGTATAAAAAGTTCATTGAATAAACAAATTTCTCCTATAAAACAAATCATTAAATATAGAAAAACTTGAGTGTAAATGTGATCCAATAGACTCTCTTTCTGCCTCTCCATCTTTCCACGCTAGCCATCCGGCTCCTTTAGCTCTCCAATTTTGCCTATTGGGGGCAGCTCGCCATACGGTCCTGGTTCAAAGAACCGTTTAAAACCGGCCGGTTATCCCGGTTAACCGGAAACCGGTCCCGGCCGGTCGGGCGGTTCGACCGGTTAACCAGGGCAAACCGAAGGTAAGTACTGTAGCAGTTCGGTTAACCGTCGGTTTTTCCGGTTAACCGGACCGGTTTTTCGGTTCAAAAACCGGCCGGCCAGTTCGGTTTTTTAAACCTTGCATACGGTTCCTCCCTGATTTCCGCGCGGCTAAACTTCCAGCCCGTGCACACACCTACCTGCTTTGTTCTTTTTTCTCCCTTTGTCCTCGTATCCCTCTGAGAAACAAAACAAATTGATCCCATCTCGAGCTACCGACATTCTGAAATCCGATAATCCAATCGATTAGCTGTAAATGCAGTAGCGATGTACGGGTCTGCATAGAATTCATGTTGGTATTCATTCTTTCATTTTTTTTCTTTTGGTTCTTTCCAAACCTTCACACTGCACGATTACATTGCATGTAACGTTTGATGGACCAAAAAATCACGTACAGGAGTAACCCAGCACCAGGGCGAAGCCAGAGCATCAGGCCGACGGTGTCAGAACCTATAACCAACTAGATCAACACCTTAAGCGACTAGTGATAAGTTATGATTCTTCATTGATCTTGTCTGAGTCGTCGGTGTCAGCTGACACCGATGAGCTCACGTAGCTTCGCCCGTGCTCAGCACCAGCCCAACCGATGACGTGGCTAATTTAAATATAGAGATTGTAAAAAATTAAAGAGTGGTGTATCACAACAAGGTTTTGAGAGACTTTTCATTTTATATGCTAGCTAAAATCAGAAAATAGCTAGTCAAAATTAACTTGGCTGTTGGAGATGCTCTAAGGAAAGCATAAAAAAAAATGCTGCTATATTGTACAAATGGAAAGTTCTAGCTTCTAGGGGTGACTTATCCTCCCATATTTAGAGTTACACTAGTTTAGTGCATGTGGCACATGCACATGTCACATTGTACTTTAGTGATATATATTATTTATTAGATATATTAATTAGTGTTTGTACTTTAGTGATATTTAATTTTTTGTTGGATATATTAATTGTTGGTGTGCTAAGCGGTGAAGGTAATGCTCGCTGAACATTTTACATTAATTTGTTGTTGGATATATTAATTTAAGTCAAATCATGTAAAATTTAAGTGGCGCTATACTATTTTTGCATGATTAAGTCGCACCCGCAATTCACTATTTTTTAGCTTGCATAGAAAAGCTCTATTGATTTGCATTAAAATTGCTTTTTTTGTTATATAGATAGCCACATTGCACATTGCTTAACTGCAATGGCCCGGATCTCGTGGCCCCCTGGTCTGGCCTGAAGGCCGCGCGCACGTCTGTTAGTGTTTTGTACCTCCTCTGCCATTGTCTTCCGATTTAATTTTTAATCACCTTTAGCTTGCTGTTGCTACAGAGTAAGATCGAAGCGAAGGTGCCGTGGATCTGGTCGCGTTGAGTGGAACAGGCAGCCACAATGACGGGGAGAAGGCATGCAGTGGCACCGTGCTCCTTGGCGACAAGGCCTCATTTGCGTGCAGCAACACATGGCGTCAGTGCTGGGGTGCAGGTGTACCCGGCCAGATCCCTGAACGACGGCACACGAACGACGCTAGCTGCAGACCCTGCCTCTCAACGGTTGCGTCCAGTACTACATCACCCCTTTCTCTCCGGTCCCTCCTACTGCAACTCCGCGCTGTCCGTCCAGCATTAGACTATCTGCACTTGGTTGACCTCTATCTCCACCTTTAAAATAGAAAATATTTCTGTCTAGTCATCAAGATTCTCATCTCTATACCAGTTTTTTCGCATTCGTCAACCTCTAATCTCAACCTCTATACCAACTAATCTATATTTTATTCAACTATCTCCAACTACCATTAGTAGGGTCCACTTCTAATTTTATCTAAATATATCCATGTGAGATCTTGTTTTGAAGGATTTTTTAAAACAAATTTAATGGTGTAATCGGAATTTGATTTGAGTTTTTAGTTTGTGATTTATAACATTTTTTAGTTCGTTGAAACAGTGGGGCCCACCTTTCTCTCTCTCACCTTTCCCCCTCCTTCACTTTGCCGATCGGTCGCGGCCACTGCTGGGAATAGCGGCCGGTACATGCATCGCTACCATACAGATGTTTGTAGAGGTAACCGGTGCAGGAAAAAACTCTATATTCGATCTGCAGATTGGGATACAGGTGCCCACTACGGCTAGTCTTAGATGATCTTATATACCGGTCCAAGTAGTTTAACTTACTTGAAAATTATGTTCCGGTACTGGTAGCCCGAAACATTGCGACCTCGGCATCTCACAGGCTGTCGTCGTCGAGGACGAAGCAGGCCACGATGGAGGTGTGTGGATCTTAGAGCGCAGCGAGACTGGCTTGGCCATCGAATATGGTCGGTACCGAAACTGACGGAACCACATGCATGGCCGAGATTGGCTGGAACTGTACGGAATGACCGGTATTGGCGAGTAACTTGACCGGTACGGGATCTCAGCTGTTTTGTTCCGGTTAGAACGCTGGAACGGTATATACCGGTCATTCCGACCGGAACAGAATTTTCAAGTAAGTTAAACTACTTGGCTTGTTTGTTTAAAAGAAAATCACTCAGCTTGGTTAGGAAGTAAATCACTCGGTTTTGCTAGGATGGGAATCACACGGCCTTCAGCAACATGCTATGCTAGGAAGGAAATCTTCAAGTAGCCAGCTATCTAATGTTAGCTATATCGAGAACGTATATGATGCTACTGACTGCACCGGTGCTACCGTACTCCCGTCCAGCAGGGGCCATGAGATACACAACCAACGGACAGGATTAGTGCGGGCTAGGTAGGTCTTGGAAAATATTCGAAAAGCCCCTCAAAGGAATCTCACACCTCATAAGTACATTTTATAATTTTACACTTCAGTATGATATCTTTTCATTTCAGCTCTAAGGACAATCTGAAACCTTATCGTTCTCTCTCCATCGTCCATGTCTGCACGCCGCCCGGTGATCCGTCACCCAAGCAGCTCCATCACGGCTGAGCCAAACAGCAAGCGATATTGCAGCAGTAACTCTCTCTCTCTCTCTCTCTCCACATTCATTCCGTTTGTGTGATATGCCACTTCATCCTAAAACATTGGGATCCAATCAGGAGCCAATTTATACTGAATTTCTAAAACTTGGTTTCTTGACCAAATTTCAGATGTACTATATGAACATTCAGGGTGCGTGTGTTTTCGTACAAAGATGCATGTCGAATGAGCAGGATGTATTATTTTTTAGCTATTAATTTCTGTTTATCTTATAATAAATAAATGTAAGAAGTACAATCTTTTTAGTACAAGTACTATCCATCTCAACGGATCTTGTATTCTTGTTATAACAAGAATTTAGTAGTATGATCAATTATCTGAAATTTAAAAGGTGGTTTATAACACACTAATGGTGGTCAATTTTCCATAAACAGTTGATTTTGGAATTATTCATGTTGAGTGGTCTAAAGGTGCAAAGATGCGATAAATAGGTTATTCAAGACTCATTACTTTGCTGTGACATTTGTTATGAAATTCTTGTTGGAATAAAGCATACTATGGAAACAAGGTTCAAAGATCATAATGTATTAATGTAGGAATCAAATGAGTTGCACTGACAAGATTATTTTTGAGGATTTCAATGTAGAGGGAACAACAAAAGGCTTTGTGGATTTCATGTTAAACAAGGGATTCTTTATTATGTAGGAGCATTAGTTGTTCTGTATTGACAAGTGACCTAGCTTTTGGTCTGCTCCTTGTGATTAGTACAGAAGATGTACCAGCCTTGCTATTTATATATGTAAATATTCCCATGTTTCCGTTCAATAAAATTACAGTGTTGATTGTATGTATCTTTTTTTACATGCTTAAAGTGTCAATTATCACACACATTGAAATGGATGGACAGTTTTAGGGGTGTTTTCTGATGCAATAATAGTTGATAGATTCAAGATCATGGGTCCTGTGATACTCTTTAGTTGCTCCTGTGTTGAGATATTCCATAAAACATGTAAAAAATTCTTGGTCAATCTAAGTTTTAACTTGGAAAAATTTAGACCCAGAAAACGAACACACCCTGAGATCATATCATGCGGACCTCATCTAATGCTGGACGGACAGCGCGGAGTTGCAGTAGGAGGGACTGGAGAGAAAGGGCAAAGGGGTGATGTAGTACTGGACGTGACCGTTGAGAGGCAGGGTCTGCAGCGTACCTGTGCCGTCGTTCAGGGATCTGGCCGGGTACACCTGCACCCCAGCACTGACGCCATGTGTGTTGCTGCACGCAAATGCCAAGGAGCACGGTGCCACTGCATGCCTTCTCTCCGTCATTGTGGCTGCCTGTTCCACTCAACGCGACCAGATCCACGGCACCTTCGCTTCGATCTTACTCTGTAGCAACAGCAAGCTAAAGGTGATTAAAAATTAAATCGGAAGACAATGGCAGAGGAGGGACAGAACACTAACAGACGTGCGCGCGGCCTTCAGAGGAGGCGGACGACAAGAGATCCGGGCCATTGCAGTTAAGCAATGTGCAATGTAAGGCTATCTATATAACAAAAAAAGCAATTTTAATGCAAATCAATAGAGCTTTTCTACGCAAGCTAAAAAAATAGTGAATTGGAGGCGCGTCTTAATCATGCAAAAATAATATAGCACCACTTAAATTTTACATGATTTGACTTAAAATTTGTACTGGAATTCATTTTTATAAATGTAAGTCACGTTCAGTAATACTCACGAGTTTAACATCAATATTCCTCGAACTAAATGCTATATATATATATATACAAAAACTATATAGCAAGAAAAATTTATTGCACATGCATATTTCTAGAGAAAAGAATGACAAATAATATAATTTAATGCCCCCTACACATTTATACAAAGTAACCAAATAATTGCATTACCACGTAAGGGCTTAATTCTTGTACTTATGATTTGTAATTTTATAATTAAACTTGAAATTGGCAAACCTTGTACATTCATCAACTCCACCCATATATCATCATGCATGTGCAGGAAAAACAACCACGCAATACTCTAAAAAAAGGACGTGTGGCTTCTTTGTCAAAAAAGAAAAAAGAAAGAAAGGACACCAGGAAGTCCCTGTAGCAGTATAGGCCCATCCAAAACAAAAACCCAAAAACTAGACGCTAGTCAACTACACCTTGTTTGTTGGTGACCGATCGGAAGGCTAAAAAAATGACTGAGATGACAACAGAATCTCAGTTAACTGAGAATTAGTAGCAACCCTCAAGAGAAATATGAAAGCATGTTGATTCTTTATAGTACAGAAAATGAGATACGATTCTTTCTTGAGCCCTCGGTTGCCGCGCCCAAACAACTTCATGTCGCACATGTTGTCTCCTTGACCCACTCCATATTCGTAAACTATTCAATTTTAAATGCTCATCCACGTAAACACATCGAGCACCTCAGGCCATGACATAGCCGTACCCGGATGACAAGATGGCCATCTCCCCTGACCTGTACCGATCTTGATCATGGCGCCTCCGATCCTCCTTCAATTCGGCTAGTGGAACGTGTTGGCTATGGTCGCTGGTCTGGCACCCACGCATTCGAAGCTCGGCCGTCGGCGTTGCTCGACCTGCCCGCCCGCTTTGCCTCATCCACCACCGACCGCCTGCATTATTGTTCTGCGTTGCGCAACCAGGACCACGTTCTGCATGACATGCATTGTTGAACTAATGACTCGTGGAACCGATCTAAGTGGTTTTGTTGTAGTGCCATGTATATGGTCCACCGCGAGTCTACTTCCATATTTATCTATCAACTGATGCCCATGTACAGACTCCTACAGATCTAGAATAACTAAAATCCACAGTTATTATGAATTCAAATTAATACCTCAACCATCCGAGCTCCTTTCGAACCTGTTTTGTTACTCTGAATTAAGAGCTCAAAATATATCAACAATGATAAGGGGGAAAAAGGAAGCCCCCATGGCAAAAGATCTAGGCATGATTGTTTGGTAGTCACTCAGTAGTTCACTGTCTAGGTCTCATGCCCCCTCAATTTCTTTTCTATCGGTGCTTTTCATATTTTTAGATAGAAGATTGTATTAATCATCCCAGCTTTGGCTCCCAAAAAAGAGAGTTACAGCCAATTACAATCACCGAGTAACTCGGCCATCATCGGATGTTTACAAAATGTCTAAATTATTGAAAAAGAAGAAAATATCCTCTCTACATCTTTATTACTTCTAATGCAGACCAGGTCACTAGCATCTTCAAGACGACTCCAGAGATCATCCAAAATGGTTGACAACGATGAAAACCGAGACACCACCTATTCGAAGCTCCACATGAGGGACGATGTCAAGTCAGTGACAGAGAATATGGCCTGGCCGACACGTACATGTCCCACAATCATGCATTAGAGACCACAAGCCAGATTATTCATGCTGGCGAGGAGAAGTCACCCTTGAATTAATTGGGCCCGTTGTTGGCTGGTTCGGAGATTCACCAGCCGTACTCGTACGTGCAGTATATCGTTGCCATCATTGTCAAAAAGCCATCATCGTGCTGGTTACCGATTCTACAGTTGCAGAGGGACGAGATGATTAATCTCACTGCCCGTGTTGGTGTAGAGATGAAAGGAAACACCACCATCGATCCACAATCCACAAACTCAATCCCGTTCTGCCGTTTGCCGCAGAATTGGTGCCCTTGTTGGCCGAGATCCGACCACCATGAGCCCCGACAAAACGACACCACCTATCACGAGCAAACCTACATGGATACTGATCCGGATCGGTTCATCTTTGAATTGGGGGATCAAGGAGGATCCTGGGCTTCGAGGACGCCATGGCTCGCCCATCGAACCGATGAGAGGTATTGGATGGCGGCACAAGGAGCGCATGAATCATCCCGGCGACCCTACGCCCAATGCGGATGGCCCTATCGCTAGCCCACATCGGCCCATCTAGGGCCATCATGTGCCGTGGAGATGCCGGGGTGCATGGCCTCCCACCCGTAGATCCGAGCACGACGGCACAAGATCCTGGGATGGAGCAGACGTAGGGCTCCCGGAAGGAAGGGTTGGGGCAGGCAATGGCGAGTCGTACACGCCTTCGGGCAGGCTCGGATCGGAGCTGCCTTGGGCCGCGCCAATGCCATGGCGCGTGGCCTCCCTCTTGTAGATCCTGGCACGCCAACGTCGCATCCGGTGAGGAAGAGACCAGAGCCCACCACCGCGTGCCGGACGGGCGGGGCAGGAACATGTGCTTCGGTGCAAGGAGAACGGCCCTGCTGCCGCCTTGCTTGCGAGCCGCACAACTTGTTGGCTGGCGACCCGCTGGGGCGGCGACGAGGCGGGTGGGAGGCTCGAGGAGGGGCTGAGAGCTGGCGGCGGCGATAGGGTTCCGCGTGCCGCCCCTCGAGAGAGAGGCTCACAAGTTGCCACGGCACGGTGCTTTTTATATGAAAGCTGCACTGTGACAATGTTTAAATGCGAAGAAGTTACGACAATACCATACATGCCCATGGTACTTAACCAACCAATCATGCCATCTACATTCTTCAATAAACTTACACTCAAATCATTGATGGCTAATTTCCCTTGCAATTGTTGATAGTGGGCGAAGACTACTTCATTGTTTGCCATCAAAATATCAAGTTGGTACCTCTCCTCTTTATACTTAAACGATTATTAGTAGCTTATATGTTCACAAGTATCAGCTAATTTAATGGCCCAATTGTAAATAGTCAATAGCGTACGAGTCTTTGATTCTAAAAAGAAAATGGGAGAATGGTCTAGAAATATACCCCGTAATAACAATCATCTATTTTTCTGATTGTCCTTTTGGACAGTTCAGTCTCGTCGGTGCTTGATGTCAGACACATTTCTATTTCTTGGTTTTAGTCCACAAAAAAAACTCAGCGCACATAGTAACTATGTTTTTGTGGGTTTATATATTCTCCGTGTATATATTTCATTGAATAAACAAATTTCACCTATATTTCATCTACTCTAGAAATTTAACTCAGTAAAACTGTGGAGCAAACCGATAAATTGACCTCCGGTGCTTAAGTTGCCTGCGACAATGTTATTTAGACCCAAAATGCCTTGAGATCACATAGGTGTGGACGTGTGAAAATTTCTAGCCCCAATAATGTCAACTTGCTATCACTTAGGAATGTCACTATTGTGAAGAATTCCATCATCTTTTCATGTCCATCACATGATTAGTGGTAGATAATGTGTTTGAATATTGAGTTTCAGATAACATAATCTGCCTGCCGATCATGACATTGTGTTCTGGGAACATTGCAGCTATTCCTTATCATCGTTGCAGCCCAGTATCTTATATGTACTAAATATATTGCAACGACATCTTATATTCGAGAAACGCCTTATGTTCAGTTAGAAATTGAAGTACGTCTGAGAAATAAAATAAATTAAAGTGCACAAACAGACGACCCCACTCTAGATGCATCCGCAGCGCTGACAAGTACCAACCCCACAGCTGGTCATTTGCTGGCTCAGCATTGCTGCTGTGTAAATGTTGAATTATTAGACACATTTTTAGCGTGAATATGACAGGGAGTGCTCTCATTTCTTGAGCGACTGAAGGACTGTTGCTGTATAAATGTTGCATCCGGCGAGCATAGGTTGGAGTTGTGAGACTGAGTGGAGCACGAAGCAGAGACAATGGAAGGAGGCTCCATCTGCGAGGCAGAGGAGGAGAGGCTTCTTCTTCTTCCTCTGCATGGAAAACATGCCTCGCAGGTCAGTACTTCATTCCATCTCAATTTGCAAGCATATTTTTGTGACAATTGCAAAATTTTTTGTCTTTATGGAAGGAAGTTAGCAACTCTTTGAAAAATTGTAGGATTTCTTTCTTTTATTTATGGATGAAACATCAAGTTTGCCACGTAGAAAGTGAGATCTAACTGTTACTAGGCTGGTGAAATTGCTTGTTGCCTTTGGGAGTGTAACTGGTCATAATTTTGCTCAAAATAATGTAACGGCTCATAAAAAATTAACCATCGACAAAGATATTACACTTTACTAGAACTTGTTGAACAAAATGTTTGGTGCCCATCTATAGATAAAATTTCGCAATTCATTGACAGTTACACCAGATTTCCTATTTTGCAGATACTTTGTGGAGTTAATAATAATAATGTTTTGAGAATATTGGTTTAACATGTAACAAAATTTCATTCATGTAAATAGAATATACTCTCTTTGTTG
The DNA here is from genome assembly GCA_031894775.1 of Chloris gayana. NCBI lineage: Eukaryota > Viridiplantae > Streptophyta > Magnoliopsida > Poales > Poaceae > Chloris > Chloris gayana. The sequence continues at coordinate 227,205 of JAUNZO010000887.1, read as the reverse complement.
CGATGAGTAAATAGGACACGCTTGGTAACAAATGAATTAAAAGATATCACATAAGAAATAAATATATACTCCCTCCGTCGTCCACGTAAAGAGGGCGCATTCTTGTCAGCGATTTTTCCATCAAAACAGTGTGCATTCCGTTTCTATGTGTCGTAATTTGTGCGGCACCGTTTTGGCCTAGGCAGAAATAACTACGTGAGCTCCTCGCCTCCCTGATACGTAATGCTAGCCATAAATATTCAGAGTATAGACTATCGACACAATGCGAGTTTCTATTTGTATTTTAATTGTGGTTAAGGATTTTGTAGATTCTCAGATGTAAATTTTAATTGAAATAATTGTTGTTCTTGGGTTCCGTCGCGTGTCCTTTTTTGATGTGCAATGAGGACGACATGACAGGTTCATTATCGTTTTCTCTCACCCCGACGAACTGTATGGAAAAAATAAATTGCACATAATATGTGGCATTAATAATGATGTTAGAATGTCACCTTAGAACTGTACATTTAACATTAATCGTTTCAGGCACTTCATTATTTCACGTCCACATCTAACTCAGCTTTATTAAGTTTCACGTCCAATTATTTCACTGGGGTTTCTTCCACCTGATCATGCATGGTCATTTTATTGACACATGACAAGACAGGGTGTGAAATGTACGGTTTCATGATGAGTGGGGGTTCCTTCATTATTTTCGTGCATCGCCCATGTGCTGATACCACCAGGCTTGTGCTGCTATAATGGCTCGTCCATGATCTCTCTCATATAGTGCATGTCCCACTCCTATGTGAGTGTATCAGCATTCAAGGCTTAGTCGGTATCAATTTTTATAAAATACTAGTAGTTTTTTTGTCCAAAATACTAACTATTAGTTTTTCAAAACTACAAGCTAGTAATTTCGAACTGAATGGATCTGATATTGGGTATGCACGACTGTTAGCTAGTATTTTATCAGATTCAGGCTATTATCACCAAGAAGGGATAGATTAAAATACTTATTTTTTCATAATATAAAATAAAATTAGTATTCTAGTTAATTCCTGATGTTAATTAATCTACTGAATAATATATCCATTATTATTCTTAATGTTGGTGTTTCAGATAATTCTTACTGTTGGGTTAGGGTTCATCTCACATTCCCTAATCACCGTAGGTTAATCAAATTTCTTAAGTAATATTACGTTTACAAAGCTACCCTCAAACTATTAGCTAAAAGTTTTCCAAAGCTATTGACCAGTATATACTGAAAAACTTATCTTTTTATAAAGTCCTGTATATGGAGGAGTCCATTTAACCGTTACGCTCTCGTGGTCCTGCGCTCCTTCTGATGAATTTGTAGTATACTCTCAACCATTCCTGTTACATGCTTAGCTGCTGCATATGGGCTACAGTTCTATTTATCATATCTACGGGTATCCTCCCTGTCCACAAGTATGGCCTTCTTTCTTTGAATTAGAAGAATGATCGGTAGGCATTCCGTACAAACAAATGTCAGGCAGCTTAGAGTTAGGGGTGATATTTATAATCCCAATGGAGCAATAGTAAATTCTTCCCCCACAATATTAAACTAGCTAGGTGGACATCCCGTGCATTTCCGCGGTTCTAAAGTTACAATCACTTGCAATTTTACTGTTTGATTTCCCTGATAAGCTTTCCTAAACTTCAACACGTACCATGCATCACTCAGGTTATTCCTTTATATGCCATCAAGATAAATTTTTATTGTGGGTCTGTTAATTTTAACTTTATATATTCTTACTGTCATAGGGTTAATTAAACTTTCAATCGTCCTCCATGCCATTTTGTGCAGGATATATTAGGGATTATACCTTTATATTCAATCATAACAACACTGAGGGAATTGAAAAAAATAACTTAGAGACAGTGAAGGATATCTAATATGTACGACTCAAGATTCAAGCCTTTTCAGAATAGCATATACTATCTGATTTCTGATACTGTCCTTTTTTCTTAGGTTCTGTTATCTGTTTCCAAATAATAGATGCCAATAGGTATACTACTTGTCATACTAATCTCATATGATATATAATTCAATCATATTAATTCTACTATGATCAGATTAGTTTTACCTAAGCCAGGTCACAAAATTGTCAACCCTGTCAACTAAGCCATCCATATGCCTACCACACAACATGTTCCCTTCAATGTTGCAACAATTGACCAAATCCCTCCCTTATAACTTCTATGAGGAATAGTTTTTTCAGCTCTGTCTACCTCCGTTGACTTCATTGGTACCGTGGGCAGTGTGTGCTTGATAGGATGCAGATAGCTTCCTTAATGCCATCTCAATTAATAATCGATGCCACTAATCACTTTAGATCGCAATTACCCCTTAGATCTCATGGCAAGTTGCTAACTCGTGTGTGTGGCCCTCTTGGTCTAGTTGATCATGCTCTCACCCAGATGTATGTGCTGTGCAGCTGCCATTTATATTGTCAGTTGCCTCCGTACACATCATCTTATGAGTAATCACTATAGGAAATGGCGTATATGTCGTGTGCCATATTGTGTGCCATGTGTAATTTATCGGGCACACGTCACAAAGCCTGTTGTATCGTGTGCTTGAAGAATTGCACACAGCACAAATTTGGCACACGGCACAAAGCTCTGTGTCGTGTGCTAGGTGCGTGACACACAACACAGAAGGATCAGGGTATTTTTAGGCTATTTGTTTCATGATGGAGTGTGGGCAACTTTTTTCTTAGTTTTTTCTCTAAATAACGTGGTTAATCTGCCACTAATTCTGAAACTGAATTTCTTTCTGCACATTGAGACAGCACACGGAGGACGATTTTCTTGATAAAATATGTATAATTGACTGATCACAAGCAAGTTACGTTAATGACATCCAAAAATTACCATTGAAAGAACCGACCTCCGAAAATTGCAACCGCAAGAACCCGCCTTTGAAAATTGATTGCATTCCATTCGAGCCCTATGTTCGAGCCATGTGGCTATGCCTTGAAGTCGCGTCACCCACTTGTCGGGCACTTTGAACCATAAGAGAATTGATCACCCTTTCACATCTTCTGAAATTGTTGGGTGCAACTATTCGATGCATAGTAAGTTAACACGATATCAAACTACAAGTCTTGAGTTCACGTCGTAACAACCGCATTTTTTGCTCAGTAACTCCGATTTCCATGTTTGTGTCCTAACCAGCTGCACGTGAGGTGGAATGTTAAATAATGTGAATTGCTCACAATTCCCTATCAGTTTAGACTTTTGATGCAACTGATGAGTGCATAGTAAATAAACAAGCACATCATCCCCTCACGGTGACAACCCTGACCTCTTGCCTTGTTCTCATGTACGCGGCCTGTGAGGAGGCCATCAATGCGTGGCCTCGTAGGGACAGAAGGGGGCCACTACCGGCACGAACCCGCAGCTTCGGCTGTTGGGAATGACTCCCTCTCACGATAGTGATTAACACAAACACCCATATGTAGATTACCTGATGGATATTTTGTGAAACAGACCATGAAGCCTCATCGTTTTTTCATCCATATATAGACAGCCCACACTGAGCGGCATACCAGGAGGACGGAGAGGAGACAAGTGTCAGAGAGAGAACTGCCAAGGAGATGAGATGGGATGAGATGATGGTAAAATTGTCAATTACGTTTTTGTTCTTAGCAGAAAACTAACAAAATGCCCTTTGGATGAAATGCCTGAGAGAGTGATAGATTGGAAAACAGAATGTAACTTTTTACGGTAATTTCTGAAGCTTTATTCATTCAATGCATATTTTCTGGAACTTGAGAATTTTTGGTGATGGAGATCTAATTTTCTATAATAATTAAAGAAAGGGACTGTTGGCAAATGCCTACTCAGTAACAGTACCGTACCGGTCCTCAAATCAGCACTAAAATTGTCAATTACGTTTTTGTTCTTAGCAGAAAACTAACAAAATGCCCTTTGGATGAAATGCCTGAGAGAGTGATAGATTGGAAAACAGAATGTAACTTTTTACGGTAATTTCTGAAGCTTTATTCATTCAATGCATATTTTCTGGAACTTGAGAATTTTTGGTGATGGAGATCTAATTTTCTATAATAATTAAAGAAAGGGACTGTTGGCAAATGCCTACTCAGTAACAGTACCGTACCGGTCCTCAAATCAGCACTACTATTAATCAGGTCTTGACAAAGGAACATAGAGAAGTCTTTTTTAAAAAATCTGATCTGATATCGAATCGAATATACATTTATTTCATCGATATGTAGATGTTTGTTATTGATTGGATTTTAAAAATTGGAGCAATGCTAATATTCTGTCATCTGTCAATCGGTAGAGGGACAATGGTCCATATACACGCAATGGGTCTGTCGATATCACAGGCAATCCAGCACCTAGGAAACAGACTGGAAGATGGAGAGCCTGCTACTTTATTCTAGGTAACAAGACATGGATGTTGGTTAGGTAGAAATGCCCTACAAGATGGAAACTTTTCAAATCCAGGTACTTAATACATGGTTGCACTGCATCTTAGGTGATTATGAATATGTTTTTTTTTCAGGCGGAGAATTTTGCGGTGCCATGGCATACTATGGAGTTGGGACAAACCTGGTGAGTTATCTGACCAAGGTGCAGAAGCAAAGCAATGTCACTGCAGCAAGCAATATCGCTTCTTGGCAGGGTTTATGCTACCTCACTCCTCTTCTAGGAGCATTCTTGGCAGATTCGTATTGGGGAAGATACCAAACAATAGTGATATCTTTGACAATATTTACTATAGTAAGTTTGTGCACCTTCAACTAATCTATTGTGCTCAGCTTAAAAAATAAGTCGCTTCACTCAGTTAAAATGGACTGTCTAATGATTGGTTGTAGGGGATGGCTCTACTTACACTTTCCGCATTGGTTCCTTCAAGCATCCACCTGTTTATGATCTCTCCGCAGGATGCCTTGCCTTCTCTCGGGCCTCTTCCTTACTGGTTTAGGCTTAGGTGGCATCTGGCCATGTGTTCCTACATTTGGGGCTGATCAATTTGATGAAACTGATGAATCGGAGAAGGTTCAAAAAGAGGTCTACTACAACTGGTACTATTTTGCTGTCAATGGAGGTTTCTTGATCGCTAGCACAACCCTCGTGTGGATTCAGGACAATTGTGGATGGGAGTTGGGTTTTGGAATCCCTACTCTGTTTTCAGTTATCGGAGTTGCTGGTTTCCTTGCCGGCATGAAACTTTATAGGTACCAGAGGCCAGGAGGAAGCGCACTTACAAGAATTTGCCAGGTTATGGTTGCAGCTATTCGCAAGGCCAATGTAGACGTGCCGTTAGACAGTTCTCTTCTATATGAAATGCCAGGGAAGGAGTCAGCAATTGTGGGGAGCCGGAAGTTAATGCATACTGACGGACTAAAGTACTTCCCTTTAATCAATTATATATCTATTACTATCATATCCATACTGCATACTGAAGTAAGTTTCTCATGACACTAATAAGTCTGATTGTTGCGTTTAGGTTCTTAGATCGAGCTGCCACCATCACCACCTGTGATGAAGTATCCCCTGATAGAATAAATCCATGGAAGCTTTGCACTGTAACTCAAGTGGAAGAGCTGAAAATCCTCGCAAGAATTATGCCTGTCCTACTAACCGGCATAATCTTTAATACGGCTGAAGCTCTCTTCCCACTGTTCATTGAACAAGGGCAAGTCATGAACAATCGTATTGTTAGCTTCTCAATACCTCCTGCCTCTCTAACGACATTCACTTGCCTTTGCATCCTCATTTTGGCTACAACGTACAACAAAGTTCTCATGCCAATGGTGAGTAGGATCACCGGCTTGAAGTATGGGTTGTCCGAGATGCAACGTATCGGCGTTGGTATGTTTTTCGCTATGCTTTCACCGGCGTCAGCTGCATTGGTTGAGATGGTGCGTCTTGACATTGCAAAAAACAGAGACATAGTTCATCTTAGAGTTGTTGCTCCTATGAATATCATGTGGCAGGTACCACAATACCTATTTGTAGGAGTGGCAAAAGTATTCAGTGTGGTTGGTTTCATCGAATTTTCTTATGAGCAATCCCCTGATGCAATGAGGAGTTTGTGCCAGGCTTGCTCACTTATCATGGTCACGCTCGGAAACTACCTTGTTTCTATCATGCTGCAGGCCGTTGATTCATTTACAACGGGAAGAGGGAACCAGGGCTGGATTCCGGAGAATCTGAACGAAGGGCATCTTGACCGATTCTTCTGGTTGATGTCTGGATTACAACTTCTGAACCTTCTTATATTCATCTATTGCGCCATGAAGTACAAGCGCAAACTAGCTACTTAAGTTTCTTGTACTAGCTTAAGACTGGGAGTACCTATGTATGTTTTCTCGGACCACAAAAAAAATGTAACAATTGTGTTTCTTGGTCTGAAGTGGTTTATGAACATTTCTCTTATGCTTAAAGGATTAGGAGTCATTCAGTCCACAATACTGGTAAGTAGTTTTGAAAAATTACTTGCCAATAGTTTAAGAGTATTTTTGTAACTTCGCCAATAATTGATGGATTTCTTTTTTCATAAAATATAATTTTGATATATCAACCACTACTTTATTGTAAGAATAATAATGAACACATTATTAACATCAAAGATTAATTAGGTTACTTATTTTTATTTATCTATCATCACGAAAATAAAAACTAAGCATGATAAATATATCGTTTTGACGATACTACCCTCAGTATGGTAAAATACTGGCAAGTAGTTGTGTATTTTTGATATCAGATCTCTACTATTAGATCAAACTACCAGCAAGTAGTTTTGAAAAAGATACTAGCAAGTATTGTGGACCGAAAAACTGCTCTAAAAGATAACTAGAAAACATGTGCAGCGTTCATAGGTTGATATAATGGTGTTACCCTATTTATCTGGCTTCTTGACATGATAATCATTGTAAAAGGCAAATTGATCTGGCACCGTATTACCTTTTTCAAGTGTAGAGGCTAGAGGGATTTAAGGTTCTCAAGTTTTGGATGATATCACGTCACTTAGTGAGTGGATGCCAGAAATGCCTAATCTGGTGTCATCGGACAAAATTTTATAGTCGCATCCTAACTATCTATTATATACATATTCGAACAAGAAAAGGAGTCACAATGTTTAAGGCCTATAAATTACCACATTATAGCAGCGTGTGAGCCTGAGGTCTCGCGTCGCAGAACCCTTCTCCTCCTAACACAATGGTGTGCGATGTTCTCTGTCCCGGTGAACTGATATCCCTGCCTCCACACGTCTTCATGTATTGAAGGTGTTTGATAGTATGTCAAAGAGATATTGCTACTTCTAAATGCATTTTCCTTCGTCTTGTAGGATAACACTCGAGGTTGGATACTTAGATTACATGAGACATTTGTGTTTGTATCCAATTAGCTATATCTTGTAGTCTTGTTGCTTAGCTTAACGAATCATTCTTTTGCATATCCATAGATTGACGACCAGCTAGCGTATGAGCTACTGAAATGCATTTTCTTATGTACTTCTAAACTTTCATGTGAAGGAATATTCAGAATTGAAAGCCTGGTGATTCTTATTTTTAGTGTTAAGGGGAACAGCGATATCAAATCTATTTAATAATAAAAGGAGATGAAGTTCTCAACAAGTTGCCTAGAAAAAAGAGAAATAGGCTAGAAATTCTCACAAAAAAGCCATCTAGCCCTTACTCACATTTTCATATATACTATGAAATAAATCTGGCCCTTGATCTATCTGCAGTGCATGTAAACTTCCCACCATCACCCTCGCGGTCAATCTTCCTCCTCCAAAAAAATCCTCATCCAAACAAAAAAAGAGATCCGGAGATTAAAAAATGAAGGAGTATCCAAACCTGATCCAATCTATAATTGACAACAACAAAGCTCCAGCAATTACGCATCATGCACGCCCCAAATACTCCAGAGTTCCAATACTGGGCCATCGAAGTTCCCAGGACCTGTTATGGATAACATATATCGCTGGTAGGATGATGAAAAAATCATCAAAGGGTCTCGCGAGGGGTAAGTTGATTGACTGAATATAAATGCACGTACGCATCAGACGAAGCTCCATTAATTTAGTTGTTACAAGGAATTACTGATCAGGATAATTTGATTTACAGTCTTTGGATACAGGACATACAAACGCGATCGCATCACAGTAAATATATGCTATCGGAAGATGACACCAGGGATCTCTGCACGCCCTAGAGTTGTATGCTGCTTGATTCCGCTGTCTAATTTTTTAATAATTATATCTTGTATATAGCTGTGACAAACCATTGACGCATGTACTAATTTACAGCTTTTCCATTTATTGTGGATTGTAGGAATGAGATTATATGCATGCCTTCATCCTGCATCAGTGACAATGCATATACGGTATACCATAGCAGGATTGACGACAATTGCATCTCCCAACCAGATGCTTCTCTTTCAATGACAGGTCAGAGAAACTGTCTCATTTGCATCTCTCCCATCCAGCCTGGGGCACTTGTGAATCAGATGTGCACAAAATATGTTGATAATTGTGAACAATAATTATATTTCATTAATATAAAAGTTCAACAAAGATACAAACTGCAATATCTCACCACGTATTATTGGCCTCTCACACATGCATGCAAATTGTAGGAGGACGAACATTACAAATGTTGGATCTAAAGGAGCTCACCATGAGGTGATTCTTAATGTCAAGATTACAGGTTATATCTATAGTAACATAGAATATTTCTATTCCCTTGAGATAAAGATATAAGAATTAAATGAATCCCATATACAGGTCCAATGAATCACTACAGAGCTGTGTTTGTTTATTTCTTGCACTTAGATATGTAACATTTAAAAGTGACATTGGTCAATTTGCCTGAAAAAAATAAACTTGTACTTCCTCCGTTCCACAATATAAGAATTTCTAGAACCCTGACCAAAAAGTAGTCAAGCAGAGAAAAGTCATATGTACTCATCATTTTATCTTAACTCACCAACTACACACCCACTCACCACCCACCAAATTTTGCCTTATCCCTAGAAATGCTTACATTGTGTGGATAAATTTTTAAATGGTTCAAATGCTTACTTTATGAACTGGTGCGAGTAGTCAAGAATAGCGCACTGATAATGTTCTTGCAGGTTGTTCGTAAATCTTATGTTTTAAAACAATTTTAATTGAAATGCCGATTGTTGTTGACCCAAGGGATTATATACTTTAGAAGAGTGGAAGTTCAATCTGCAAGTTCAAGGATAATATCAATAGAGAATATGTGGATACTCGTGAATTTGAAATAAAACTAAAATATTCAATGCAGGCATATTCTCCTATAGAGCACAACATAGTTACCCGATAATTGAAATTAAAATCAGTATATGTTTTCTCTTGGAAAAGGAAAAATAGTAAAAGTTTCCTATCGAGTTTGACAAAGATGCATCTTGATAATTTATATTCATTAGTCTAGCCCGTGCGAATGCTCGGGCAAATTGGCTAGTTCCTAAAATATGAGTTGTAGAGTGGTATGAATTCACATTCCTAATATGGACTCTAGTATTTTGATCAATGCTAATCTTCAAGTTTGTTATTATGGTGGTCTCAAAATATAAACTTTGTTGAAGTAGAAAACCTAATATATTTGTCACACACACTAGACACACATTGCTTTCTGTTGACTGGGTTCGGTGAGGATGCCACTGTTCTTGCAGCTAACGGGCTTTCTTTGCCTAGCTTGTTTTTAACTTGCAACAATATTTCCATGTTTTATGTCGTATCCCAACTTGGACATTTGATCGCTATTGTTACCATCGACTGGTCTTAGATCAGTTCTGCTAGCATTTGTTACTATTTTCATACTCTTAGTTGTAGGTCTGAAGAAGGAGCTGAATGGCGACAATGAGGGCTGGGAGCACACATTTGTTGACGCAGAGCGAGGGGCAATCACGACATCTGGCTGTGATTCATCGATTCACAGGCCGGCGACCAGTTCTGTCTCCAGCTTGTGTTCCTGACGACCTCATAAAGAAGAGCAGAGCAAAGTTCTGAACTTTGGTTCCGTCTGTTTGAAACAAAAAGAAAAACAGACTTGCCGTTTGATTATTCTGTTGTGTGAAATGTCGTTAGACTAAATCTTTGCCTCCAACTGAATCGTGCACGGCATAGTAAAATTGTGCTTTGATGGCCTGGGACGCCCGGGTGGGGGTGCATTGATGGCGGCAGCAGGTGTGCAGTCTATTGGTGCGGCGCTTTGATGGGCGTGTTTGTTTTTTAGTCTAAAATTTTATAGCTGTCATATCAAAAAGAATCTTACTATTTATGAGTATTAAATAAAGGTTAATTATAAAGTAAATTACAGGCCTCTAGACTAATTTATAAGACGAATCTAATGATGTTAATTAAGTCATAATTAGAAGACGGTTACTGTAGCATCAAAACATAAATTAATTAAGCTTATTAGATTCATCTCGAAAATTGGCAGTAATCTGTCAATAGGGTTTTGTCATTAAATTGATCGAAATATTCTTAAATAGTAAGATTCTTTTTGATGTGACAGTGCTAAATTTTAGAGGACAGAAACGAACAGGGCCTTAGACTATTCACACTCGGTATCCTTTAAATCTATTCTCTAAAAGAAATATTCTATCCTTCTCAATAAGATTTTTTTCTCTATACCAACTTTTTGTATACCCATCATACTCTATCTCATCCTCAATACCAACTATTTCCTGTAGGGCCCACACGTCAGTCACCCATCATTTTTACTCTCTTCTCCACTCTCCTCTATCCTTTCCTTTCCTCTCGCTCCCCCACGTGCCTCCCACGCCACCCCCGTGCCGCCGCCGCCGTTGCAAGCCAGGCCGTCCGCACCGGGCTCGTCTCCCTCGCGTCGCCTCTGCCACCCTTCCTCCTCCCGCGTCGCCGCCATGAGGCTCGCCTCGCTCGCGCACACACGCCGCCACCTAGCTGCTCGGGCGCAGATCCGGCCATGGTCCTAGACGGACCCGCTCGTTCATCGCGTGTAGCGTCGCCGCTCGGACAACCTACCTCGCAGTGGCGAAGCTAGAGCACAATTATGGGGGTGCAACTCTTAAGAGAAATGAAAGATTTAGCCTAATACATGGTGAAAATCTAATTTATTCAGTGTACATTTCAGAATCTTATGAATGTAGCCGCACCCACAAGCTTGTACGTAGCTTCGCCATTGCTACCTCGCGCGCCGCCGCTCTCTTCTTCTCCTCCCCGTGCGCTGCCACCCCCTTCTTCTCCTCCCTCCCTCCTCTCACCACCCTACGTGGCGACCGCCCGGTAGTTCGGATGGTGCGCCGACACGCGGGACCCGCACTACATCAAGGTAGCGTTCTCGCTACCCCGCTTGATTTGGCACATGGATTCGCCGCTCGCTGCTTTATCGGAGCCCTAGCGTACCATGGTGCATGGGATTATACGCCAAATAGATGTGGCAGTTTCTTTTGCAGTATCCCGGTGTAGTCTTAGCGGCATGGACAACAGTAGGGCCTCCTTTGGAATGGAGGAAAAACATAGGATTTTTGTAGAATTTAATTCCTACAGAAAATTTTCCTGTGACAGCCTTTGGAACACAGGATTGAATCCTATCAAATCCTTCAAAATTCCTATGGAATGGTTTCCTCCATGCAAGTTTTGGAGGAAAATTAACAAGAGGTCCAACCTCTTGTAAAATTCCTATGAGTCTATCTCTCTCTTCAATTTTCTGTGTTTTTCCTGTATTGCAACCAAACAATTGCTAAGAATTTTTCCTGTGTTTTCAATTCCTGTAGGATTGCAATGGATGACGAACTCAATTCCTATGTTTTCCTATTCCTATATTTTTCAATTCCTGCATTCCGAAGGAGGCCTAGAGCGGGAAAAAATCCGGCGTCCAACAAGAGCACAGTCTGCAGCGCATTGAACTCGTCGCGGGCCACGGGCGGTTCGCCGGTTCCAGCGTCCAACGGTCTTCCAGGTGGTTTCAGCGTCCCACGGTCTTCCACGGTCCTTATCACGACAGCTGAAGCGGCGCGCGGGCTCTAGATGAACGGCGGCGTTCTGGTGACGGGAGGAAGAAGGCGAGCTGGGCTGGCTGCCGGATTGCTCTTTGCTGGCAGGCTGCCTGCTGCTGGGCCAAGCAGGCTGAGTGGGGAGGAGGGAGAGGGAAAATAGAGGTGTGCCGCAAGGAAAGAATTGGCCCAAAGACGTGAGCTCTTCCTTTTTTTTATTTTTTATTTCTCCTTTCTAGTTCTATTCTAAATCGAAATCCTATACTATTTTGTAAATAATTTTGCACACAATAAAATCCTACATGTAACTAACCAGCATGAATGCAACAAGAACTTGATTTAATTTATTTAGAAAATAAATTCCTACCTAAGAATAATGGTAACAACCTAATTGATTAGAAAATTTTAAATTATTTCAAAATTTGAAAATTAGGGTGTTACAATGTCCCCTTGTAAGAACCTTTAATTATCATAGATTTTATGAAAAAGCCATAATGTTGCTTTTATGACGAAATCACACTTGCCACGTTGGAATTTTGGACCCACATATGGCACACGTGTGATATGTTGGAATTCTATGTCGAATCTCGGTTGTCACCAATCGTTGCTGGCATTTTGTTTTATGATGGTTTTGGTTTCTGTTTTATGACATTATTTTTGTCATAAAAAATTGTCATAGATAGGCCTTGTTCTATGACGTGTTTTCAAATGTCATAGATATTGGCATTTCTACTAGTGTGACAGACCTCGTCGGTTCTCCGAAGTCCACCACATTCGGAAAGTCTATTAGTAGGATTTCATAACGTAAGCATGTCCCTCGTATAGCCACGGTAAGTTTTCGACCCCTACACGAGGAACTTACGTGTGCTGAAGTAAAGTATCAATAGGAGTTTAAGGAAACAAAACATTCTTGTGTGAGCCTCTTGCCTGTTTAACTTTGACGTCTTGACTTAAATTATTAGCATTGATAACTTGTCTCGGACTCGTTCTCCCCGAGATAGGTATACCTTTGCTTTTTATTTGTGGCATCTCTTGTGTTTATCCCCTTATTTGGTTAGTTGGTAAACTTTATTTGTAGATTCAATGATCGTTAATTAATTGATAGTCCTTAAGTCTATCTTCTATGTGGAAAATAAATACGATACTTTGAAATACTCCTAGGTAAAATGCTACGACCGTGCGCTTGCCGATCTTATGATTTAATTTAAGTGCGTAGCAAACACCAACACTCTGTATTTTATAAGGTTATGTGCTTCCGTAGAACTTGCATCTACAACAATTTTGTTTATGTATTGACTATAGAAACAAATCGTGACATATTTTTGTAGCTTTGTATCTTGTAGGGTGATGTTCTACCAGAAAAATTGTTTTAGAAATATATATAATTATTTAAGTATTGGCAAGAGAAAAATATATCAGTTATCTTGATTATTATTTAATGTATGTGCAGAAGTAATTGTGTACAACTTCTTGGTCATTTATTAATGAGTAATTACATTACCTGGATTACTAAACTGCTAATTATATATGATGGTACATCATTACAATATATGTTCATTCATGTTCGCATTTTGTTCTCATTCGAACAATAGTCATAACAACGTGTTGATTTGCAATGTGCAGAAAAGGTCCATAAAACAAGTCAGTTAAATTCACAAAATACAGAAAGAAATATTTATGTCTTTCGATGCTGTGCATTGAATTGACAGGATAGTGATATTTCGGTCCTGTTTATAATTGGGCCGAGTTGTTCACGTCCGTAGCAACAAAACGGGCCTCTTGGCCTTCTATTGGGTGTGGAGGTAGGCGCAGCGAGCAACATCTAACGGCTTTGCTTCCTGCACTGCACGCGCCCGTTTTCATTTCCGGGCTCATCTAATGGGTCCGATAGCGCTAGCTAGGGTCCAAATTTATTTGAGTAGATTGAAAAATAGCGAGACCGTACAAAAATGTAGGAATGCATATATATGCATATAAAAATATATATACAGTGTGTGCACTGAATCTTTTGGTTGGTTGTTCAGCAGATATACAGTTTGAGAGGTAGGTCATCTGCCTGACAACTTGAAAGTTGGAACTCCTATCCACTCGCCACTCGGAGTTCCAGGAAATCACATGTAAGGAGACTCATCCAGGTGCTGAACCCGGCACCTCCTACCCAACGGGATCGGACGTTGATAGAACAGCTCTGCCTTAACAGCGTCACGGTTTCCAGCCACCTTCCCGTACCGGCGGTTGGCCCGCCCGATGTCTAATCTCAGAGCATGCCAGAACGCCCACGGTTGGGATGCAGAAATGGGAACTGCCGGGGATGCTGTCGCGCTGCCACCGTGGACACTGGGCGCCTCTTTTAGACCGAGGTCTAAATCGATAGGGACTATCGCTGTAGCGCCATGATTCTTCAATTGGGGCAATGGTTGATCGTGCGGGTGCTTGGTCGTGCAGCTCATGTGAGGATCGCTGGCGATGCCGAACACCACGATGGAGTGCTGATCTCTCAAGCAGCAGGAGGCCGTGTCTTGCGTTTTGTCCTCCAGATAACATGACGTTGTTGACGCTTCCATCCTTAGGAGCTCCTCGAGGCGTGGCCGTCGTCTCGCCTGCGCGAGCTCCATCCCGGTCCCGGCCTTGTCACTGATTGGCTCGTCGTCGCTTGACCTTGCACGCGCGCACTTCATGCAGAACACGGCGGTGAAAGGCGCACAAACGAACCTGTCAACGATGTGCCTCCGGGGGTCAGTGTCTTCGCCGCCTTCCGAAGAAGTGGCAAAGGAGACGAGCCAGCAGAGAGTGAGGCTGACTCATGGTCGCGGTGGGCATGAGAGGAAAATAGAAGAGCTCCCATATGCTGTCACGCCTCTCACCTCCGGGTGTATGTGACCATGCAACTGGGAGAATGTTGCTATTTTAAAACAAGCCACAAGAGAGGTGGTGACCGGCGCGGCAAAGAACCTGGTGTTGGGACTGTTTTTTATAAGGTGCTGATGCTGAGGTGGTTGTGGAATTTCTGCTGAGTAGATACGTTTCAGTGAGATTTTGAGGTGCTGAAGTGGTTTGTTGAACGACCTTTCCCAAGGTCAGATGTTCATTGGGGACCGGTGTGAGTATGGCCGGCCAGAGCAGGACAAGAGTCGATTGCGAGCTCAGGTTCAGAAGACGTTGGGAAGCGTTAAGAACCAACGGGCAACGGAGTTAGGAAAGCGTTATGAACAACCGGGAAGGATCATGTGTGTTAGCTGGGCCGGCGAACGCTCTGCAGTGCCTATTTTCATGAAAACAGCAGTGCATGACTGAGATGGAACTGGGTCGGTCCACTGGGCCCGTTCGAGAGGGAAATGAGGCCTACACGAGTTTACCGCCTCTACAAGTGATACGAGATTTAACCTAACGCGATTCATCAGTCACCGCTCTTCTTCCTTCTCGTTCCTGAGCCACCTCAGGTCCTCATCTGGATTGGACTTCAATGGATTGGACTGGATTAAGTGCTGCCCGGACTTTGTCACGGACGCCCTCCCTAATCTGGTATCACATGCCCGACTTGCCCAACATCGATATCTTTTTCCCTAATCTGGGACCCACGGCCACTCCCTCCGCCGTATATCTTGGCCGTAGTCCGTAGATGGATTTCCGCGGTTTGGCCTTCACTGGTCCATTTCATAAATGGTAGCCTTGACTGGTAAGAAGTTTTGGGTGGATTTGTTGTCCAAATATGGATCAATAGATTTTCTTGTTGGAACAATTGATTTGAAAGCTCAAACAATCAATTCTGAACTAATTATTTTGCAGTGAAGCAACTGATTTATTTCTCTTCCAGTGGCGTCTTCTCTGAGAGCAAGATGAATGGCAATAAATGGGAAGGTGCAAGATGACTTTCTTAGAGGTAGACTGGGCTGAACTCATTGTGGGACTGGCCGATAACATTTCACAGTCTAAGATGGTGTGATCTATGGTACGGATCTCTCAGAGCATCCAGGCCGTATTTGTTGGACGAAGTGCTTAAGAACTTATCTTTTCTCATAATGTACGTATTCAACTACCTCATATTCAGCTCACGCAATCTCTTGCACCAATTATAACATAAGGGCGTATATGTAATACCTGTATCCCACCAATGGTAAATGAGTAGTTTTTTATAATGTAAAAGAGTAATTTATATCCATCAAAGATAGAAGAAGACGGTTCCTATAAACACAATGTCCGAATCACCAGAAAATCCGAGTCGTCGGAGTGCAGAATCCAACACCTACAAAGTCCGATCCATTTTCGGACAATGAACTAATCGAGTTGTCCTAACGACAGCAAATTCGTAATGGAGGAGTACATCGGACAATGTCCGACACAATCGGGTTTTCCCATTGGACTGCAGAGTCTTGCCCTGGTATCTTCGGACAATGTCCGACTGGAATGTCCGATTCCTATCTGACTCGGCTAAAATTCGGAGGTGTCGGTTTTTCTCATCGGATTACAGTGTGTCGCACCCATCGAGTCGGACATTCGCACACATCGAGTCCGACAATGTCGGACCCCCATCGGACAATGTCGCACAATAATGCATCCAACGACTCTTTTTCAAGCCACGGCTATAAAAGGAGATTCCCATCCCTTTTGACCGGTTGGCAACTCTCACATTACGAAAAAACACTCCCAACTTACCTGAGCACTCCCATGCTCCTCCCTTTGTTCCTACTCCAATCCTTGGTGGGTTTGAGTACATCGTTCCTCAAGAGCACTTGATTCATTCTCAATGCAGACGCTTGTGTGTTTGTTACTCTTGGGAATTGATCCCCTAGACGGTTAGGCATCACCCGAGAGAGCTCCCAAACTTATGGTTGAGACTCGGGTTGTTTGTAATTCTCCCTCCTTCGTGGAGTTTGTTAGTGGATTTCATGTTTTGCCTTGGTGGTAGCTTTGAGAGGTTTAGGATTGATAAAGACCCGGTCCTAGGTGGATCCCTCAATGGAGACGTATGTTCCTTAGTGAATCTGAACTTCGATGAAAAATTCTTATGTCTTCTTGTCTCTCTTGTTTGTTGTTTAATTCCCACATGTGTGCTTTGATTGTGTAGCTTTACCTCGCATGCTATAGCTCTCTCTTTGTAGATCCCCTTTATAGGAAGCTTGCTAGCTAGTGCCCTTTTTATAGCTTTCTTACTCTAAACAGGTATTGTAGTCGAACATTTCCTTATGTGTAACTAGATTGTTAAATTAAATCATCCTCTAGGATAATCGTCTATTCACGACGAGTTTCACAAATATAATACACTTTTTTCCTAAAAGCGAAAAAATATCAAAAGCAATTAATTTTCAGTTTCCCCAAGAATCGATTGCGTCTAAGCGATAAAAGCAGGAGCGGATCTGCCGTAGTTCAAGCAAGGATTGATCCAAATCGGACCTTATAATAAAAAGATTAATTAAATTGGAGATGCGGGGTATCGATCCCCGTACCTCTCGCATGCTAAGCGAGCGCTCTACCATCTGAGCTACATCCCCCTCGTCTGTGCTAAGCCAAGCAGTTGTTTTAATTAAAAATTAGATGGTTTTGATCTGATGACAGCCCACCGACAAAAACGACCCGAGCGAAACCTTTCGCGGTGGAAGCCCATCCCCACGCAGCGTCGCCTGCCGCGCCGCTCGCCCACTCGCCCTTGGCCTCCGCGCGCGTCGCTGTCGGCGTGTCCCTGTCGCCGACTCGCCGTCCACGCGTGCGTGCCACCCGTTAACATAAATTTCACGCCTGGCAATCGAAAAGGCCGCGCTGGATTTTCTCTTTACCTTTTGACAGGAAGATGATGCATCATGGATTCACTCACGCGTCCACGACGGCAGCGCTTTCACTTTAACTTTTGACAGGAAGATCACATGCCAACATATACTTCTTATGGTGTTGGTAGACAAAAATGGGTACGCTTAGACTAGCGGACCGATCTCCAGATCGAGTATGGGAATTTTTTCTACTCCGGTGATCGGTACAACAATCTCTATAATAGAGACGGCCGGCCCAACCGCTATTCGTCCGCTATTCGCAGCGATTTCGCGGGCGATCGTCAAAGAGGGAGAGAGAGGAAAGGTGAGAGAGAAAGGTGGGCCCCACTATTTTAACGAACTAAAAAATGTTATAAATCACAAACCAAAAAACAAATCAAATTCTGATTATACCATTAAATTTATTTTAAAAAATAATTCAAAACAAGATCTCACATGGATATATTTTGATAAAATTACAAATAGACCCTACTCGATGGTATTTGGAGATGGTTGAATAAAATATAGATTAGTTAGTATAGATGTTGAGATATAGAGGTTGACGAGTGCGGAAGAAATTGGTATAGCAATAAAAATCTCGATGATCAGACAGTGAATATTCTATTTTAGAGGTGGAGATAGATATCAACGTCTTAGACTTTCCCTACTATAAATTACTAGAGAGGCGAGTGCGCTCCGCTGCGCCCATCAACCCACATACAAGATGATTAATGAGAGGCCGCCTAAACCATGGCTATGGGCTGGGTATCGAGTCCCAGTGTTGAGCAAAGCCAGCCCAACAGACACTGCAAATGCGAACAAATTACGACCTGCGGACGTAGTGGAGGACGCGGCACAACCGTAGGTGGACACACCAGTAACAATACACGTGTCAGGCACGCATACCGGCCACGCCAGTCAAAACGCTCAGAGCTTGCGGAGTCTAGGGGCTATCAGTTTTAGACTATAATAGTATGAGAATTACGGTATGTTCAATCTCGGATCACACCGAATTAGATTCCGACTGCTTCCATTGAAAGTCTTGTGTCCAGCAAAGCGGTGGCAGACTCTTCAATCCAGCATCATGCTTGGGCACATTTTATTTTGACTCGTGTCATATCTTTTCTTCGGCTGGACAGTTTTTTAATTCTTGAGGACTTATTCGGTTAGAAGAAAACAAGGGATCGATTGCTTCATGGTAACTCCTTCTCTTCTTGGTTGGTTGTATTCTCCCTCTAGATTTGCCAATTCTATGTACTGATATTGTGCGCAACATCGTAGATAGTTGTAGTTTTGTCAAATTTACTCTAAAGGGTAGAAGCTCAAGCTTTGATGAACGAAGGACATTTAACTTAGGACTATTTTCAGGTCCAAAATAATGACCATTATTTTCTCTCAACTAATGGTCATTACTTAGATCTAACGGTGTAGATTAAATTTTAGAAGTTAATAACTAATGGCCATTAGTAAGGGTAATATTGTCAAAATAATATGATTATAATACTAAAATTCATAAGTTAGTCAATTTTTCAATAAATTTGTTATAAAATATTTATTTTAAATTTGATTGATCATCATCATCATTATTGTAGTCAAGTTTTAGTGTATTTAACACAGGTTTGTATGATAAAAAATATTAATTTTTTAGTGCAATTACTAAACTACCCCTGAACTAATGGCTATTAGTTGAGGAAAAATAATGACCATTATTTTGGACTGAAAACCTCTCTTAACTTATGGCTTCATTTCAATTGATTCGATATGTTGGTTCTTAATTACAGTATGTGGCTGCTATGGGCCCGGCCTTTTCCATGTCCACTATGTCAGCCTAATCAGGCAGATTCTCTATGGCCACAAGCTGTTGAACGGAGCATTGATGTGCATGCATATGTTCCCATGAAGTCAAACATCCGAAAATTCTCTGTTTTATCTTAAGAGACGAGTGGCGGGTGGTGGAGATATATCGAGGCGCGCTTGACTCTCCTGCTCTTTGGAATAATGCGAGTTACGAATACGTTTCACCAAACCCATCAATAGTCAACAATGACAGCGGCGGGTGGAGGATGCTTTCTGAACCTAGACTTGTGATCTGTCGATGCCCTGTGGATTGCATGGTCGCCACTCGCCACGTCTCATGTTTCAGTCATAACTGCATGTATCTTATTGGTGCAAGTGCGCCAGCAAGGCAGTCAGTTGCGTTATCGACAAGCTGTATAATTCAATGCCTAACAGATACTGTGGCATATAAAAGACAACTTGAAAAATCTTGGTCTACCTCGCGAGCCTTTCAGAGTTAGAAACACAACTGAAGCACATATATGGACACTGTCATTTCTGCAGTAGCTAGTGAATTAGTAAGCCGATTCATTTCCTTTCTTTCCAAGAAGTACAGAAGCCAGGCATGTCCGGAGGAAAGCATAGAAATGTTGCAGCATCTCCTTCTCCGAGTTCACACCGTCGTCGAGGAGGCTGAGGGGAGATATATTCGGAATTCAAGGATGTTGCTACAACTGAAGGCACTACAAGAGGCCATGTATATGAAGGGTACGATGCATTAGACACTTCTGTGCCTTTGAAGAAGATTGAAGAAGTAGCGGTGAGTAGCTCATACATATGGCCTTTTCCAACTTCAACATGCCTTCGTACAGCAAACAGAACTTGTGGCAATAAGGTACAAAGGGCCGTTGAAAAGTTAGAAACTGCAATTGTGAATATTACTGAATTTGTTATCTTTCTAACGGGATGTGAGCGAATGCCTCGCAGCCCCTACAGTAGCTATCTTTACATCGATAACTTCATGTTCGGTCGCCAAGTTGAAAAACAGCAAGTGATCAACATCTTGACGCAGGAGAATCCGTTGAGGTTTCCAACTGTGCTGCCTATAATTGGAGGTTGCAGGGTTGGTAAAAAGACCTTAGTTTGGAATATCTGTTGCGATGACAGGATCCGCTCCTACTACTCCTCTATATTGCATTTTACTGGGAATGGGAATGATAAGATTGATCATCAAAAGTTTATGCCAGTAAGGACTTTGGTCACTGTCGAATTTGTTTCAGATGTGACTGACGAGGAATGGCAGAAATTTTATTCATTAGTAGGGTGCACAGGTAAAGGAAGCAAGGTGATCATCATAAGCAGGTCGGAGAAGCATGCAAGGTTTGGAACAGTTATCCCAATCAGAATCCATAGTTTGTCTCACGAGGAATACAGATATCTCTTCAAGGTTCTTGCATTTGGAAGCGCAAATCCAATGGACCATCCAAAGTTAGCTTTAATAGGACAAGAGTTAGCAACGATGTTCCAGGGGTCACTTGTAATGCTAAACGTGTATGCCTCCGTGTTGCGAAACAACCAGAATGTTGCGTTCTGGTCTCGGGTCCGGGAACTGTTTAGAGTTATGGTGCAAAAAAATCTGGCAATTTCCGGGGAGCATCCAAAATCTCTTTTAGAGAAACATGGCACAGCTGTTGATATTACCGGGTTCTCTGTATCTTCTATGTCTGGTACTTTGTTCCGACTCGTCCTACTGACAAGTGTGAAGGATGCTTACAAAGGTGACCTACCTACGATGGAATTTGGAGATATAGTTGCAGGCTCTTTGAACCTGCCCCAGAAATTTCGGTTGGTTTGGAAATCAAGGCTGCCTCCTTATAATGTCATCTGCGCAAATTGTGTTGCAGAGATGCCTCAGCCACCAGTATCGTCGAGAAAGAAGCGTAAAATATCCTGAAGTCTTCCTGTCTTATTGGCTGTTACTATCTGCTCAAAGATTATAGCATATAGTTCTCATTTTGATACCCGTAGAGTATAACTTGCTTCTGTGATCATAATTTGTGAAAACCAAGTCACGGCTAATATTAATCTTGTCCAGTACATAATGTAACGCAACTTTGGCGTTTTATATGTACCTTCCCATACGTGATTTAATTTTCTTTTACACTACTAAAAAGTGATTTATAGTGGTAATGTGACACCTCCATTTTAGGCAACTAAAAATCACCTAATAAAATATTTTTCTTCCCATATTTTCTTTTCAACAATTTAAAAAATATAGTGAATTAGACACTGACGAAGAATTCTTCTCTCTTTATATCCCAATACTTTAAAATAAACATTGCTCCAACCATGATTGTTATTTTATTTTTTCACCAAATTTTATTTAACATTATTCTTCTCCATTTATATTTTCTCTCCCACTTATTTGGAAGTTGGCTATTATTTGGTTTTACTTGCAATCCTATTTTGTTTACTTCAAACCCAAAAATGGAAAAAGAAAAAAAAGGAAAAGAAACCTTACCGGGCCGGCTCCCCTCCCCGGCCCAGCCGCCTTCCCCTTAGCCTAGTCCTGCACCCGCCTTCCCTCGGCCCAAGACCGACGACACCACTTCTTCTTCCCCACCGCACGGGCGCACCCCTTCCGACAGGTCTCGCTGGCGTGGAGCCCCGCTCCGACCGGTCCGTGGCCGGGCCATGGGCACCCACACGCGGACCAAGAAAGCGGTGCGCGTGCCACACCCCGGCCTCCCCACTCGCGAGCGCATGTCGCAAAATGACGCGGCCGTGCCGACATTGACATGCTTCTCCCCCTCCCCCTTTTTTCCCAAAGCCGTGAGATGAGCCGCACATAGTGCCTCCACCACCCAACACCATGCATGCTCGTCCTCACCTCAGGACCTAGCCGACCGAGCGCTATAAAGCCACCCCTCCTCTCCTTGTTGGCCTCACCGTCACTCCGACCACCGGACCTATTCCACATATTTTCCTATTAGAAAATAAATCATAAATCCATAATACCCGTTGTTTTACACTTAGCCCCCCTAACCTTTTAAGTATTTAGATCCAAATCCTAATCTTTATAGAAAACCCCCGGCCACAATAGAAACCCAGCTTTGCACGTAAACCCCTAGACTTTCCCCGTGACGCTCCACTCTAGGGAATACACCGTGTATACGTACAAATCCCCGGAACAATACTTGGTACACACGTAGATAATACAAATCCAAGTACAACAACCTTTATTAATTCCTCAAAGGGATACAACTAGGGGATACATGGTCCGGATTACAAGCAAAGTGGTAGATAGGCCAACCTCACATAAAAGAAAACATACTCGGAAAGCTTCATAAACTCCACAGGCAACATCGAGCGAAGGATGCGACCTACTCCTCGTCTTCATAATAATCTCCATCACCTTCTAAATGACTAAGCAAAGGGTGAGTACATAAGGTACTCAACAATCTCTACCACTAGCAAGGGATAAAAATATACATGCGTTTGGATGTGGTCAAGGGAAGGTTAAGGTTTTACGGAAAGCGGAGATGCAATTGGGCTCACTATAGAAACAAAGGGATTCTTGAAGGGGAAAACATTTTATAGTTTTAGTTGGTTGGACCTAGGGGAGAAATTCATAGATCTCGACAGTTCCCATAGTTTTTAGATGAGCCGTTCGACCGAAAGTCATAACAGCTCTAGCACTATAGGCAAACACTATTTCCGAAACATACGGGCACAAGGTTGTCCACTCACACATCAAGAGTTTAGTATTTGTGGCTAATCAACGAGAACTCAAGATTTGGTGTGTTAATATATCGTGACAATGGACATCCGGATAGTTTTGTATACTTTGCGAGAGATTGGTACACATTACCCACAAGCTATATTGCTCTTAGCTACGGGACACATAACGCTGCCACCACAACTAGGCACGCTCACAAGTCTACCCTCGAATGCCTAGGGATCCGACGGATATGACACAAGCATATCGTTCACCATATATGTGCCAAGTATTGGACTTCACCAAATAAACGATCTCCGGACCTCCGTGATCTACTACACCCGGTGGAACTTCTTGCTCGTGTAACCCAAGGTTTGGTGCACGGTCCTGCCCATAACAGGTTATGTGGTTATCAACAACTCACCAATTCGAGGTTTGAAGAATCGATCCTTATATGGCAGGGAAAACACTCGTCCATCGCAAATGGACAACACCTAATATCAAGTATTCTACACCAGTACTTGGAGTTTCGCACACACGGCCGGTAACTTTCCCACCCAACTTCATCTTAACACAGCTTGGTCTAATCACCCACCCATCAACACACACACACACACACACACACCACCACCACCACCACCACCACCACCACCACAAACTCATTTTCACGCATTTTCATAAACAAAGTGTATGATGATAATAGTAACAGTTCCTAAGAAAGTACTATAACATTATCATTAACAAAGTTAACAATGACATCTAGGTTGATCTCGTGGTCTATGGCCAATCAAGGGTTTAATGTTCATATCTATAGTGATTTGAACATTAACATACAACAACCGGGCTCTAGAAAAATGATTACAAGGATTAATGCATATAAGAGTAGTTTCCTAAATAGGGGTGAGAAAAGGTAGAATAATAGGATCAACTATGATCAAGAAATTGATAGAGCTTTCCTCCTAACGCGTCCTCGAAGTCCGGGTCCTTTGGCTCCTGCTCCTCGGTTGTCCTCGTCTACGTGACGACGTTAAAATACGTAAGCTATGCCACATAAAGTAACGAATACAAAAAGAAATAACAAGGAAAAACCAAATAAAATGAAGTGAAGAGGAAGGCTCTAGGTGCTAGGGTTTGTTATGACAATTCCAAAGGCATCAAAATCGCCCGAAACGGAGGTACGGTTGAAACGTTATGGGCGTTGGAAGCTCTAGGGTTGTTTTTGTGAAATGGCCATGGCTTCTATAAAAAGGGAGGATATTTTGGTAATTTCTGAAAAATGGAGGGGCTAAAATGCAAAATGCATTTTTGGCCGTGTCGAGAACCTATTTGTAATTTTTAGGAAAGTACATGGGCTTTTTGTAAAAATCTAGGAGCTCTTATCTAATATTGGGAAAAGGGAGGGGGTTTATATAAAGTTTAGGTTTAAAGGCTTTTGGGGATTATTTTTGTATTTCTCTACCCAATTAAGGGCAGAGCTCACTCGCCTCACTTTCTTCCTCTTTCTCTTCCTTCTTCATCCTTTGGGGTTGTGCTAATGTGTGAGGGTAAGTCCTAAACGAGGTTGAAGCACTACTTCTTTCTATCAAAGAAAAATACTAACATTGCCCGTAGGTCAAATGGCGGGGAATTTTGGTGAAATATGTTCACGGGACGGGGTCCCGTGGACCGGTCCGGCGGCTCGGTCCACCGGTCCACGGTGGACCGATGGGCAAGTGCGGCCGGGCGCTCGCCGGAATCAACGATTCCGGCGTCTTTGGTGGCCGGAGGGGAGGGCCGAGGGCTCGCCAGTGACCACCGGGTCACGACGTAGCCGGGGAGGGAATGCGCAAGCGTGGCGGTGACAGAGGAGGATGCGCGACCCTGCCGGAGGTCCGCACGGCGGCGACGTGAGGAGGGAGTGGCCGTGTGGGCTCGAGATTGTGGGGGTGGTGGTGCGTGAGGATGCGCGTGGGCCCGGCGAGGTTAGGCAGCATCTTGGCTCAAGCGAGCGGAGGGCTCGGAGTGGTCTGGTCGATGATGAGGAAGAGGAGAGAGAGGGAAGGGGAAACTAGGAGAGAGCTTGACCGGTTCACCGGGAGACGATGGCAAGGAAGGGAAGGTGGGGGTGTCTTTTATTGGGGCGGGGTGGAGGAAGGCCACGGCGGCGGCCATGGCGGTGGCAATTCGACGGTGGCGCGTAGGGAAAAGGAAGGGGCCCGGTACACGGGCGGGGGGGGGGACGGAGGGTTGGCGGATGCGGTGCGGAGGGAAAGGTGCTCGGGTAACGACGAGCGGCCTCGACGGCTCGGCCGGAAACGGGGATCACGCATGGGGCGGGTACGGTGGGGTGCGCGTGTGGCACGGAGGGCGTGGTCGTTAGGTCGGCGCTTGCGGACAAGGCGGGAAGCGGTGGCTCGGGCGTGGTGTTGGCTTGGCAGCGCGCGCGGAGTGCGAGGGCGCGGGGCGAGGGACAGAGCGATCGGAGTGGCGGACGCGCGACACGCGTCATGTCTCGCGCCGTGCGCGGCGAGGCGCGAGGTGGGGGACGGGGTCGGGCGGGCCAGGCCGGGAAGGCGAGGGAGCTAGGCCGAGGTGAGGGAATTGGGTAGGGGCGGGCCGGGCCGAGAAGGCGAGGGGAGCTACGCCGAGGTGAGGGAATTAAGTAGGGGCGGCCCTTGGAAGGTTTAATTGTTTTCCTGATTTTCTATTCCTTCTTCTCTCCAAAAATCCAAATAAAATCAAGTTAAATCCAAATAACTCCGAATAAATCACAATAAAGCAAAACAAAATAAAGGCAAGGTAGATAAAATGAAACAATTATGTTTTAAAGCTTTAGGGTTTTATTTAAAAATTCTAGGTGTTATTTACTACAGATTTAAGTTAGGTTTTAATTCCTTGTTATTTTCGAAAACGTTTTTGGTGAATACGAGAAAATGATTTTCTTAGTTTTATTTTAAATGGCTGAAAATCGGGGTATTACATTCCCCAAATGACGGATAAGCCCTTAGAACCTTCTATTTCCCCACAACAAATTACGAATAGGTCAATGAACCTTCTAAAAGCCCTAGAAATTAAATTGTAACTTCGTTTCACACGATTTTTTTCGCCATTCCAAACCTCTACTCAAACGCTAGCCCCCAAGGCACTCCTTTTGTTTGGTTTATTTGGTTTATTTTGTATATTTGGATTTATTGCCTTTTGTTATAGTTATTTTCTATTTATAAATGTAATATAGACGATGTGAAGTTTGAGGAGGAGAATCCGAAAGATCCCGAGTACATGGAAAGTGACCCGGAACAGCTCCGACGCAAGCTCTACTTTCCTTGACCATGATTGATCCCATGTTACCACCGCTATGCACCTATTACTAGAACATTTTCTATTTATGTATATGATATCAATATTATTACCTAGTATTTACCTATTTGTATTTATATTCGTATATTTTATATGAATATGTACATATGAGCCATCACACCCTACGAACCATGATGCCCTAGGGGGTTACCATTGGTTTTGCTAATGCTAACACCTTGCCCCGTCACTAGGACACTTAGTAAATGCCAACACGCATTGCATCATTACTTTTATCACGATACATATTATACCTTTATTTACAAAATGCGTAGTAGTGTGTGTAAAAGATGAATAGAGTAGAGACAACCAGGTTTAGGCAAAGAGCCGATGATGATAGGGTTACAAGGTTTGGGGTGAGGTTCATGTTGTGATCATATGGATTTATGGAATGAGATAATGTTGGATCCACCTGTCGCGGATGAGCGCTCGCCCTACCATATAAGGACCGGTTCTCTTGAGCTGCAACTCGGTGATCTTAGGGCAACCATGGAACCTATTATGGACAGGACCTACCCTCTCCCCGTATGGCCATAAAAAATAAATGCGTCTGGGGTAGGTACTTGTCGGAGGACAAGAGTAGGTCCCCGGATCGCATGGCCCCGTTAAGTCTATGGTGCGGGGTGCTCCCGGTCATTCGTAGCCTTTACCTTGACTACACTCTCAAAATGCATGCATATACCCTTGTGTAGTGTTGGGCTGGCTGAGTACCTTTCGTACTCACCACCGTTGTTAATATGTTGAGACAAAGATATGGATTACACTGGTGACTAGGAATAGGTTGTGTTCTTCAATCAAGTTGTATGCCGCACGGGGATGCATATCTCTAGCGGCGGTTGTGCGCTCAGGATCGGGCCACGGACGACCCGGATTTGAACGGTTCTTGTCCGAGGCTTCAAGCCTCCGATAGGGGCTGTAGGCCTAGGTCGGGCCGCGGAGCGCCGGAATCTAGGTGAGCATTTTTTTCTTGTGGGCCTTTTCCTTCTTTTTTTCTTCTTTAAACAAGGCCAAAACCCTAGGTGTTCCCATTCCACCACCAAAGGCCCGCCTTCGTTAGGGTTCGGGTCTAGATCCGTGTGATCCTTTTCTAATTCTTTTTGAAAAAAAAACAAGATTGGAACTCGATCTATCTTGATCTTGATTTTTCATGGGCCGAGGTGGCTCGTGGGCCATGACCTAGTCACAACTAGGGTTTGTGCGCTGCGTGCCTTCTTGGCTTGAGTGGCTATGCCTGGCCTTCGTGGCTCGAGGGTAGGGTTAGGGTTCTACATGAACCCTTGTTCTTTTCGATCTCAACAAGTTCTTTGTGAAAATTTTCCATTTTAGAGATTTCACTACCTCTTCGTGAGGCTTTCGAAAACAAGATAATATTGGGACCTTTGGCTCGCTTGATCTGAATCATGCGACCGGAAGGCTCTCGTGTGGCTTTTTTTTTCTTGTGCTTCATTTTTTCATCGGCTCTCATGCGGCCAAAGGGCTCTCGCGCAGCCTTGTTCTTTAGATCTTCTCGCTTCGTCTATCAAGATCCCATTCTTGATGTTTCTTCGGATCATGACTGCAATAAGTCAAGATCCAGTGCGAATCCTGGTCCAAATTATAACTTACTTTCAGAGCCAACACGATTAATATTACTCGACAAATCTTAGCTGCAGCATGCTAAGCTGCTATCGCACTCCTCTCGACAGATCTTAGCTACAATCGTGCATAGATACAAATTCAATTGTAATTAACTATTGCTCGATTAGAGCGTGCTGATAATGTGTTAAGTTATCGGTAGATCATAGGTACGTAGATCACAATGTAACGAAGTAGTAAAACCACAAAGAAATAGAGGGGATAAAATTCTTTATTGCTCCGTATTCGCATATTACAAAATGAGCATCTCATCGACTATTTATAAGGGTGGAACCTATTGCGTGTTGAGCCCAGATTTGATATAGAGTCCACATGGACCAGGAAGCCTTCTTCTAGAAGGTGGGTCTGACCTAATAAGAGTTTTACAATAGGCAAAGACATTTTGGTGGTCCTCACGAGAATAAATTCTGGTGGTCGATCCCTTTTAGGAATGTTTTCATTTTTGAATATTTCTATTTCTAAAAATTAAGCTTTCTGCTTTTAGCATTCCCTGTTTTAGAATGTTGACCTAGCATTTCGAGATACCACGTTTTTGTTGAACCAAAATGTTTATATTTTCTTAATACTTTTGAAAACATTGGACAATATGTTTTATTTTATTTAACATTTTCACATGTTGACGCAACTTTTCACACATCGACTTAACATTTTTGACATGTTGACTCAACATCTTTAATTTTACTTGACATATTTATATATGTTGAATCAACTTTTCACATGTTGACTTAACAACTCTTCGGAGAATCTAGTGGCGCAACTCGTCGAAGAATTTAGTGACGCAACTTGTTAGAGAATTTAGTGGCACAATTAAGCGGAGAATTTAGTGACGTAATTTAGCGGAGAATTTAGTGACACAACTTTTCGGAGAATTTAGTTGTGCAACTTGTCGGAGAATTTACTAGCACGACTCGTTCTAGATTTCTTTATTGTCACATGATTTGTACCTAATTGTCCAACATCTCCTCCTCCAACCATAAAAATCGACGGCAAGTCGGAGAATTTAGTATGCAAGGGAGTTGGAGAATTAAGGATGAGAACTACCTATAGAATTTAGTGGCGCACCTCATCGGAGACTTTAGTGGAAGCACGTCATAGAATTTAGTGATGCAACTCATCGGAGAACTTAGTTGTGTAATTCATCAAAAAATTTAGTGGTGCAACTCGTTGGAGAATTTAATGACGCAACTCGTCGAAGAATGTTTGTCCAACATTTCTGTTTAAATAACATTTTTCCCAATGCTGGTCCAACATTTTCACATATTAACCTAATATTTATGATTTTTATTAAACATAGTAAAATTTTGATCCAATATTTTTAAATGTTTGTCAAACAATTTATTCTAATCATTACTTTTTAGATTTTTTTATTTCTATTTTTTTTAATTTTTTGTAATTGTTAGGGTTAGGGTTCCGGCGTCCTTTAGTGGCGGAGCGACGACGAGATCCATCGAATGTGAGGCTGCGAGGCGACGCGGCTAGGTGCAGCAGCTTGGGGCGCGAGGCTCAGCATTGATTTAGGATTCCGGTCAAGGCGGCGCACCATCGGAGCGAGGCGGCGCGAGGGGATGAGGGCGAGGCCCCTGCGCGGACCTAGAGGTTTGGGGCGAGGTGGCGGCGGGCCTGGGGTTAGGGGTGAAGCGGTGGGGCTGGGGTTGGGTGACACGATGACACGGGGGTCGGCGAGGTCGTGGCGGCATGGAGGCCGGGGCTAAGGGCAGCCGGAGCCGCGACGACGTGGAGGTCGATCGCGGGACGCGAGGGCACGGGGCGGTTAGCGCAGGGATGCACGGTGAGGTGGGGCGTGGTCCCAACGCCTAAGAAGAAGGAGGAAACTAGTTTGTCGTTTAGTTATCTAGTTTGTCTCTAAGGGTGACCACTAGAATTTTGGTGGTTGACCGCCAAGCTGGTAGCCCCACCAAGTCGACCCAACGACTCGTCGACCATGATTTTTTTATAAGAATTTTTAATTAATTTAATATAAATAACAGTCTCATTTAAAATTTTACATAACTAGCAGGTCCATTACCCAACCAAGAGGGCGACAAGGCCTGTTTCGGGCCTAGTCGCCCATTGAACCAGCGACAGACAAATATCGCCCAACCAACGGGTGATAAGTGATATATTTCCCGTTGAAAGGGCAGGGAACTACAGTAGCTTTATTATTTTTTTCAGAATTTTCTGTCAAGAAGCCTATTGATATCTCAATTAGAAAAATTTTCAGGCATCTGATATTCATGCCAATTTTTATGGTGGTAACCAATATGCCGGTGCACTACTTTAACATAGAAAAGTCCTAAAGATATTAGTAAATTCAAACTAACATTTTATAGAATAGACTAGTTATTACAGATAAATTTAATTTTTAGACCATCATAACCTTTGATAAAAATTAAGAAAAATTTAACTAAATCCATTTTATCTTAGAAGTAAAGATATAATATTTTTGAGGGTTAGGTTTTATTTTAAAAGTTTGAATTATTTAAATTTAATCAAATTTGAATTTCAATTCAAAGAAAAAATGACATTTGGGGTGGACCTAGTATATTAGTACCCAAAAATAAATGATTAGTAGGAAATGTGTAACAAGCAGTCAAGGAGAGGCCCAGCTGTGAAGCTAGCAGTAGGGCCATTGGGGAAGTCAGGCCACGAGAGACCGGGAAGGCAGCGTGCCGGTTTGCGGGAGCGTGCCACTCTGATACATGAGCAGGGACAGGTAGTGTTGCACATTAGTGCATCTATCTGTGCAGGTCGCGGGAGAAGTGCAAGCCGACCATATAAGATGCAGTTCTGGTGCTCTCAGTGGCGTAAACGATTCTCTCCATTGATTTCGAAACACAGAAAAATGTATCTATCTGAACCTGTCTTGAAATCACAACGTCACATATTTGTACAAAGACATAGCAACTAGCATCCTGAAAGCTAACTTTCATAATAAGTCTGGAATCTGATCAAACAACTTGTCAAATTACTGGAACAATAAAAAAACTGTAGGAGCAACAGCAAAAATAAGAAACAAAAGCAGAGTTCTTTGTTTTATAATTGATCATAGAGCAAATTAGTAATTAATTGTCCTCTATTGGCCTAATAGAATCTGATACATGGAGGAAGAAGAGGAGTGCCATGTATATAGCCCGTCATCTCAGATTCTTCTTCACTCGGCAGTCTGACTAGCCCAGGAGTTGGGGACGATAAACATTCATGGCTGATGACATAACCCTCTGTTTGACAGCCTTCTGGATATGATCGAGGACGTGCCAGCCGTGCGGCCACCTCATAATGGTGCCCGTGTTGCACTGCGCTGCCACCAACAGAACACACAATTATCCCCAAAGTTTACACAACCGATTGAAACAGGGAAACCACTTTCCACTGGTTTCACCAAAAATCCAGTCAACAAATCGCTTAAGTATTAAATTTGAATTTGGAGAGACTTGAAAGCAAACCCATCGGTTTCGATAGTTTACCGCTGAATGTTTCTAGTTAATCGCTTAGTTTTATCGGTCTAACAACAATTTTCTTCTTTTGAAAAAAATATTATTTTATCGCTTTACATGTCAGTTTTTGCAATTTGACGCTCGGTATTCACAATTTTCAGTATTTAATAATTTTCAAATTTTAAATTTCATTTGCATAGCCGGCATATCATGTATCATGTCCAACATGAATATTCTTGAGCTGATTGCTCCTGGATCTCCCCCCCCCCTAGCATGGTGGCCGGCCGCGGTGGCCACGTCGCTGCCTACTCACCGCCGTCTAGTGGGCCACAGGCCGTGGGGAGGCTAGGATAACCCGATGTGAACCGTGAAATCCTTGGCTCACCCTTCGTCGTATCCGGAGTGCCCCAACAACGTTGCTCGATGGGTGGCCCTTGCTTGCCGGTCGTCCGGTGGCCTATAGCGTGTGGGCCACAGTGGATTCCCTCGGCGGAGCCACACGCAGTCTGCACTGCCCGCATCGTCACCGACTACGTCGTCGAGGAGGAGGGACATGGGGACTTTTGGGCTCGCCGAGCCTCCTTCCACCTCGCTGATCTAGCCCCACAATGCCGGATCCGAGGCGGTGGTGGCGGGGAGAAGAGGGAGGGAGTAGCAGGGAGAAGAGGGAGGGGGCGCTAATGAGGAGAGAGGGAAGGGAGACGCAATTGTTGGTGAGAGTGAGGGGCAGCGCGACCACTGGGGAGAGGGCTGGGCGGGGTGGCGCACCGTGCGCGGTTAGAGAGGGTGGGGCGGGGTGCTGTTGGAGAGGACAGAGCGGGGTGATGTGGGGGCGGTTAGGGTTTCTAACCCTAGCCGACCCTTTAATATGGGTTGAGGCCCCCCAAATGGTGTAGGCTGAGCCTTCTTCGCAATATGGCCGGGCCAACTATTTTTCTCTTAAATATGTTTTCTTTTTCGTAATTTTTATGGTACAGTCCGTTAAATTCCTTTTTATGAAATTGAACAAAAGTTTACGCATATATAAATATCTAAATTGCCAATAAAAGACCAGAAATAAACGGTATATTTAACCCTGTAACGGATACCTTTTGTATCCTTCTCTCTTTATGTTAATTGTAATTCATGTCTATGAGATAATAAAATATGAGATAAACTACACTCAAAATATATTAACAACTTCTATTATTTGCTTCATAGGCGTGACTAGGGTGCTATAGAAAGCATATCATGTCGTGCATTCAGTATGATCCTTCTTTCATTTGAGAAATGCATGAGAACCACAAGTCACTTGTTGGCAGCAGACAAGACAAATCACTCACCACCAGAGATCAATTTTTTGGCTCTCCGTTCTCCAGTGGTGAAGATCTCCGTGGTGATCATTTGACGGTCCTGGTAGTTGCCGAGCGTTAGGCAACACTTCTGGCATGTCCGGGAAATTTCTCCACGGTTATGAACCACTGAATAGGCGTAGGCCTTCCGTGCTCCACAACCTGATGATAATGGAGATGAAATCATCCCGTGCTCCGCTAAAACTTGGATTAGGATTATTTATCAGGGACCGGGAGGGATTGATTACGTGCACAACGTAGTTCCCAAATGGCTCTGCTGGTGGCTTCACAACGGGTTTCATGATCTCTGACACTAGTGTACCATAGAGTTGTGTGTTATTGCAGGCAGTAAAGCACTCTCTGAGAACATCAGCGGAAACGAACATCACATATGGAAGTAAATGTTAAATAAACATAATGACAACCTCATGGACTTGGCAGGCATAAGGACAAATGACAACCTGACTACCGGGGAAATGCTTGTAGGGATGTAAGTGGGCTGGGCCTGTCGTGAACCCACATCTAGTTCAAATTTCACGGGTTTTCATGGATTACCCACGAAATTTGTACTAGGTGTAGGTTCACGGGCAAGTCCATTTGCATCTCTAAATGCTTGCCTTTCAGCAGAATATCTTAAAGATAATCTAGATGCAACTCATGTGTAGGGCGTGGTTAGTGTATTATTGGCCAGCAGAGCATTCCTGCACTTTCTGCAAAAGTTATTCCCTATGTTTTACTTTTCGATTAAGGTCAGCTACTTTAAAAGCCTAAAACAAAGTTTAAAATCAACTGCAACTTATCAGTAATTCAGAGTAGCTTGATTTCTATAAGCATTCTAGTTTATACGAATAATAAAGCAGGGAAATTTGTGCCCTCTGACCGATCAAGATATATATACTTTTGTATAATTGTTGTCCATATGCTCAAGAAACTAATATTTAAGAAATGACGGTTAGCATAATATGGGAGTTTTCAAGCACATATTGAGTGGTTCAATGAATACGTGATTAACAAACCATCTAAAAAAGGATAGTCCCATGCATGCAGCTATCAGCCTATCACTCGCGCGTAGGGTTCGGGGATGGGTGCAGCCACTTTGGATCTTTTATAGTGTAGCTTTTTCCTACACTTTTGCAAGAGGTTCTTTCCAGAACTTTAAGTCACGACCCCATTATCATGGTCACATCTGGACTGCTTAATTTGCAAAAATATCAATGGTCAGCATATAAGCATGAGAACTCAATTCATTGCAAACCATGATGATCTCCTGGTGTTGGAATCTCTAGCTCATACTGGATGATTCACCTCCCATATGGATTAGCACACTACATGTAAATTTATAGTTAGGAATGATTGATTGCTTAGCATTTGTTTCAAATGAATCTGAAGTTGATGCTGCATTAGAGAGTACAAAAGAAAGATTTTTAGTGACTACCGATTAAAATATGTGTGATCGCGCCTCGCCTCCAACAAAGTACTGACACTATAGCAATAACGTACTATAGCCACGATTGGGGCGGCTCTACAGCCGCGGTCAGTCCCAACCGTGGCTATGTTTCCGAGACTACGAAAAAACATCTCGTAGCCTCGGAAAACAAAACAACCGTGGCTATTATGGGTGACTATAGCCACGGTTCACTAATCTAACCGTGATTATAGCATACCATTATAGTCACGGTTGACAAAGTGAACCGTGGATATTTAATTTTTTAACAATAAAAAAATAAATACGCATTACAAATAATAAATTACAGTTACATAACGTTAACCATATTAACATTAACATTAAAGTATTACATCACACATTAATATTTACAAAATCCATCAAAGTTTACATTAATATTCCCTTATCACAAAAATATTCACAAAATCCATCAAAGTTTTAATAACGTGCACTTAAGACATGTTTTTTTTAAACTAAGTCTACACTATACGAATCTTCAACAACATCGGGCTCCTACGAGCGTTTAGAATCGCACCACTCGAAAAGTACCCGATGCTCCTTCGTCACTTCACTTTGTTATTAATTGACTCGGATTTTTTTA
Organism: Chloris gayana; assembly: GCA_031894775.1. Classification (NCBI taxonomy): domain Eukaryota; kingdom Viridiplantae; phylum Streptophyta; class Magnoliopsida; order Poales; family Poaceae; genus Chloris; species Chloris gayana. The sequence goes on along the minus strand of JAUNZO010000887.1, from coordinate 192,195 downwards.
ATAATTAAATTGTGCTCTAGGGATCTCTCTCAATAGAGCATAAAGTAGATCTTAAATTGATTGACATGAAAAGACTTGTAAGACATGATTTTCTTTTATGCAACACATATACATGATATATGAGCCTATTATACACAACTCAAACCAATAACAAACCTACAAACATGGAGGAATTTGACAAGTCGAAATCAAAACCTAGGTCAAATGGTAATCTAAAATTCTCCATAACTACAACATTATAGCAACAAAAAATACGTGGGATGAGTTTCCCTTACCATGGAGAACAAAATTATGCCAAAAAAAAGAGATCAAAACCTTCCCCTCTCGGTTTTCATTTTTTTCCTCAATTTTTCGAGCCGCTACACTTCGAGTGAGCTCCTGTTCCGTGGTCCACTTCTTCAACAGTGACTATAGAAAACACTATAGCCATACTGTGCAAAACAATAGCCACGGTCCACTTCTTCAACAGTGACTATAGAAAACACTATAGCCACGGTTGATGATGTGGACCGTGGTTATTGGTGGAAGCCACTATAGCCACGGTTCACAGAGCCAACCGTGGTTATATTAGCTTCTATAGTCACGGTTCAAAGGCACAAGTAACCCACACCCAACTATAGTCACGGTTGATTTTACTTGCTGTGACTATAGGGTTTTAGGCCACGTGGCTACAGCACCGAATTGTTATAGTGTCAATTGCGCTGAAGCCACACGGCACCACCAAGTTTCGTGCGAACGAACTCGCGGCATGCCCTGATCAGGGCCCCTCATAGCTCATTGCTACACTATCGAAGAGTGTGCCGCTGTGGCCGGACCACCACCCAAGTTCTCCAGCAACCTACTCTAACCCTAAATGTCCGGTCAATATTTATAAAAAGTTGAAATAAGAAACAAAAATGTTGGGTCAACAATTGCAATAATATTTATAAAAATGAAAATTGTTGGATCAACATTAAAAAAATGTTGATAGAAAACGTCAGATAAACATTTAAAAAATGTTGATAGAAAACATCAGAAAATGTTGATTTAAAAATAAAAATTGTTGAGTTACATCTGAAATATATAGATTTAAAAATAAAAATATTGAAGAAAATTTGAACTAAACAAAAGATATTGGATCAACAAAAACAAAATTTCTGAAATATTGATTCAATATTTTCTGAAATCAGGAAGTTCAAAATAGAAACCAGCCTAAAAAATAGATTGACCGCGACTGACTGCTAAATAGCAGAACCAGAATTGGCCGAGCAGCCGAGCGACACGATCATCGAGTGGCCCAGTTGCCGAGAGTCATGCTCATCGGAAACGATTTTTTTACGTTGATGCACCCGCACGGCTGGGTGCCACGACCCCTACACGCAAAAATAGGAAAACACCGTCCATATGCATCACGTAATGGCTATTTGTTTCCATGTTGATTGTTTGATTTCCAACTTCTCGGATAGGGTAAAAACACGTGCATTTGGATGGCACGTGACCCTTGTTTCCTTGAAGACTTCAACTCTTTGACTCGTACCTGGTGTCCATGTACAAGCAGAATCCGATGGATGTCGGCGCATTGATTTGCTTCGTCGGATAATTTCTACAACGACGGTGAATCGTGAAGGAAACCGCCATAAAATGGTGAGGCTCGTGGAGCCATGCCTGTGCCCCTGACCATGTGGATGAATGATCTCTCCAAGGCACGAACTGTACACTATTTCCACAACAAAAGAGAAGTAAACAATTCCCAGGGTGTAAGCACTTGGAGATATTGACCTTCGGTTTAAGATAGTTACTCCACTTAAAAGCACTCTCGAGATCATTATCATTTAAGGAACATAACGAGATTGCTAGACGATCCAAACAGATGGACTAGAAGGAACTATAAGGATCTGTTTGGATCCACCCAACTAATTGTTAGCTGATTAAAAATTAGTCTCGAATTCTCCAAACAGGCAGATTAATGGAGGGAGTAATTTCAGTCCACTAGAGAACTAATTGTTTTCCTGTTAGTCCATCTAGAGGTATTAATTTGGACTAATGATTCTACAAGAATGCTAAAAGACTTAAATGTCTCTTATATCTTTCCTAAACCATATAAACATCCATGGTCTAATATTTAGTCAGGGGTACAATAGACATTTCAATGTAGATAGGACTGACAATTAGTCCAACCTCCAAACATGTATCTGACTAATTGTTAGCTCACTAATAATTAGTATGCCAATCCAAACAGTACCTAAATCAAAATACATGGACTAATATGGATATAAACTATTTATCAAAAAAATATTTGTAATCCTGTGAATATGGAGAACCCAACCATTTATATCTTTTCTCCTAATCTATCAGGTAGCTAACAATTAAATCAGAAACTAAACATATCTGGATTAAAAATTATTTTTTCTGCCTTATCAATCAACTGAAAGTGTTGTAACTTTCAATCAACATAATTTGTACTAGAATTTGTATTGTTTTTTATTTTTAGGGTTATGTAGCATGTAGAATTAGGGAAACTGTTTTGATCTATAGATTATAGAAAAAAGTTGTTGTTTTGTAAACAAGTCGATTTCGATCTAGTGGTGCTAGATGTCGATAGAAAGTTTGAGTAACTCTAAATCGAGTAAAAATTATCAAGTCCCTTAATAGTTAGTCAGGAGCAAAACTGATTTTCGGTAACTAGAGATAGACATAGAACTAATTGTTTACTAACTGTCAGGCCATAACCCAATTAGTTAATACACTAGGTGCCCTGTTCTAAAGGTGGTCTAATATAGACTAGCTGCCAGGGAGTCCAGCCCTAATCTCAACCTCTAGGCCCCCTCCTCCTTCTCGTCCGGCGACCTCACCAGTGATGAGGAGGAGTGGGAATCCATTCTCCTCCTAGTCTAGTAGTTTAATTAGATTTGTTTCTCTAGAGATCCAATCAAAGAGGTTGGTGGCGGCGTGTGGTGTCGTCAAGATTTGTGGATATATGGATCAATGGAGAATGTCGTTTCTTGATGGTGGTGGTAAGATAAAGGTGCCATCATTTATGGAAAATAAGGTGGTCCAGCCCTTCCTTTGTCTCGTTCTGGTTCTTCATAGCCCTGGCAATGGGCTAGTGAGAGTTAGTCTTTCAGCGATATCAATATGTATGTCGGTTGGACTTGTGTTCTCCTACGACGAATCTGGTGAAGGAGATAATGATGGGTTCAATGACAAGTTCATCATGTCTCCATATGAACGTTTAGCAGTTTACTCCTCTTTTGCAAAAGAGATGGGTACGAGGATGATGCTGGTAAATGGTGAGATAACCATGTTCGTTTGGATCGGAGGTTTTGTCCGTGGCACATCCATTTGGTATGATGATCTGAGATGGGGGAATTTATGACTTTTTCAGTGTTTCTTGTGTCCCGTCAATGAAATTAGAGTAGTTTGGATGCTTTTGTAATCAAGTGATGTAATATGCTTTATTATAAATGATTTTTTTCTGCAGAAAAAGGTACACTGCTGTGGTTGATAGCCAGGTGAGCAAGGGTAACCTTCCAATTCTATTAACATACACTTGCAACTTGCAGGATAGTGAAGTTATTTTCCTCCCTCCACATTCACTTATAGTGTAAGACTAATAATGCAGCAAAATTTAGGTCCTTTCAAATGTCAACACCTTTTTCAAAGCGATGTGCAGTATGCTTCTTGTTGGACCCATATTTGTTTCCTCATCATAGAACGAAAAGATTCCTCGTTAATGTAGATAATGAACTTGGGAAGCAGAACGGATTCAGTTATCCATATATGGAATTTTTTATTGGATCCAAAAAGCGTAAGTCAACCTAGTGATTTCAGATCTGGTAAACTTGGAGAAATGAAGATATTACGGTTTTTGGACAAAAAAAAAGAGGAGTTGTCTAGTCCAAAATAATGGTCATTATTTTTTTCACAACTAATGGTCATTAGTTAGATTTGTAGATTTAATTTCAGAAATTAACAACTAATAATCTTTATTAAGGGTAATATTGTCAAAATAATACGTTTATAATAAAAAATGCATCACAACTAATAAGTTAGTCAATTTTTATATGAATTTATTACATAATATGTATTATAAATCTAATTAATCATCATTGTTATTGTAGTCAATTTGAGTGTATTTAACATAAATTTGAATGAACAAAAATATGAATTTTTAGTGCAATTACTAAACCACTCTTCAACCAATGACCATTAGTTGAGGAAAAGTAATAATCATTATTTTAGACCAGAAAACTCCTAAATAAATTACTTATAAACGAGTTCTGAAGCTTCACTGTGCAAGCAATCAAAAGGGCAACCTTTTTGGTAGCCACCAGGTTGAGAGAAGAAAACAGAGGACAAAAGAGCATGGGATCCATCTTGCCATAGAACACAGCGTTGCATCGTGTAAGCATGGCATGGAAGTATCGCTTATTTATTCAACCCATACACCGACGCACCATCATCGATGCCAATGCCAATGCCAATGCCAATAACCCATAGTCCCATACAACGTCGGTGCACCCACGTGGGGGTCGGGCTTAAAAGACACTTTTGCAAACATGTGGTGTCTCCTAACGGTCCCACTTTTACGTCTTGCACTTGGCTGTCTAGACCCGGGCCAGCAGCAAATTTATTTTTTATAAAGGGCCAGCAGCATGGGTACGGTGCCACCGGGATGGCCCCTGAGGAGAGCTGGTACCGGCAGAGCGGAAGGCAATGTGCCACCGGCTCGGCAGAAGTCTTCTCGGCCTCAAGGTCCGGGGTCGAGTTAGGGTCACCATCTCCGCCAACGACGCTTGCGGCAACCACCACAACAAGATGCGAGTACAGCTTCGCCATGGAGGCGGCAGATGGCACTGTATCGACTGTTTGCTCATTGCCGGCCGTCGCTGTCACCGTCGCCGGTGATGGTGACAAGTCCCAGGACTGTATCAGCCCGCCTACTCCATTGTTTGCACTGGTAAACAGCTGATAATTCTTGTTAATTTTGCATTGAGCTTTACTGTTATGTTTTAAGGTTGACGTGGCAGTATAAGCTGCCACAACATGCGGCAAGAGAGTCACTGAAAACGAAACTATATATTGCTGCCAAATATTTGTCTAGTCCAACAGGTTTATACTGCAGTAATTTTCTGCTTTTCATAGTACACACCGCCCTTATTTTATTGTTCTTTCGTTTGTGTAGTCATAGATAGATAGCACCTGAAAGCACTTAAAATCCTGTCTGAGAGATAAGGCACCATTGTATCTCTAACATTAAGCGAGAATCTGGAAATGATGAGAGCAATGAAAATTTGAAATCTTATTTGTAGGGTGATGGACTATACACCAGCGACGGGTCTGTTGACAGCAGGGGCAATCCAGCATCTAGGAAACATACAGGGAAGTGGAGAGCCTGCTACTCCATTCTAGGTAATCACTAATCAGAGCTGCTACCATATATTCAACTAAGTTACGGACAACGTTTACTGCTCCATATCTTTAATATTGACGAAGACTCACATTATGCCTTCATTCTGTGAATACTTGCTCCATGCAGGTGGTGAATTTTGTGGCGCCATGGCATATTACGGAATTGGGACAAACTTGGTTAGCTACCTGACTAAGGTGCAGAAGCAAAGCAACGTCAATGCAGCGAGCAGTATCGCTTCCTGGCAGGGAACATGCTACCTCACTTCGCTTCTTGGAGCATTCTTGGCAGATTCATATTGGGGAAGACACCGGACAATTGTCATTTTTCTGACCATCTTTACCATTGTAAGTGTATTAGCCTTTCAGTAACGTTTACATCAAAGCTTTATCTAACTACATTTTCTCATTTGTTTTATCTGAATCTCTTAGGGAATGCTTCTGCTTACACTTTCAGCAATTATTTGGACAAGTACCCACGCCATGGCCACCTCTCCACGTGAAGTCTTACCTTCTCTGGGCCTCCTCCTGACTGCCCTAGGCTTAGGTGGTATCTGGCCATGTGTTCCCACATTTGGCGCTGATCAATTTGACGGCACTGATAGTGCAGAGAAGGCAGCGAAGGAGCTCTACTACAACTGGTACTTTTTCTCTGTCAACGGCGGTTTTTTCCTTGCGAGTACTCTTCTCGTTTGGATTCAAGAAAACTGTGGATGGGATTGGGGCTTCGGTATCCCTACAGTGTTTTCTGCTATCGGCGTTGTTGGGTTTCTTGCAAATAGTAAGCTTTATAGGTACCAGAAACCCGGAGGAAGCATGCTTACGAGGATTTGCCAAGTTTTTGTTGCAGCCGTTCGTAAGCTCAATGTGGATGTGCCGAACGACAGCACATTTCTTTATGAGATGCCAGGCAAGGAGTCAGTTACTGTGGGGAGCAGGAAACTGATGCACACTGATGGACTAAGGTCTGGTGCTCAGCGCTGCGCTGAAACCCTTGTTTCAGTCAATACCTTTCTATGTGCCAAAATAAAATATATCTTTTATAAGTCCCTGAATGAACGATTGTCTTGTTTAATTACAGGTTCTTCGATCGAGCAGCCACCGTCACTGACTCTGATGAAGCATCAAGTGTTGGACCTAATCCGTGGAGGCTTTGCACTGTCACACAAGTGGAGGAGCTAAAGACCTTGATAAGAATGCTACCCGTGCTAGTAGCTGCTATTATCTTCAACTGTGCTGAAGCTTTGTTCCCGTTGTTCGTAGAACAAGGCCAGGTGATGGACAACCGCGTTGGCCATTTCTCAATACCACCTGCCTCTCTTATGACAGTTAACTGCCTATGCATCCTTATCTTGGCCCCAGCATATAACAAGGTACTCATGCCGATTGTGAGCACAATCACTGGCATGAAGCGAGGATTGTCTGAGTTACATCGCATTGGTGTCGGTATTTTTTTCGCAACGCTGGCACTTATTGCAGCTGCAATGGTGGAGATGGTTCGTCTTAACATCGCAAAGAAAAGAGGAATAATGCATAGTAGCTCTCCTGCTCCACTGAGTATACTATGGCAGGCACCCCAATATTTCCTCATTGGTGTGGCAAAGGTGTTCAGCGTTGTTGGCTTCCTTGAATTTGCGTACGAGCAGTCTCCTGATGCCATGAGAAGCTTATGCCAGGCTGTTTCCCTCATCATGGTTACTCTTGGAAGCTATCTCGTCTCTGTCATGTTGAAATTTATTGATTCAGTGACGACAAGGACCGGGAGCCTTGGTTGGATCCCGGAGAACCTAAACAACGGGCATCTTGACCATTTCTTCTGGTTCATGGCTGGATTGCAGCTTCTGAATCTGCTTGCGTTTGCGTATTGTGCCATGAGGTACAAGCGCAAGCTATCTACTTCAATCTTGACATAGAGGCAGAGGAATGTACTACAAGTTTATTAAAAAAAATGAATCTACTTCCTGTTTCTAAAAAGGTCCGCTAGAATTTTGTTATTCTAGTTCGAGTTGTTGGAAGTATGTGTGTGCGTTCTCTATCTTTCTTGTGAATATTTGAGGGCCTGTGTGTGAGATTGCAACTGATATAACATTGACATTACCTGTAATTGAACTGAAATACTGCCAGTGTATGTGAGTCATCAGCTCGAATTCAAGGGATTTTGTCCTCCTTTCACGTTACATTTGAATATACTTATCTTCAGTACATAATGTTCATGCTTTTATAGAACTTGGAGCAACACTACTTTGTCTTACTAATGCTAAAAAAATCTACTAGAATTCGAATTGTATGTAGCTTTTACTGACATGAGTGGTGACAGGAGCGTTAAAAAGAACATAGATAATATATATTTGATTTCAGGATATGCATGAATGTAGTGGATTACTCTAAAGCTCTTTTGAGTACTGTACATACATGAGCATTTAATTTTATCTGCCACATGTATCCATATCCAAAACATCGTGGATTTCTTACCCGAATACACTGACCACAAAGAATTTTGTGAAATTAGGAGGAACTGAATTACACAGCAAACGATTCACATCCGGATAGAACCCACGAGAGTTCCTGTTCCCTGCTAGTGGGAAGCCTGAATTCAGAGCTAATCACGATTGGCGTGATGGCATTACGCATAGATTATTTTTTTGAATATGTGACAGAACCGCCTGACGAAGAAGCCTTTCTATCGTCAAGAACTCAAGATCATCTTGGTGACATCATGCGTTGTGATGTCTGATAATACAATATACAAACGTAAGAGCATCTCCAACAGATCTCTTATCTCATTCCTTCCAGCAAATATTTTGGCATTTAGGGAATCAGAAGGCAAAAAAACTACTCCATTAGATCCCCTTTAGCATTCCCTCCGGGAGAGGATCCAGTAAAATGGGCTCTTCGTCCCCTCCACGGAGGGATCGAACCCCCGTCCCCTCCGATGCTCCCGCCCACGCACTCCCGTCTCCAGCCAACGCACGCCCGTTCCCACGTGCTCCCATCCACCCGCGCCCGCACACTCCCCACACACCGCCGTAGCGTGCTCCCCAAATGCCGCCGTAGACCGCAACGCTACCCAGCCGCCCACACCTGCGCGCAGCCGTCCTCCGCCGCACCATCCTTCGTCCTACACCTCATGCTCCTAATCCTCCCATCACCATGCCTCGGCTCGCCCGCAACCGCGTAGCTCCTGCTCCTTTCATCATCACAGCAGCCGTGCCTCCGCTCGCCTACGGCCTTGCGCTCCCGCTCCTCCCTCGATCTGCCGTCGTGCCGCCCGTCGCACATGCCCGCGGTCAGGTGCCACCATCGCCACTCGCAAGCGCGTGTCCCCACCGGCATCGGCCAGCCTACTCGTTCGTGCATCGACCCTACCCGCGTCCATCCCCAGTCACCAGTCGTTTGCGCTGACCTGCAAGCCGCCGTCAGCGACGACCCCCAACGTGCTCGACGAAGTGCCTCCAAGATAGTATTTACTGTAGGGGATGAGATTTAGTGGAGCTGCTATAGTGGCAATGCCTCAAATCCTGAAAATTGGTTGGAGGGATCCCCTAGACTAAGTTGTAGGCGATGAGATTTTAGGAGTTGTTGGGGTTTCTCTAAGCAAATACAACAGAGATAAAGATACAAGCCTTTTACATCCATCCAGATTCAAATATTACATCGGAGTCTCATCAGTGCGGAAGCAAATAAGTTTGAAAACATACTAATACGGCGGAAGCAGTATAAAAGGGTGATGAGGACATCACGCCCTCGGATATAACCAACACTCCTCTAATACACATACATAATTCAAGGACAAAGACTAGAGCACGACAATTGAATTTACGGGTGAGCATGTTCCTAATGATCTCTTTATTTATATTTGAGAATATATTACTACCTAATGAGTTAATTATTGTTAGGAACCATGGAGATGATGATAATATGGTTAAGGAGGAGGTTAGAGGCGTGGAGGGCCAGCAAGGACGTCCATGTCAAGTTAGAGGCCCAAACAAAGTCGACTTCGATTCTGTTTCGGAGTCCAGAAACAGCCTGCACCAAAACGGACGTCCTGGTCGCATACGAAGTCCGTTTGGGACGTTCTTTATATGGATGGAAAGATAATTTGATAACCTTTCCATTGGCGCTGGTCTCATATCAAAATTCGTCCCGAGGCGTCGGGAATTGCCGAAATACTAAGACGTCCAGAAACTGTCACGGTGTTGCACCACGGTTTTTTGGCCTTTGGGCCGTGTATTTTGTTGAGCCCACTTAGGGCTGCGTCTAGGGTGAGATGGATGACCCTAGAGACCTCATAAGCGGCCGCCGCCCTTCCTTAGGGTTTGGGTTTTGCTTAGATTATTCTGTTTAGACAGTTTCGCCGTTCATCGGTTTGTGAGACCCCAACTTGTGAGATTAATCATACATCTGCAAATTTGGTTGCGTTCTTTCTTGTTCTTGCTTGTGTTCTTGATTCGCAGGCAAAGATTAGCCTTCTGGACGAGGTCAACCGTGCAACGCCGGTTGATAACCATAGAGGACGTGGTGCTGCGATTGCGGGGTTCGAACGTGTTGTTCAGGAGCCGGATCGACGTGTGTCACATCTTCGCCAAATCAAGAGTTATCCGAACCTTTCGGAAGATCGGGACCCTAGTCCACATCAAGTGGTATCGAGCTTCAGGTGCACCGTCAGGCTCCCCTATCCTTGTTATTTTGTTTCGTCCTAAACTCCAGAAAATTGCCCTCCAAAAATAGTTATTTGTTGTGTATCTGCTGTCCTATATCCCCTTTGTGCCTCGCAATTTTTTATTTTCAGTTTGTGTCTCTGAATTTTAGTCCCTGTTATGTCGTTGTGTTTCAGCTTGAACTTGTTCACGGTCTAGTTTTGGGTATGCTCTTGAGTTCCCAATAGTTTGCAGAAGGAACAGTAGCATCCGTTCCAATTTTGGGTGCAAAAAAAAGAACGAAGAGAGGAAAGATTTTCTTTTTTCCTCCACGTTATGAGCTCATGTTTAGATGCTTCATTTGAGTTATAGAGTAGCTAGCTCTTGCCGCAGTTCTGTTCTAAAGTAAAAAAAAGAAAGTAAAAGGCTGAAAGGTGAAAAAAAAAGAAAAGGAAAAGCCACACCAAAAAAAAAAAGAGAAGAACGAGAGTAAAAAGGAAAAGAAAGAAAATTATCAAAATTGTTTTATCCTTTTGAGTCCCTTGGTTGAGTTGTGATATTGCTTGCTTAAACTAGGTCCGAGATAAGTTTAGACTGCTAATATAGACTATATTGGGACTATTATTCAGTTTTGCAATTCTGAATTGAAATTTTGTAATTCCTTGCTACTATAGTTTGTCTATCCAAACTCCACATATATCCTTCTGTACAATCACAGGTTTTGACCCTCGCAATTGTTGGCTCACACTCTCCAGGTATCCTTTGCTTTGCTGATAGTAAGAACCTTGTAAGAGCTTGGTTATATGCTTCCATTTGCATATTGAGAGTTTTCACTGTTCATACATAGTAGTAATAGGAAAATATACTTCGTGTTTTTTCTTGTTTGCTGCTAACAATGACAGGTGATGATATGAGTATTCTAGCACAACGAGTGTTGAGTTCTCAAATGGAGAAGATGGAGCAAAATCAAGTCAATAATTTATTCCAAACTTTCTTTGTTGTGATGAATCGACGTTGCCGTGTCATAATTGATGGTAAAACTAGCCGCAACATTGCAAGTACTGAGTTGGTCGAGAAGCTTGGTTTGATCAGACAACCGCACCCACATCCATACTATATTCGATGAGTAAATTGTTGTGAGAAGATTAAGGTAACAAAAATTACACGTATCAATTTTTTTATTGGTAATTATAAGGATTATGCTGATTTTGATATAGTGCCTATGCAAGCATGTCATTTGTTGCTAGGTAAACTTTGGATTGATAGAAACAATGTTCTGCACAATATTGTTACTAATAGATACTCTTTGAAACATGATGGTACTAAAATAATTCTTAAACCTATGAGTGCTGCCGAAATTTTAGAAGCTGATGTAGAAAGATTTGAGAGGAGAAAGAATGAGCCTTTTAGAAAAGAATGGGGGGTTTATATGATCCAACACTTTCATCTAAATCTGAATTGATAGAAGAACAACAAAGTTTCTTGCCTATTGTTCCAGCTAATACCTTTCAGGATATACAAAAGGATGAAGATGCAGTGAAAGAAAATGAGGTCTTCACGAGCTCATGTGCAAATTCAGAACCATCACTTCATAATACAACTATTACTCTTGCTGAGAACACAGGTAATTCCATTTGTGCTACACTCACAGAGGGTGAGAATTATATTGATGTGTTGAATTTTTCCACAAACCATGCTATCATAGAGCAATTGTTAGTGGAACCATCTCTGAATTTATCTTTGTCACATGATGATTTGCTTGTTGTTCCTTATGATAAAGAGGTGTTGTGTGCTAGTGCTTCACTTATACCTTTGCCACAACAAATGCATGAACTTGATACTTGTTCTTCTGATTCAGATGCTTGTGCTGAAATTAAGCATTTGATTTCCATTACTTGTGAAAATGATGAACGAAGATTGCTGTCTTCTCTAAATACTTTGGGTTATATTGAATTTGACTCTCTTTGTGATTTAAATTCTATAGAGAGGAGAATATTTTCTGAATCTGAATTGCCTTTGCTGACAAGAAATAATTTTCATGCTATAGGCAAATATGATCATAATAGTGTGTATATGGTACATAGAGTTTATATTACCTCACATCCAAAGCTACCTTGTGTTGTGCAAGAAAGTAATCAATTAACAGTCTCCACTATCATTGAACATGTCATGTCAACTGCACCTAGTTTTGTTTTTAAGAAACAGGGTCAATCAAAAGAAGGGAAGCATTGGTGGTTTCCACCTACGATATATTCTAAAACTATGGTCAAACCGAGAACATATTGCTTTCAAGAAGAGAACAATAAGGAAATGATATCCTTCGAAATAATCATTCAAGCACCAGCGACGCCGAGGACGGCTTTTCATCAAGAAGGGGAGGATGATGAGAACATCACGCCCTCGGATATAACCAACACTCCTCTAATACACATACATAATTCAAGGACCAAGACTAGAGCACGACAATTGAATTTACGAGTGAGCATGTTCCTAATGATCTCTTTATTTATACTAGCATAATGCACGTGCGACACGCACGTGTTTTCAAAATGTAATAAAATTTTCAAAATGTAATAGAAAATTGTTCATAGAAAATAAACTTTTAGATTAGGAAGAATTAATAGGTTCAATATAATAAGTGAAAAAACATACCTCCAACATATATATATATATATATATATATATATAAAATCCAATATCGCAGAATTCTATTGTACCATTCGACTATTGTAGTGACATGCTTCCTGAACTTGGCAGTACGGTCTTGAAGCTCATTGTTCCGGTCCCAAAAACTCAATAGGTAAATGATTATATAATTATATCTGTAAAGTGGAACATTAATAAGCCGCTCAATTGGAAGAAGTGACATGTTCAAATGGCTATTAACACCAAACGCGTTGTTGATATTAAAAAAAGAAAATTTAATTTCACTATAAAAATATAATGAAAAATAGACAGAAAAGAGCAGTGCATCATCAACACTTTATAAACGATTTTCAATGGTAGCTTAGGTGCTTGGGATATAGCCTTATGAGAATGTTCCAGTTTTGTTGCATTCTCCTGTCCCATTCAGCTATTACAGTGCATTCTTCTTGATCTTGGAAGTACAGTCTTGATTCTTGAAGCTCATCTTTCCAATACTCAATAATCTATAGCATAACTTTTTTAGATAATGGATAATTGTACAACCTCAGCCACAAAGGCTACGACCAATCTATAATATAAGTGAGTATCTCACACAATGTTTAAAAGATGATAGTTTGGTAGACATGGACCCAATAACACGTATATAAACTAATGATTAGCAAAGTTACTAATGACCAGTTTTGCAATTTCATACATTCTTAAGCTTCATGATCAGTATACGAATTAATCCTCCAAAACTGTGAGCACCAATAATTACAGTACCAAACCTCGGCCCATACACTTACGACTGAACCATTTAAAATGCATTCATGGATTATTCAGGAACTTTCATAGGCTTTTGTCCAGTTTTATAGTTTCTTCTTACCTCTGATTTATTTTGGAAGGACAAATATCAGTATCAATCCACAACAGCAAACTGAATAGGTGAATAATACTGAACCTAATAATCCATAATAGACACCAGGGCCAACTCAATCGAGAGAAAAATCAAATATAAACTTAAAGATAATCAATTTTTGTAACAATATGACCTGACTCATTTCATGAAGCTTAGTCAGATTATTCTTTCGGTACTGAGGACAGGATTTTTTGCTACCTTAACCGCAGCTTGTAAGGAACATCACCCTGTTAAATTGCAGATAGAGTCTGACTGGTACATAATGTTCTTCATTTGAGCATTTGTGATTTAGGAAGCTAAGAAAAAACAAATGTGTTGTTATCAAACAAAAAATAGAGCTTATACATGATGATAGAAATAAGCATTCTTATTAAATTTTAAGATTATCTACTATTTTTTCCACAGAACACCATTTTAACGATGACTTTACTATTTCTTCTACCATAAAAAGCATCATTGTCTCCACAACCCCACAGGCATAATGCATTCCTCGATTGATTGGTCAATAAAATCCTCTCCACATCTAGATCAAGTCTACCAAATATAAATAAAAGTGCTCAACCGTATTTGAAACACAGATGTATTAATCATTGATCCCTGAATGAAATAACACATCTAATAGATCAGCACAATGAATTTTTCACTCTACAACATGTGGTGCATACAGTTGAGCAAAACTCACATTGCAAAATTCAAATTTCCACTTAATCTTAGGTACCAAAAAACGAGTAAAAGAAGTGAGGAACCAAAGAATAACATTCTCCTCACCATGAACAGCTAGGAGTTGTCATCAGTCTCACCATATCACATTTGCACTCTGTTGCCTACCATTGTATATGTTAGAACATCCAACTCCTTACAAAAACACAGCTCAATCTAGCTATTAGTAGATAGACATTGGCAAATAAAAAAGTAATCGTGAAAAAGAGCTAGCGAAGAGCAGCAATCCAATCTACATGTCAATGGAAAAGCAAAAGGGTAAAATATCCTTACATACGTCTTGCATTTAATTGTCTGGAGGATTTCTGGTCATAGTGTAAAATTACAAAATCAAACGAAATGCTAGAACTTCTAATCTCTCCAAGAATCATAGTAATAAGATTAAGCCATCATAAATTAAAACACGCAGGTTGGGACTGGAGATGCGGAGGTTAGCGGCCACATCATGCTTGCAATTCATGCAGGCTCATGTTATTTGGTTTATTGCATCGGGATGGTGCTTTCATCCATGGTTCACTTGCCTTTCCTGTTCCACTACTGCAGTTCTAAACTGAAGCTTGCAGAGACTACCTGAACCCAGAATCGTGATGCAGTAAACAAAATAACATGAACGTAGGTGAGAAACTGAGCCCAAAAACTCTGTTTTGACATGAAGGTTGACCGTGGACCAGACAAGGAAGATAACAGAAAACCCATAGATCCTTGAAGCACGCCAAGGACTGCATCAAGAAACACATCTATTATCCAACTCGCGATCCCACCCTGGTAGTCCGCCTCGATGGTGGATTAAGTGCTGATAACGAAGTCGTAGCTTCTGAATCAATCTTCTGGTCAGCCCACATCGAGGAGCCCTTAGCATTATGCTGCTCGATCTCTTGACTTGAGCCTATTGGATGACGACCACCATAGGATATACCACCAGCGTGCACCCAACCCGATGCATCGGGCTGCCCGGGGTGGACTCCTACTTGCTCTGGGGTCGGCACGCATTCGCACGGGCTCGCCTTCCTCTTCAGTCACGAATCCCTCCTCGCCGTCGTCCTCCTCCTCCTCCGCCTGATCCTCCGAATCTTGAAGGCTTGTTTTCTTCTCTTGTGTCTACGCGCAAAACAAAGACAGCGATACGTGTCTAAAATTATCAACGCGGAACATAACGGCGATACATGGAAAGATTGATACGTACTACATGATATGGAGAAGGTTTAGGTGGGTACGATGGCGAGTATAATATGTTCATGGTGAGAAAAAATCATCAAAATTGCAGAATCCCTCTAGAAACAACATTTTCTTCTATCTTCCCCCTTATCCACTTCCACCAATCCTGACGATGTGGGACCAATGTGAGGGGTACATGGTACTATTCCTAGGTGAAGATTGGTTTCAAAAGTTTTCGCTCCTATTATTTATATTTGAGAATATATTACTACCTAATGAGTTAATTATTGTTAGGAACCATGGAGATGATGATAATATGGTTAAGGAGGAGGTTAGAGGCGTGGAGGGCCAGCAAGGACGTCCATGTCAAGTTGGAGGCCCAAACAAAGTCGACTTCGATTCTGTTTCGGAGTCCAGAAACAGCCTGCACCAAAACGGACGCCCTGGTCGCATACGAAGTCCGTTTGGGACGTTCTTTATATGGATGGAAAGATAATTTGATAACCTTTCCATTGGCGCTGGTCTTATATCAAAATTCGTCCCGAGACGTCGGGAATTGCCGAAATACTAAGACGTCCAGAAACTGCCCCGGTGTTGCACCACCGTCTTTTGGCTTTTGGGCCGTGTATTTTGTTGAGCCCACTTAGGGCTGCGTCTAGGGTGAGATGGACGACCCTAGGGACCTCATAAGCAGCCGCCGCCCTTCCTTAGGGTTTGGGTTTTGCTTAGATTATTCTGCTTAGACAGTTTCGCCGTTCATCGGTTTGTGAGACCCCAACTTGTGAGATTAATCATACATCTACAAATTTGGTTACGTTCTTTCTTGTTCTTGCTTGTGTTCTTGATTCACGGGCAAGGATTAGCCTTCGGGCGAGGTCAACCATGCAACGCCGGTTGATAACCATAGAGGACGTGGTGCTACGATTGCGGGGTTCGAACGTGTTGTTCAGGAGCCGGATCGACGTGTGTCACATCTTCGCCAAATCAAGAGTTATCCGAACCTTTCGGAAGATCGGGACCCTAGTCCACATCAAAGGGTACAATCGTTCTTACGGCGATACACATTGGGGCCCTCGGACAAAGACATGTGTTTTGCCCTAGAACACCTTGCCGACACATCATCGCTCTACTCCTCGTGGCCACACCATTCCCTGTGTGACCTCCATCGACAGAGTTGACCTACCATTCTCCATCTCCATTTACATCGCCCTGCTCAGTTGGGTCCTCTCGAAATCCATAGAGCAAAGCCCCGAGCCACTCAACATCGGGAAGACTAACCCGTCAAAGTGGTCAACTGCAGTCGACTTCTAGACATGCAAAGGCTAGAGGATAGGGTAATTAAGCCCTAAGCCATCCTATAAGTGAATCATTACTTTTATCTTTTAGCAGTTCATTAAGCTGTATAAATAATTAAAATTAATTTGTGCTAAACTATGCATGTTTCCAAACAAATAATAAGCAATACAACAATTTGATCAACATCATCATCATTGTTCTCTTATCACTACGTTCCGGCGGATGAGATAAGCGAGACTCGCTACCGTGAGGGGCAGCAATTCAAATCGGTTTACATCATGCAGGAGAAACCTATTTGCACGTCACATACGTGCTTCCCGAAGCCACATGAAACAACCTTTCACAGATGAGTGTTAGTCGGGCCTAGCTCCCTCGAGAAGGGTCCCTCACGCGATGATGTCTTGGATGTCATCTCGTGAGTAGAGTGCTCCCTCCTCTCCTCCCAAATTTCGCCTAGTAACCAAGGGAGTAGGATATCTCTCTAACATATAGCATCCTTGGTTACGTGATTTACTAGGTCCGTTAACATCAGCATGCAAACAATAGTTTAAACTTATCTACATGGGCTAGACATGACACGGTCCTTATGTGCACGAGACGGTGTTACAACCTTGAAGACATAACAGTCGTTCACTTTCCACCTAAGTTGTCCGTTCGGCCTCCAATTTCATTCCTTTCTTCAAATCATTAGCATCGTGTCCATTGTGATAGTTGTATACTACGAGTGATCTCTCGTACCACTCAACGGATCGTCGTCCTAATTAAGAAAGCATCTAACGTTTGACTATCCGACAGGGTTCATCGGAATCCTACTGCATACTAGGTTTGTATTGCAACTCCTATTAACCTAATGCACGGTACACACCTACAAACATAGTGAGGAATAAAAAGATTTAAACATATAAGTTATGAACCGAAGCTTGGCTTGATCTTGATCCTGAGCAGCTGGGTCACTAGCAAGCAACGGCTTGGTTGTTCCGGCCGGCCATCACGTTCGCCTTGGCATCTACATGATGCAAGGGTCATGTGCATTTTAGAGAGTTAAATAAGAAGACACATCATTTATCACGTAAGGGCGAATAAAATTAAAACATTGTGCTGCCAGGTTGATTGGGTTCGAGTTGTGGTGAAGGCTCGTTGTTGGAAGGGTGATCACTAATTATCATCTTATCTCCATTAACTCCCATAAAATGATAACCTCGTTTATCTTCTGGAATAGAAATAATTCATTGTAGAATATGAACATAAATTTCTAGACATGGGTGATTTACTGTCGATAGGCCAGTGTAGGAACTTAGTCATCACCAAGTGGTATGCTCTAATTACTTGTAGAAATATTCTCAAAATTTCGTAGGTGCTAAGCATAAGTAATTTTCTACAGACCAATTTAGGTCAAACATGGTCAAGTGTTATAACATGGTGATAGTACTACTTAATAATTAATTATGACTTCATCCTTCGTTTTCAAATAGGGAATTAACATAATTAATGTACAACTAATCTTGCAAAATTAACTCCACCAAAATGTAGGGTAGGAAATAGTGAGTCTAGCAAAATTGAGTTTGCAATTTTATAACATCCAGGAAATGTTCTGAGAATTTTGGAGATTTTTAGCTATTATCTGCAATTAAATTTAAATCTGAAAAAAAGAAAAAAAGGATTAAACAGTAGGTGGGTTGTTTTCTCGCTGGCCTGGGCTAAGCTAACTGGATGGCCCAGTGGCTAACGTGGCTCAACACGCGCAAGGCGGCCCAGCGCACGATTGCGGCCCAGTGGGCAACGTGGCCCACGACCGCGTGGCGCGGCCCACGTCGGGTGCTGGCCCAAGCACGCCCGTGCGGCCCTGGCGACTGGCGAGGCACACGGCCCAGGCGTGTGCGGCTGAGACGAAGGCCTCGAGCTCGGCCATGGAGGCCGGAGCTCGCCGGAGGCGGCTTGGCCAGTTGGAAAACAGCCACAGGGCGACGAAAAATTCTAAAAGAAATACCAGGGAGTATCAGATCTCATCGCGCATCCAACTGAGGAGGTCCCGAGGTCTAGTGCTCACCGGAAAACGGCGACGGCGAGCGGCAGCGGAGGCGGAAATTCGGCGGTGGCTAGAGCTAGGTGCGGTGCTCCGTTTCTTTGAATTCTTCGCCTGAGAGCCTCGCAGGTCCAAGCAGAGAACCGTCCTTTACCTCACGTTCCCTGGGGAGCTTTAGGCGAGGCTGTCGACATGGAGGTTGATGACGGCCGGAACAGAGCGACGGGGAAAAACACGACGGCGGCTTTCTCGTTACACGAAACAAAGAGGAAAAAGGTCTGGTAGACAGAGAAAAAGGTTGCGCACATGCTGGAGGAAGTGGGAAACGACGAGGCTCACCGGAGGCGAAGAATTTTGAGGCGCGGCCGGCGTGGTCGACGGCGAGCTCTTCGGAGAAGAACATTTAATCCACCATGCTCAGGACGTATCTCAAGGAGCGTCTTGGTCGATGAGGAATAGCGTGAGCTTGAGCACGAAGTGAGCCGGCTGATCTGAGCGCAACGGCGGCCAGATGGTCGGCGATGAGGTCAAAGTGGCCGCGGCACTGCGGGTCGCGGTTGCTTCCGTGAGGAGGAACAAAAAACAGAGGAAATGGAGAGTGAGGCGGTGCGGGGCCGGTCGGGGCGAGGTCGTGGCGGCGTCGGCCTGCCGTAGTGGGGGCAGCGCCGACGTTCGGTCGCCACGCGGCGTGGAGGAGGCGGTAAATTGTGACGCGCCAGTGGGTCCCGCGAGGCTTTCTTTTTCGGGTGCGTTTGGATCCGGGGACTAAAATATAAAGTGACTAAAATTAGTCAGGTGAAGGCCTAAAGTACCAAACGCTACGGCTAAAATGCGACTAAAATGTTTTAGTCCGGTTAGACACCCTTTCGGAGCTAAAAGTGACTAAAGAGCAAAAATTTCCCCGCCTGCCCCTGTCGTGTTCGCGAAAGCTCGCGCGGCTGCTCCCGACGCCGCCGGCCAGGCTCCCGACGCTGCCAGCTGACAAAGCCGCCACCACCCCCAAGCGCGGCGCCGCGGCAGTTCCTCCGGCGCTGCAACGTTGCTCCGCCGTCGCAGTTTCCACGGCGCGTCGTGACCCGCAGATCCGGCCGATGTCCACGCCACCGCATCTTGCCACGCGCGCGATCGGAGGTTGTTCCCCCGCGCCGTCTTGCGCGTCGGCGCCCGTCCGCGGCACCGGTTCCCCGCGCGCCGCCGCTTCAAGCCTCCTCGCCCATCGATCCCGTCATCTCCATGCTGCCGATGCCGGTGCGAGCACGACGCGGCTGCTCGCTCACATGAGGACTCAAGCTCACGGGGATGCGGGCGCAGCTAGGAGCTCCAATATTCCTTCGAGGCCGCTATCGAGATGCCCACGACTCCATCTCCGATCGCGCCTCCGAGGTCGTAGTCCGAGCACCTCATTTTCCCTCGCGAACAAGGCGGAGGCCGAGCTCCCTTCCATCTGCGACGGAGCACCGAGCTCCCTTTCTTTTGTGCTCTCACAGCTTTGCCTCCTCCGGCAGCCCTCACAACTCTGACCTCCATGGCCGAAATCAGAAAATCGGGCTCAATCTGGATCAATCCGAGTATGCGGACAGGGTGTTCGTCGAATTGCTTGAGCAAGATGAGAAGTTGACGGAGTAAGAGATGGTGATCTTAGGGGTATTTTTGTCTTTTTTCAACTCAATTAAAAAACTTTAGTCACTTTTAGTCCAAAGAACCAAAACAGAGGTGACTAAAATTTAATGATCATTTTTAGTCACTTTGCTTTAGCTCTGAGGATCCAAACACAACCTTCGTTGGTCCAAACTACCGCTGTTTAGAAAATGAAAAACAAATGTTTTTCGAGCACCAAAATTTCAATCCAAAATAGGTCTTGGATACTCATGATTGGGTCTAATTTCTGACATATCAGACGCCTCAAAAATTTCCACAGAAGAAATAAATAAAATTACCCAAATATGCTAATTTCTGAGGTTTAACCGATTTATTTGAGGCATTAGGTTTTTGAGAAAACCCATGGGGTATGGCCTAGGTATTTCTTTTGTCATTCCCTACAACATATAGTTTTGATAGCACCAACTTATGTTGTTATAATTTGACGTATAGTTCAACCCAATTTGAATTCGATTTAATTTGACATTCAAGTCACATTGCATGTTGCCAAAATTTTTATATTGGGCTTCTACAATGTCAGAGGCTAAATTTAAAATGGTACTTCACAAAGTTCGTGACACTGGGGTGTCACATAATGAAAATAGATTGTATGGTCCACGGATTTGCACAGGCACACTAATCAATACTTGTATCATGTTTGGAAATTGATTAAAATAAGTATGAAAACCTGTAACAAAAACATACACGGGCTAGCGTCTAAACAATAGTATAATATTTTATTAATATACTTTCATCACCTATTGCAGGATGATATACAATTCATTCAGTATTACATTAAACATTTTTCTAGAAAAGGGACTATATTGACGATATTTCAGCCTCTACATCAATAAAAATGTATTGTTTATGGAGAGGGGCTGACATGAATGCAAGGAAACCTTCACAAGCAAACTGGAATATGGTCACCAGACCAAAGAGTGAAGGGGGACTGGCAATGGTTAATTTGATAGTTAATAATGAAGCTTTAGTGTTAAAGAATATTTATAAGTTTTTTAATAAATTTTATCTGCCATGAGTAAATTAAATATGGCTGAAATATTATATGCTTCAGTTGCCTGGCCACATGAAAAAGGCTCATTTTGGTGGCGTGATATTGTCAAACTACTAGATATTCATAAAGGCATTGCTCAGGCATGGTCAAACCATAAAATTCTGGACTTATCTTTGGGATTGTCAGCTTTTGGCACAATAGTATCCAGAATTGTATTCTTTTGCAATTAATCAGCACATCACAGTATTCCAGTCTATGCGAACTGAGGTTCTGCAACCTGTTCAGTTGCTTTTATCAGAGATTGCCCTTGAGCAATATCAAGAACTACAGACAGACAAATATTAATTCTTTGGCAATTTTAGATCAAAAGAATATATGGACATACATCAGGGGTTCTGCTGTTTTCAGTGTACAGAAAGCATATAAACACTTAATTGGTCATATGCAAATACATTCTGCTTTTCATTGGTTATGAGCATCATCATGTCAACTGAAACACAATTTTTTTTGTGTCTAGTTCTCAACGATAGAGTAAATATAAGGGGTTTATTGAAATATGCATCTTGATTCATATGCTTGTGAACTTTGTATTCTATAGAGAGAAGAAACACTAAGGCACCTCTTTTTGAAATGTGCTTTTGCTAAGAGATGTTGGGCACATGTGGGCATCACCTATCCTTTAACTTTGAAACCCATGCAAGCCTTTGTGTTATTTAAGAGGAAGCCTAAAGTCAAATTCACAATAGAAATTATAATTATCATGGCTTGGTGCATCTGGAACACGAGAAATGATTGGATTTTTTAATATGAAAACCCCACGGTTAAGAATTGCAAAGCAAAATTTGTCAATGTGTTTTCCCTCATTACATAATGGCTGAATTCCATTATGTAATTTTTCATTTTTTTGCTTTTCTTGTACATTTACAGTTTCTTTTTTAATTTAGTATATAATCTGTAGGACATTGGCATAAAAAAATCTTCCATTTCTTTACTCTGGATAGAAACCGAACTTCTTGAGCCATTAAACTCAAGAACAAACATATGACACTGCATGTTAGAAGAAAAAGAAAGACATTTTTGCGAACAATGAGTAGGAGCACCGCTCTTTCATTTAACAAGATGAAAAGAGTTTTGGTTATAAATGTATTACATACTTATAATCACAAAAGCACCCCATTCACCGAAGAAGAAAAAAGACTTGAACAATAGACGATGATGACATCATACTGATGTCAGTAATTGTGAAGTGAAAATTCCCTCTGAACCACTGAAAAAAGTTTTTGGTTCCCATCTCAGGCACTAAAAAGTTTTGTTTCCCTCTTGTGCCATTGAATGAGGTTTTTGTTCCCTCGAGAGCCACTACAAGTTAATTTGGAAGCGGAAATGACTGATTTGCCCTCAGTTTTCTTTCTCTTGGGCAAACTCATCCATGGCTGAACCAGCATTGCTGACGTGCGACGTGGCAGCACGAGCTGCTCTTGGTGCCGCACACCTCATGGGGATCCAGCTCAGAAAAGGCACCTCATGGGTAGGTTCCCGCTATCTGAAAGCAAAGGGAATGGCGGCGTGAGCTTGAAAGACATGGTAATCACGAATAGATCGTGGCGGTAAAACAATGACGTTCCAGACACACTTCAACTCATGAACACGAAGATCCAACCGATGGCAATTGTGGCATTCCAGGATTTTTACCCAAGACTGAAGGCCTAAAATAAGCAAGGAGAGGCACATCATGGTGGAGATTAATGATATGTGATGAGATCCGGATGATATAGCTCACTGGAAAAATAGTTAGCGATGATATTGTGTCTCCATCAGTTCACTAACAGCTGGAAAGCAATTGAGCTAACGCGACATAGTTTCTGTAGCAGGGGCAGCGGTAAATTAGTCGTTTTTGTAAAAATATGTTAAGCAATTGGGCTGCAGGGGTACCCAGGGGATGCAGTAATTTTTAGGGAATTATTACACAGTACTGTAGCAAATATTTTTTTATTCCTGCTAGACCGCAAGCGGTACAGCTATTGTTGTACAAAGGATGGAGGGGCACTACGCGGATCGACGACGGCGACCATTGGGCTGCGCACTACATGCTTGCCCGACACCCACTTCAAGCTGGCTTCTAGGACGGCGTTATCGGCCCCAGTAGTGCCGCTGACCGTGACGCTGAACATCTTCTTCTCTCCGACCTCGGAGAACACGAGCGTGTCCGGCGAGACGCGCACCGTGAGCAAGGGCGGCTTGTTTTCCACCTCGGCGGTGTAGGTGGACTTGGCCGGGCCGACGTTGGTGACCGTCCGGTTGACGGTGAAGGGCGCCCGCGAGAGCGGCACGGTTATGGTGGGGTAGTTGAGCTGCGTCTTGGGGAAGGTCGCGCAGCTGAGGCTGGCGTTGCGGGCGATGGTCCTCAGCGCGCCGTCCCCCAGCACCGAGCAGACGTAGCTCGCGTACTCCGCGACGCCGACGTCGTACACCAGGCCCGGGTCCGCGGCCCGCGCCGGGTTCACGTGCCCGGCCCCCGCCGCGTGGGCCCCGGCCCGCGCGTGCTGCTCGTCCAGAATGTGGGTCCCGGTGTTGTCCGCGACGTCGGCGGTGGTGATGATGGCCGACCTGATCGCCGCCGGCGACCAGTCCGGGTGCACGCTCTTGATCAGCGCCGCGACGCCGCTGACGTGCGGCGTCGCCATCGACGTGCCCGACAGGATGTTGAAGAGGTCTGCGGCGCTGTTGTTGTTGCCCGGCGGCCACGCGGCGAGGATGTTGAGCCCGGGGGCCGTGATGTCCGGCTTGAGCACGCCGGGGGACGCCCGGCTGGGCCCGCGGCTGGAGAAGGAGGCCACGGTCGGGGCCGGGCGCACGCCCAGCTCCGTGGTGTTGGGGAAGAAGGTGACGGCGGCCTGGGCCGTCGCGGTGTAGTTGCCGATGAGACTGGCGCCGTCCGCGTTGGTCACCTGGATGACGCCGGGGCCGTAGTCCCGGAGCACGGTGGTGTACGCGTGGGTCACGGTGTTGATGAGCACCACGCCGGCGGCGCCGGCGCCGGTCACCGCGGCGATGGTGGATCCCTGGGTCGGGCCATCCACGCCCTCGCACACCACGATCTTGCCGGCAACTTTTCCTTCAGTTAGGTACCGGCAGTAACTCTCCTCCCACGGGTCGGTGGAGTAGAGGAGCGGGTAGTAACCGGCGGCCCCGAGGGCCTGGCTGGTTAGCGTTTCTCCCGTGACGCGCGCCCCGCCGCGGATCTGCAGCTCGGCGGGGAGCCGCCTGTCGACGGAGCTGGCAGCCACCGTGAGCATCCACGGCGCGCCGTTCACCACCGTCGACGCTTCGGGCCCGCCGTTGCCGGCCGAGCAGACCACGGTGACGCCTCTCGCCACGGCGCCGAACGCGCCGATGGCGAGCGGGTCGTCGTCGAGATCGGGGCTCATGGTGTCGCCCAGGGAGACCGACAGCACGTCCACGCCGTCCTTGACCGCC
This sequence comes from Chloris gayana, assembly GCA_031894775.1. Lineage (NCBI taxonomy): Eukaryota > Viridiplantae > Streptophyta > Magnoliopsida > Poales > Poaceae > Chloris > Chloris gayana. Next base: position 167,305 of record JAUNZO010000887.1, on the reverse strand, counting down.
GCGTCGATCCCCGCCAGGACGGCCGAGCTGGTGCACCCCTTCTCCGTGCACACCTTGTACATGGCCACGTGCGCGCCGGGCGCCGTCCCGCTCGCCGTCCCGGCGGCCAGCCCGTGCCGCGACGCGTTGCGCACGAAGCTGCCCGCGGCCGTCGACGCCGTGTGCGTCCCGTGGCCCTCCCCGTCGCCGGCGTCCTCTCCGGCGACGAAGGACCTCGCGCCGATCAGCTTGTTGTTGCACACGGCCGGGGCGGCGCACGAGCCCCGCCACCGCGCTGGCGGCGGCGCGACGCCGGCGTCGGAGAAGGAAGGGTGCGCCGCGTGGATGCCCGTGTCGAGCAGCCCGATCACGACACCCCTCCCGTACGCGGCGTCGCGCCAGAGCCCGTCCCCCTCGGCCAGGCCGAGGAACGCCGGCGTGCGCGTCGTCGCCAGGCGCAGCACGCGGTCGGGGAACGCGCGGACGAAGCCCGGCTTCCGGGCCACCTCGGCCAGCTCGGCGTCGCTCAGCCGCGCCGCGAACCCGCTCAACACCTCCGAGTACGAGTGGACCAGGCGGGGCTCGCCGGACCTCGTCACGGGACTTGGCAGGAACGACTCGTGCCACCGACGATGCGCACCTTCTTCGGCTTCGGTTTCCATGCCCGGCGGCGGCTCCTCCACTAGGACAATGCGAGTTGGATATCCCTTGTCCTCCTCATCCAAGCTTCCACCCACATCATCAACGTACGACCACACGGGTGTCGTCGTCCGTGAAACGACAATAAAAATGAACAGCCATAGGCATGTCAACGATGCCATGGCTTCTGTTTGCAACTTTGTTGACGGTGGTGACTCAACAGCTGGGCAATCGGTTTCTTTATAAACCATGATTCATGCTCTCTTCTTTTGGCGGTTCGCAGAAATGGAAATCCATTACTACAACACCATTAATTCGTGCCTGTTTTATCTCTGCTATTCAAAAATAATATCCTGCTCCGATTCTGATGATGATGTCCAATGACCAGAAATACAAAGGTAAATTGTGTCTAAAAAAATACAAAGGTCAATCGCTGGACTTCGGTTATTCTTGGTATATGAAGGCAAGTATTAAGTTGCGAATCCTGTAATTTATTATTGGACTCCTGACCGGAGATATATAGTATGATTTGAATATTTTAAGAAAAGGTATAGTGTGCTTTGTTATCCAACTTGGATGTCCTTTTATTTGACAGGAACACCTCCCACTGAAAGGATGATTAAACGTAACTACATCATTCATTTCAAATCTAGGATTTGAATTGTTTTTATTTGCTTTTGAGCGAGGGAAAAATTGTAACGGTCTAGGGTTCAAATATGGTTAGGCTTGATTCACATTTTGAGTGGACCCCATGCATCCACATACTATTTACATTTTTGGTCTTTCTTTGTGTGTAAAGGTGTCAACCAAAGGTTGATGGTGTTGGACAACCTATCCAATATATTGACTTTCAAGTAAGTTACTACTTAATAGGAATTATCATGGGTAGAGAGGGCGGTGGGTGACGACGTGAGACTGAACAGGAGGTTCCTCACTACATGTTTGGTTGTGTACTATTTTTATATGTCTTCATTTTCTTTTCACCTACATGCGCAGCTACTCCATGATAGTCTCGCAAAGTCAGATCTTTAGTATGTCAAATCCTGAAATCAACATGAGAGAATGGTGGATACTGGATACAAGCCATGGGTAACGTGATAGCACACAAAAGGAATGATCACTACAACAGATGAAGCCTACAATAACGGGCAAAAAACACTGCAATATCAGGCAGTCTGCCCGATACTACGTAAATGTTATTACAAGAAGAGTCTTTACAGTAGCGACGAAAATGCCCGTTATTACGGTGGTTCGTAAACAAATAAAAAAATAGACACGTGGCAACATATCCAACTCAGACCAAGCCCGCCGCCAGGCCCGATCGCGATCGCAAGATCCGCCGCAACCAAGCCTCAGGGTCGGTGGATCCAACCGTGGGGAGGGGCCCCGAGTGTGCAGGAGCCGGATGCAGCCGCTTCCTCGCCGGATCCGAGTGTGGGGATGAGCCCCACGCATGGAGGAGCCGGATTCAGCCGTGGACAGGGAGGGCGCGGTTGGGAGGTCACCGGGAGGGGCACGTCAAAGAGGAAGCGATATTTGGGGAGAAGCCGGGGAGGGGCCGCGACGCGGGGAGGAGAGGGCCATAGCATGGTGGGGGGTGTGCACGCCGAAAGGGGTTCACCGGCCTGGGAGGCAGCCCCTGTTGGGGCGCAGCGCGGGGAGGGGTGCACGCTATAGATAGATAGATAGATAGATAGATATATATATATATATATATATATATATATATAGAGAGAGAGAGAGAGAGAGAGAGAGAGAGAGAGAGAGGCGGGAAGAGAAAGAGAGTGTGGGAGGAGAGAATGACTAAGGACCTAGGGTTTGAAATGGAGAAATAAGTATATATAGTAACGGGATGAAATGGGCTTATAGTTCGGCTGGTAGTGCACAACAATATTGGGCCAAATATGATGCCATTATGCCCGAAATTTTAGTGAAAATTTTAATATCGAGCCACAATTACGTCACTAGGCCTGATATTGCAGTGTGCACTGTAATAATGGGCAACTCTGATGTCCTTAACGCCTGATATTACAGTGCACACTGTAATAATGTAGCCTATGATGACATCATGAATCACATACTACAATAGCGAGCTTTCTTAGACCCTGATTGTAGCAGTTGATGCTGCTTCCAGAATTATTTACTTTAAAAACAAACTTTGAGAATCATTTACACTATCTGGAAGGAAAGGAATAGGCGGTCTTCAACCATGAACAATCGACAGGTGTTCACATACATAAAAGAAGAGACGCGTCACGGGAGATGACCTAATACGGCTAAAATCTATTTAATAATAAAAGGAGATGAATCTCTTCTACCAGGTTGGCTAGAAAAAGAGAGAAATATGAAAAAAAAATCTCACAAAAAAGAAAAACATCTAACCCTTGATGTTTTATTATATGATACATCTCGATGATATCCGGCCCTTAAACAGTATATCCTCATCCCCACCTTGTATGATGCTATCGATCTCAACAGAAAACACACCCGCCTCCCCTCCATGGCACGAAGCAAGAAACACGATGAATAGTGGGCAATTCTTTAGATAGATATCTGGGATGAAGGCATGATTTATTGAACAAGAGAACAATCCATCAGAAATAACTCACGGAGAACCGCTGACCTAGAATTCATCATCGGGCAAAAACAATCTGAGCAGACAATATTGAAAAGACGTAACATCACAAGAGAGAACAAGCCCATGGAGTCTTAGACATCAGAGATTATGAGATCTAGATCAGGTGGAGAATGACTAAGAAGGAAGATTATTTTGAGATGGTGGCCATCCATAGCAGTTTGTGATCGCAACAGAGACTTGAAAGTGCACTGCCGGTAGCCATGGGTCCTGTTAGGGTCTGACCTGTGTCGAATTGTAGACACCCTCAGCTCACCCTACGCCTGCCCTTGCCTACCCATTTACTGTCACGACTGACCAACCCAACGATGGCCCAAACCCCGAGTTGTCTTCCTCAATGACGGCCACCACCCCTGTCCCGCCGGCTCGCGCCTATCGGGATTCTGTTGGCGCTTTGTAAGTGCATGATTTATATGGAATAATAACCCTAATTACAACATAATTGGCATCATTCCAGGCTATTTATATATAGAAATATCTATGTATTTGCCTATGCATTGTTCTTGCACTTTTATTGCAGAAATATGTGAAAATGGAAGAAAAATAGACATTATAGAGGGTGTCTAGAAAAAGAGAGAAATAGGGAAGAAGACCCGCCGCAAATAAGCCTTATTAGTAGCGGTCCACTGAACCATCCACCAATAACAGGCCCTCGCTAACGGCGGGCTGCTTCTCGTGCACTGAAACGGCGGCCTGCATGCCTTCCTGCCGCTATGGGGTGCACCCCTGGGTCGTTAGAGTGTGCATGTGTAGTGATTCCAAGCTTATTGAGGATCAGAACCACAATTGACAGCCTGATCAAATGATTTCAAGGTAGGCCCGTGGTTGCAAATCTTCACAAAACTCTTCTAATTGTATAAACTGAAGCATTCCTCATGTTGCATTCTTCCAGTAGGACCAGCTCTTTGATGAGCATATGCCGTTGAATTGGTGACCTGAGGAGGGACCTCACCCTTGGACAAACTTTCTTTCTTGACAACTCTAGATAAATCATGTAAATTATTGAGGAGTTATCTGGTCTAAAAAATGACTATTATTTTTTTCATGACTAATGGTCATTAGTTAGATCTAACAATGTAGCTTTAATTTTAGTAGATAACAATTAATGGCTATTACTAAGGGTAATATTACTAAAATAGTATATTTATAATACAAATCATCATTAGTAATAAGTTAGTCAATCTTAATATGGATTTATTGTAGTATATTTGTAACAAATCTACTGAATCATGATCATTATTATTCTTATTAGGATGAAGCCCTATTTTGGTCCCTCAGGTATCATCGTGATTCACTTTTCAGCCCTCAACTACAAAACCGAGCATTAATTTCTGTTACGACTCTTTGATCTCCAACTGAGGGAGATGTCCAAGGACCAACAAAGGGCCCGGGGGCACATTAAGATCAAATTTTGTTAACACCCTTTGACCTCCAGAAGTAGTAGCCGAGAGAGATGTCCCAAGACCCGAAAAGGGCGGCACATTAAGATCAATTCCTGTTAACATCCTTTGACCTCAAGAGTAGTAGTCGAAAGAGATGTTCCATGTTCCGGAAAGGGTGATGCATTAAGATCAATTTCTGTTAACACTGTTCGACCTGCTCAAGTAGTAGCTATAGGAGATGTTTGATGACCCGAAAAGGGGGGGGGGGTCTGTTTCGTATGTTTATTAAGAATTTGGCATTTTGTTAAACCAGCTGGTCATTTCAGTATGATTACTCCAGGATAGGTTTTATTGAGCCTTTCAGTGATGCTCTTGTAGCTGCAATGTTTTTCCCCTTTACTGCAAACATATTGGAATGTCACTTGGAAGAAGTCATTTCCATTTTTCGTTTAAGATTATGTACTCCAAGAAACAAGTCTAAAGGGCCTCTATTTCAGTTAACAATGCTAAACAATTCACGTGAATAGTCAAGCTTTGCCTGATTCAGCAGCAGAGTAAGATCTCTTCTAACGGAGAAAAAATAGAGAAGTTTTTCGGTCCACAATACTTGCAAGTAGTTTTGAAAAATATTTGCAAGTAGTTTAAGGGTATTTTTGTAATATTACTAATAATTAACGGATTTATAATTTTTCATAAAATATAATTTAGATATATGAACCACAACTTTATTGTAAGAATAATATTGAACATATTATTAACATCAAAGATTAATTACATTACTGATTTTCATTTATATTATTATGAAAATAAAAATTAATCATGATAAATCTATCGCATTGATGATAATACCCTTAACATGGTAAAATACTTGCTAGTAGTTGTGTATTTCCGATCTCAAATCTCTAACGTTGGATGAAACTACTGCCAAGTAGTTTTGGAAAACTACTGACAAGTATTGTGGATCGAAAAACTCCTCAAAAAATATATGCATTGAGTTAATGGCCTTCTGGCACAGTAAACTTCTATAGCAAATACAGAACCAGAAAAACAACGGGCTTGCTGTTAGTGACTAGGACCAGGCAGCTCAAAAAATTACTCATGGTTTCCTTTTCATTATGGTCAAAACTGAAAAACAAAAGATCTTGCTGTTTCTTGTTCCAAAACACATGATTTCTGCACAGGATTTACTTAGCATTAATTCATCATGTAAAAGAAAACAAAATCCTTGTTGGCAGGTGAATAGCATGAATTTACTATTTCTGGCATGAATTCAGAATGAATATAAAAAAGCACAGTGGATGACATCTCTAGAGAGAAAAAGCTGAATGCAGTAAATAGAGAGCTCGTAATTATTTTGGTGGTAAGGGAGAATGTAGGCACTAACGCCCGGGAGAAGGGATATGTTCGTAGTCTTGGCGATAGAATCATCCTGCTCCATGGATATTTGAATATGACCAGTAGTTGAACAAGGTGATTTTCCTTTTTTACATCTTTGCCTTTGTTGTATTGCTCTGGATAAACATTACAGTATGAGTATATGCCTGCTCAATGAGTGTTACGGTAAGTGAACTTGCGATTGGTTCAAAATGTCTGAATAATAATAGGACAAACAAATTGAAGAACTAAAACATAGTAAAAAAAATTGACAAACAGGTGGCGGGCGAAAGATGTGAGGATTCAGGCACCGACCTTGAAGATGAAATAAGTGGTGTGCTATTGGTCTATGGAGACCAGATCAGAGTAGTCACGACCATGGGCACTGCAAGCGGACCTCTCAGGCTACTTGCTTCCCGTCCCCTTTCTTCAATCACACGGGCAAGGAGATGGCCAACCTTGTGTTGGAGTAGAAGACGTGACAACCGCGTGCTTGAGTCACACACAGTCGTGGATCCTTCCTCTTTTCCCGTCTTCTCCACCGCCTTTGTAGTTGTGACCTTCGGCGGAGATGAGCCGAGTGCAGAGACCCGCTTAGGCTGCCGCTTGCGATTTGGACGTCACTCATCCCCATGCTTCCCGCGCTTCGCTTCTTGCTCGCCATGGAAGGCTCGAGCAACATAAGCACTCCCTCCACCGTCGTCGTTGATGAAGACTGAATGAGCTCCGATGGCACATTGAATTTTATTGACGGCACGGTCCATGATGAGGTGCCGAGACGGCGGCAAATCTCGTGGGAGGGGGGAGGGGGGCGGTCAGGAGGAGCCGCAGCCTCGAGGGTGGTGAGATAGGGCTTGAGAGCATAGCTCAAACATGTCACTTGGTTATTTCCATAATTTTTTTTTAGACCGTTCGGAAATGCCCACAAAAGAAGATTTGAGGGAGTAACACTTAATTAGAAAAATAATTTTTGATAAACCATATTAGAGGTGTTTCGAGAAAAATAATTCCTTAGTTTTCATTCGAATAATTTATTAAATCAAAGCAAAATATTTAAATAATAAAGTAAATCCTTTTCTAATAATTTAAGCCAAAACTTTCTATACAAGTTAAAAAGTAAAAAAGTTTAAATCCTGCCTCTTTTTAAGATAAAATAAATTCCTTTTGAGTTAAAGTCAAATAATAAAATATTTAAAATTAAATAAATTAAATATTTCTTTTTGGAGCCCACCCTTGGACAAACTATCTTTGTTGACAACCCTAGATCAATCATGTAAATTATTGAGGAGTAATCTGGTCTCAAAAAATGACTAATATTTGTCCCTCAACTACAAAACATTAGTTGGATGTAACGATATATATTTAGTCATTACTAAGGGTAATATTGCTAGAATAGTATATTTATAACAAAAAAAATTATTAATAATAAGTTAGTCAATTTTATACGGATTTATTGTAGTAATAAATATAATTACTCATTATTATTTTTATTCTTATCAGAGTGAAGTCCGATTTTCTTGTCCCTCAACTACAAAACTGGACATCTTAATTAGGTCCCCGAACTGTACGAAACCATTTGATTTTCAAAGTAATTTCCGTAACTAAAAACAGAAAGATTCCCAAAGAGCATACGATGTGGCACCTTCGATGCGATGCAGGAAGGAGTGCAGATCGGAAGCAAAGACTCGGGGCTAGGCTATGATCAGGAACGATGGCGCCAGAAACGCTACCAGCTGGAGAAGCAGAACAAGGCCGAGACCGATACTGCGCTGGACCCGCTTCAGTTCCGGCTTTGCCGAGCGAACGAGACACGGATCCGATTAACATACTACTTCTCATGCCGAGTCGGCCTTCAGGCTAGTTGCTTCTCCCCAATAAAAGCGAAGTTGAGCGAGCCGTTCGTCTCCACCAAACAACAGAAACTCGTAGAGTCGAGACCTGAACGAAGCAGTGACAACATGGAGAGCACATCGAAGCTCGCCCTTCTCGCGATCACGTTTCTTGCAATGCTGCTCGTGATGCCTTCCGCTGCTGCAGCTCGCGTGGGGCCAACCCTGACGAGGCCCATCGACGCGACCAAGACGCAGCACCTGGAGCTGCCGGACATGATTTTCGGCCCTGAAAGCGTCGCCTTCGACGGGCATGGTGGCGGCCCGTACGTGAGCGTATCAGATGGTCGCATCCTCAAGTATGGCGGCAAGGACGTGGGATGGACGACCTTCACGTACAGCCCGAGCTACGTCAAGAACAATTGCTCTCAATTCGCGACGTCGGAACTCCCATCGATCGCTACTGAGAGCTTTTGCGGCCGACCTCTAGGCTTACGGTTCCACCATGACTCCGGCTACCTCTACATCGCCGATGCGTACATGGGCTTGATGCGAGTTGGGCCAAATGGCGGGGAGGCAACGGTATTGGCTACGGAGGCTGCTGGTGTGCCGCTCAGTTTCACCAATGGAGTGGATGTCGATCAAATCACTGGCGAGGTGTACTTCACCTCAAGTAGCACCACATTTACACGTGCACAACATGAGCTCGTCACCTACACCGGAGACTCCACCGGACGCATCTTGAAGTATGATCCACGTAGCAATAAAGTTACGGTGATCCAATCTGATGTGACCTACCCCAATGGTATTGCCGTTAGTGCTGACAGGACGCACCTTGTCGTTGCGTCAACAGGGCCATGCAAGTTACTCAAGGTGTGGATTCAAGGCCCCAAGGTTGGATCATTTGAGGAGTTTGCCGACCTACCTGGATACCCAGATAACGTGAGACCCGATCAGAAGGGTGGATATTGGGTAGCGTTGCATCGCGAAAAGAATGAGTCACCGACCGGTGAGGGCAGTCACTTGCTCGCCATTAGGATTGGTGCAAATGGTCAAAAGCTACAAGATATGAGAGGTTCCAAGGACGTAAGACCAACTGAAGCGGTGGAGAGGGAAGACGGCACAATATATCTTGGGTCTGTAGAGTTGCCTTACGTTGGCATTATTAAAAGTACCTAGTCTTTAGACCTATTCTAGTTTTTTGTTACAAATAATATTGTTTTGTGTATATGTAATAATGAAACTTGCATTCATGAGTTTTCCAATGAAAGTTCTATTGTTTTTCTTCAGTTCTCGAGGAAATTTTGTTTAGCACTTTCCCACTGGGGCACTTTTTGCACTTATATGAAATAATATTTTCGGGGAAGTTGTTTACTGTTGTAACGAACTTGTTCTTCAGTGTTCGTCGTCCAATGGAAATGTAAATTACTAGACCTTTCTCATTTTACGTGATTTGCATCTGAACAGAAAACTAGGAATGTCACAAGAGAAGTCACAGGTACATCACCAGAACAGATAAATTCACTCTGTTATCCTGAGAAAGAGAAACTGGATTACAGTTCATGGATGTTTACTGAAAAAGACTAACAGCGGTGCCATGGTGTGAGTGTGATGCACTGACCATGCTATTTGATTCGTCTATGTCGAACAGAGTATATGTATTAGTGGATGATCCAGCGATCATCTTCGTTATTTTCACAGAATAAATTTGGTCGAGAAAAAAGAAAGACAGAAAATGATCAAGTAATCAGTGCAAGAGAACTGAACGGAACTTGCCACTTCAACAGAATCAAGTCGTGTGCACAAGCACAACCGTCTTATGCTCACTGAAGGCATGAGCTATCTAGTTTGTCCTCAAAATCAAGATTGTTTCCATGCAGATACTCTATATAGTTAAACACTCATGCATGTCGAACGGAGTATGTTATTCTTATTCAGTAGAGCTTTTTTTGAAGAATCTACAGGGGAGCAACATGCTCCACCTGGATTTCATTCAACGGAACGCACCAGAGGTGTGCCAAGGGAGTTCCCATTACAGGGAGGAAATACATTATTTGAAGTAGCTGTACCATGCTAAAACACTACTTTGCGAAAATTTTTATAGTGCTAAATTGCTATAGTTTGCAAAAAAAAAAAGTCATAAATTGAAAAATGACAACTAATAACTAAAAGTTAATAAACTTCAATACTTTGCGGAAATTAAATTGTTATGGAGATATAAACTAAAGAGTGAAATGCACCCGGGTACATAAACTATTTAGGAATGATCATCTAGGTACATAAACTTTTAAAGTGACCATCCAAGTACACAAACTAATTTTTCTGTAGCATTCCAGGTCCAAAACGCTTTGGCATGAAAGATACGTGACTCATGAGTATTTTTCTATGTGGATGTCCAGCGTAGATGAAAGATACGTCTGATACGTGTGAGGAAGAATTTATGGCTGTGAAAAATTGCAACAAGGACCCTACCTACGAGATTTGCTTGTACGAGATAGGATATAGTAAAATAAAGCATGTCCGTGTTCATTTCCTTTAGTGCAATACAATGACACAGTTCATATGGCATATATGAAATCGATACATTGCTTAATCTGCTGATCGCCGCGACCGTCGAACCGAAGAGGCGGAGTCGTCGTTATTTCCAGCGAAGGAGCGAAGGATACATTGCTTAATCTGCCGATTGCCGCGGCCGAACTAAAGAGGCAGAGTCGTCCTAACTTCCGGACAAGGAACTATCGTTTATTGATTTCTATCTCGTACAAGCAAATCACGTATGTAGGATCTTTTTGTAATTTTGCACGACCAGGAATTCTTCCTCACGCGCATCGGACGTGTCCTTTCTCATGATGGACATCCACGTAAGAAAATACTCATGGCAAAGCGCTTTGGACCCGGGATGCTACGAGAAAAATTAGTTTGTGTCCGGATGGTCACTTTACAAGTTTATGTACTTAGATGACCATTCCTAAATAGTTTATGTACCTTGGGTGCCTAAATCAAATATTGGTACACATAGAGTTATGTCATAAACGTACAAATATGAATTACATGCCACTTGACAATATAAATTAAATGTACAGATTAAAGCACAATAAAGGTACATTATCTATGGACAGTTTTTCCTTCGCAATCCGAGCGCATGTAGGGAATTTTTGCAGAATATCCGAGTCTTGTTTCTATGATTTTAAATTTACTTGGATCAATAAATAATGGCACTTCATCATATTTGTTATATTCATCTTGATCCTTCACATTCTCCACTCCAACGACTCTTTGTTTACTCGGAATAACAATGTACTTCTTTTCATCCTTTGGGTCAAGTATATAGAACACTTGTGCTACCACCCTAGCGAGTATCCAAGGATCATCTTTGTGACCGAATTTGTTTAGATCGACGAGGGTTAATCCGTATTTATCCACCTCCACCCCCTGTGGGTGTTGCACCCATTTGCATTTAAATACGAGGCACAATGAGATCTTGTGCACAATTAAGTTCCCATATTTCCTCGATGTACCCGTAGTCATGATGTTAGATTGTTCTCTTCATATAGGCATGTGTTCGAACACCGCTATTTTAACACTTGCTTTTCTTGTCCTTTTCTTCGATGTAAAAGGTATAGCCATTGATGTCGTAAGCCTAAAATGTAACCATACTCTTCGAAGGCCTCATAGCTAACCTTCTCAACATTTCGTCATCTATGGAGTCCCCACGCGGAAGCTCTTGGTTCTCGAACCATGATGTGCAGGTTTTCTTGTGCTCCTTTATGATCCAATCTTCTGTCTTGTCCGTGTGGTTCTGGTCAAGCTCACTCATGTGTTTCTCAAAGTACGGGCCCACAATCTCTCGTCCGTAGCAATACGCTAAAATGTGCTGCATCCACTCTTTTGTAATCACGGCCAATGAATGACTTCCGTCCTCGTGTACCTTTTCCGGACAGCCGGCCTTCATGATGAGACACGGGAAGACCAATAGCTCCTCCATCTTTAATGTAGTCAGCACAACACTCAATAATCTCCTTATTGCTGTATCCCTCAATCATTGAACCCTCGGATGAGAACGAGTTCGTACAAAGCGTTTCATTACATACATGAACCTCTCAAATGGAAACATATGATGCATGTAGGCGGGGTCCAACGTAGCAATCTGGTCAACGATATGAAGCATGAAGTGTTCCATGGTATCAACATAGGACGGAGGGAAGCACATCTCAAGGATGCACATTGTTTAATTCATGTGGGCCCGTAGGTCATCCAACTCCGCTTTATCGATCACCTTCTTCGTGACTACGTTCTAGAAGTAGCACAAGCGAGTTATAGTCAACTTCAACCACTCGGGTTTCACAACCACGATGGCGACGACTAAGAACACCGAAAGCATTGTGTAATAGTCGTGAGTGTTGTAGCCACTTATCTTTAGCTTTTCCATGTTCACGAGATTTTTCACGTTCGATGAGAATCCGGTGGGACACTTAATCACGTGTAGACACTTGCAAAATGCTATTTTCTCCTCACGCGTAAGGTTGTTGCGGGAGGAAGATAGTATTTTATGTTTGCCCTTTCCTGCGGATGGAGCTCGGGCCTATTGTCCAGTGCCACAAGATCTCTACGTGCCCTGAGTCCATCCTTTGTCTTATCGGGTAGGTCAAGAATAAGTCCGCTAGTGCTTGTCATATACGCCATTCCCAATGTGCATCCAGCCGAAGGCATGAGTCACTTCAAGTTCCGCCTAGTAATCGAGGTATCCGAAGAAAATAGATTGCTTCTTAAAGGGCGTGTGGGCTTTGCACTTTGGAAGTCCCTTCACCGGTTTATCAAACACAATTTTGATGTTCTTTACCGTCTCGAACACGACACTAGGGGTCCAACGTCGAGGTTCTTCGCCTTCCTCAATAGTGCCATCGAACTGTCTCTTCAACAAGCGACACATGTGGTTTCGTGCTAAGAATCGACGGTTTCACGTGTATACTATCTTCCGGGATGATGGAAGATACACATGGGATGTATCATCAACCCATACAAAACAACCATACTTTCCTTTCACCTGTCCCGATAGCGCCCTTAGTGGCGGGAATCACTTATCGTCACAAAAATGATGGCTTTGAGCATTTAAGGGCGCTCTACGGTGCTCATCCCGTATACTAACCCCCTTCTAACCATAGTTTCTGCATGTCTTCCAATAATGGTTCCAAGAACGCATCTATGTCGTTACCAGGTTCTTTCGGACCAGATATGAGAATTGTCAATAGTAAGTACTTTGACACAACCACGGTGGAAGGTTGTATATTGATAGTATAACTGGCCAAGTGTTGTGCGGTTTCCTCAATTGACCATGAGGATTCATCCCGCTCTGTACTCGGAGCAAACCGTATGTTCCTTGTCTCTTTAGAGAATTCTGGATGGTTAGAATCAAACTTTTTCCACCGGGTCCCATCAGCTGGATGACTAAGCTTCTTTGGGTCCCTGGGGCGCGAATGCCACGTCATCAGCTCAGCATCCTTGGGGTTGGCAAACAAGCGTCTTATCCGATCGACAACCGGTAGGTACCACATGACCAAGGCAGGAATCTTCATTTGTTCGCTGTCATCGACGGTGATGCTTTTCTTCCTCTTCCTCACATTCCCGTTGCTCTTCTTTCCACTAACAACCGATGTGTCCGCATCATAGTCATCCTTGCACTTGTACCGACTACACTTGCATCTTGGACATCTCACAGCGTCTTTGTAATCCCCCGATACAATATGCAATGATTTGGACACGCGTGAATCTTATGCACGCCCAACGAAAGTGGGGTTATGAGCTTCTTAGCAAAATAGGCGCTTTTTAGTAACAAGTCGGCTTCGGCAGAATGTCCGAAAGGAGTTCTAACAAATCCGTGAAACTAGCATCCGACCAACCATGGATGGCATTTAATTTCATCAGCTCAAGTACCGTACGTAGCACGAGTACACCATTTTTCACATCCCTTAGATTCCTCGTATAGTGGATCCTTCGATGCTTTCTCCAACGATGCAAAGTTGCTCAACTCTGTCATTGTCCCTCCATTGAGTAACACTTGCGGTTCAACGTGTTGCAATATTTCCTCAACATCAAAATCACAAGACTGTTATGTTACTTCCTCAGCTCGAACATGCTCCTCATCTTCAACATTGACATGATCGTGAATATTAAGGTCATCGTCAACATCACCATCAACAGATTGCTTAGGTATTGCCTCCACCATGTTTTCACCATGCTATGTCCACCTAGTGTTGTCCTTAACAAAACCTCTCGTTATTATGTGTGAATTGATTATAACCGTATCTTTCCACAGTTTCTCATTTTTGCAATCAGAACACGGACAATGTATTTTGGCCCTTCCTTCCGGCTTAGCATGTTGTGCGGCCTGTGTGACAAATGCCTTTACTTGTCCTCGAAAATAACTTCTGTTCTTGACGCCTCATACATCTAAGATTTATCCTCAAGGACTACACATAAAAAATAATAATTTGTTCAACAAAACATGGGACAAGTATACCTCATAGGATCACGTTTTGTGAGCTACAAATAAAGTGACCAACTAGATACATAAATTATTTTAACTAAACAATATAAATTTCCTTTACATAACCTAGCTCTCCATCTATCATGAGAAACCTAGATATATAATTTTCCTTCATGCGTAAGCCTAGAGATACAACTTTTCTCCATGTAAAAGATTCAAGATACAAATAGAATGGACAAAAACCAACCATAGCTCTACAAATCTAGAGAATTGTGACAAATAGGAATAAAATTTAAAAAATTACAAAGTCAAAATTCTACTAGATTCCAACATGATAGGAAGAAATAATACATGGGATAGATTCATCTTACCCTAGGGAACAAATCTATCCAAGAAAAATGAACTCAAAACCTCCCCACTTTGTTTTTCATTTTTTGCCCAAATTTTCGGGCCACCTACGAGTGGATTAGCTCACTGTGCAGTCCGAACGCGTCTATTTATATCAGCGGCATTTGTACCGGCGACTAACGTTGCCAACCACGCCTAAAATACCCTTTTAACGGCGGCTTACCTCTTGAACCGCCGGTACAATTCATGTAGTTTCTACCAACGGTTGGTAAAGCCAACCGCCGCTATTAGGTGGTTATAGCGGCGGTCGGCTTCAACCCGGTGGCCAGCCCAACACTTCAGCGGCGGGCTCCTTCGGGCCGTGCCGCTGGGCCGTTTTACGGCCCGCGTGTGACACTCCGTGTTCTATTTTTGCGAGTTAGCAATTTTAAAACTAATCACAAGATTGGGTCAACCTACCCAAGAAGTATCATAGACATGCAAAGTGTTTTGGGCATTGAATAAATTCAAAAACACTTTGGTTTGAACTACAACTCAAATTTCGGCAATACAAGTATGGTCAACCAAAAACATATATTGTAGGGCATGTCAAATGAAAAATCTAGGACAAAACCCCACTGGATTTCATCAAGGTTTGATACCCCAAATAAATCAGACAAACTTAGCATTTAAGCCTTTTCTCTGAATTTTCAGAATTAATCCAGAAAGGATTTTGGAGTAAACTCTTCGTGCATGTCACTTTCTAGAGTTACACTTTTCAACAAAACTATCTCCTTTAATTTTTGAGCTTGGGAAGGCCTTGTATTTGATTTTTCAAATTTGAATTGGGCCACGTTTGGAAATTGGGGGAAAAAGAAAAGATGCCAAGGGAATATACCCGCGGGCCCCACCTGTCAGCCACTCCGGGCGAGGCCGGGGCCGCGCCCGCGCCGGACCGGCGCCGTACGTCGGCGCCGCGTGGCGGCAGCCCCTGGCCCGACCCCACCTGGTCGGGGGACAAAGGGGAGGCTCCTCTCCCGGTCGGAACCCCTTCTTCACTTTCTCCCTCTCCCATTGCTCCCCACCCGAGCCGCCATTGCCGCCCGAGCTTGAAGCTCGACGCCTAGCCGCCCTGTCCCCTCTCGAGCCAAGCCGCTTCGCCCCAAGCCCCGCCCCGACCTTCTCCTGCTCCAAGAAGTTGTCTCCCCAAAACCGCGGAATGAATCGCTCTAATTTCGCGGGGAGGCCGCTCACCACCTCCGGCCGTTGCCACCCGAAATACTCCTCCTCCGGTGAGCTTTTCTTCCCCATTCTTGTGCCGGTGCGTGCGCACGTTGATGGAGCACCCTCTCAAACCCTAACCTCCCCGTCTTGTCCCAAGAGGCCGTCGGATTTTGAAGTTTCCCGGCCACGGAGCTCCGGCCGCCGCCACCTCCACGTCGACGGCCATCTCCGGCGTTGCTCATCCTCTTTGGAGTCGACGCCGTTCTTCTCCAAGCCTCCGTGAACCTCTACGAGTTGACGGCACGCGATTTGGAGCTTCCTCGTGCCCGTGCGCCGCCGCCGAACCACCTCGCTCCGCCACCCGCCGTCGTGCCGCATCCCTGGTGAGGCCCCGCCAACCCGACCCCACCCCGAGATGCGCCGCCTCATGCCGCGCCTAGAGGACCCCCTTTCCCCGCACGCGAGCCTGCGGCGTGGCTCCGGCCGCCGCGCCGCCGCCTCCCGGCCGCGTGCCGGCGAGGCCATAGGGCGGGCCACATGGCCCGGATCCCGTGTGTCCACAGCCACACGCGGATCCGAACCCTGTGGTCCGCCATGTGGCACGGAGCGCGGAGATTTAAATTTAAATCTCGAATGGCATTTTCGTAAATAGTCCCGAAATTCATTTAAACTTAGAAAATTCATATCTAGAGTTCTAGACCTCCAAAAATTGCAAACTAAATTTTGTTGGACTCCTTGAGACATGTACTATTTTATAGTGCATTTAGTTTGGCATGTTCAGAAGCAATTTATTTAGGTCAAAATTCTTTTTAGGAGACTTAATTTAAATGCGTAGTTAATTACTTAATTACCCCAAATTATGAAGCTTAATTCAGTTATTACCTATAACATGTGCCTAAGGACCTGGAGCAATTTAATTGCTATTTTACCTAGTTTTGCTAGGATTAATGGATTATTTTTCTTGCACATGTGATAATGATTTAAATGTTTCATGGGAGTTGATGAAGGAGATAAATTAAATAATCACCTTAAATCATTTTCACCCTGCTGGACACCAAGTTAATTTATACTCATGAATTAAATGTATTTTATGAAATCCGCACGTATTCAGTAAAATATTCAATGTCATGTTTTCATCAAAATTTACACATCACCTTTGCATCATGTAGCTGCGGTGGTGAACGTGGTAACCGGCGAGGAGGAGCCGAGAAGCTGCTGTTGTTGACCCAGCTGCTCAGGGTCAAGCTCAAGGCAAGCCCCAGTACATAACCTATTTAATTTAAGTATTTTATTTTCATCACTATGCTTGTAGGTCTGTATTGTGCATTAGGTCTACAGGAGTTGTGATGAAAACCCTAGCATGCAGTAGGACCCTATCTACCCTGGTTCGATCACCCTACGCTAGATGCTTGCATAAATAGTGCGATGATCCGTCGAGTGGTACGGAGACCACTCGTAGATAGGACAATCACTTTTGGACACGATGCAAGTATTGAGAAGAGATTGAAAATTGGAGGCCGGACGGGCAACTAGGTGGAAAGTGAAGGACTGAAAGAGTCTTCAAGGTTGTAGCCCCGTCCGTGCACACAAGGACCGCGTCGTGTCCGGCCCATGTGGATAAGTTTGAACGTACTGCTTGCATGCTGGTATTGATGGGCCCGATAAACCGACGTACCGATGGTGGCTGTATGTTAGAGAGATACCCTACTCCCTTGGTTACTTGGCAGGTTTTTGGGAGGAGAGAAGGGAGCACTCTACTCACGGATGACGTCCGGGACGGCATCGCGTGGGGACCCTTCTCGAGGGAGCTAGGCCCGACTAACACTACGAGTACCGGCTGGGAAAGATTGTCTCATGCGGCTTCGGGAAGCGCGTATGTGACGTGCGATCAGAGTTGCTCCTGCATGATGTAAATCGATTCGAATCGCTGCCCCTCACGATGAACGAGTACCACTTATCTCGTCCGCCGGAACGTAGTAAGAAGAGAAACATTGATGATGATGATCATGATTAATTTGCTGAATTGCTTAATTACTTGTTTGGAAACATGTAATGCAGTAGCTTAGTGCAAATTAAATTTATTCTTTCGAGCAACTTAACTAGATAGGGCTCGAGAGCACAGGGCAAACATGTCACTTGGTTGTTTTTATAACTTTTTTCAGACCGACCGGAAACGCCCACAAAAGAAGATTGGAGGGAGTAACACTTAATTAGAAAAAGAAATTTTGATAAACCGTATTAGAAGTGTTCTGAGAAAAATAATTCCTTAGTTTTCATTTGAATAATTTATTAAATCAAAGCAAAATATTTAAACAATAAAGTAAGTCCTTTTATAATAATTTAAGCCAAAATTTTTATACAAGTTAAAAATAAAAAAGTTTAAATCCTGCCTCTTTTTAAGATAAAATAAATTCCTTTTGAGTTAAAGTCAAATAATAAAATATTTGAAATTAAATAAATTAAATATTTCTTTTTGGAGCTCACCCTTGGACAAACTATCTTTCTTGACAACCCTAGATCAATCATGTAAATTATTGAGGAGTAATCTGGTCTCAAAAAATGACTAATATTTGTCCCTCAACTACAAAACATTAGTTGGATGTAACGATATATATTTAGTCATTACTAAGGGTAATATTACTAGAATAGTAATTTATAACAAAAAAAATTATTAATAATAATAAGTTAGTCAATTTTATACGGATTTATTGTAGTATATTTATAATAAATATAATTAATCATTATTATTTTTATTCTTATCAGAGTGAAGTCCGATTTTCTTGTCCCTCAACTACAAAACTGGACATCTTAATTAGGTCCCCAAACTGTACGAAACCATTTGATTTTCAAAGTAATTTCCGTAACTAAAAACAGAAAGATTCCCAAAGAGCATACGTTATGGCACCTTCGATGCGATGCAGGAAGGAGTGCAGATCGGAAGCAAAGACTCGGGGCTAGGCTATGATCAGGAACGATGGCGCCAGAAACGCTACCAGCTGGAGAAGCAGAACAGGGCCGAGACCGATACTGCGCTGGACCCGCTTCAGTTCCGGCTTTGCCGAGCGAACGAGACACGGATCCGATTAACATACTACTTCTCATGCCGAGTCGGCCTTCAGGCTAGTTGCTTCTCCCCAATAAAAGCGAAGTTGAGCGAGCCGTTCGTCTCCACCAAACAACAGAAACTCGTAGAGTCGAGACCTGAACGAAGCAGTGACAACATGGAGAGCACGTCGAAGCTCGCCCTTCTCGCGATCACGTTTCTTGCAATGCTGCTCGTGATGCCTTCCGCTGCTGCAGCTCGCGTGGGGCCAACCGTGACGAGGCCCATCGACGCGACCAAGACGCAGCACCTGGAGCTGCCGGACATGATTTTCGGCCCTGAAAGCGTCGCCTTCGACGGGCATGGTGGCGGCCCGTACGTGAGCGTATCAGATGGTCGCATCCTCAAGTATGGCGGCAAGGACGTGGGATGGACGACCTTCACGTACAGCCCGAGCTACGTCAAGAACAATTGCTCTCAATTCGCGACGTCGGAACTCCCATCGATCGCTACTGAGAGCTTTTGCGGCCGACCTCTAGGCTTACGGTTCCATCGTGACTCCGGCTACCTCTACATCGCCGACGCGTACATGGGTTTGATGCGAGTTGGCCCAAATGGCGGGGAGGCAACCGTATTGGCGACCGAGGCTGCTGGTGTACCGCTCAGTTTTACCAATGGAGTGGACGTCGATCAAGTCACCGGCGAGGTCTACTTCACGTCAAGTAGCACCACATTTACACGGGCACAACATGAGCTAGTCACCTACACCGGAGACTCTACCGGACGCATCTTGAAGTATGATCCATGTAGCAATAAAGTTACGGTGATCCAATCTGATGTGACCTACCCTAATGGTATTGCCGTTAGTGCTGACAGGATGCACCTTGTCGTTGCATCAACAGGGCCATGCAAGTTACTCAAGGTGTGGATTCAAGGCCCCAAGGTTGGATCATTTGAGGAGTTTGCCGACCTTCCTGGATACCCAGATAACGTGAGACCCGATCAGAAGGGTGGATATTGGGTAGCGTTGCATCGCGAAAAGAATGAGTCACCGACCGGTGAGGACAGTCACTTGCTCGCCATTAGGATTGGTGCAAATGGTCAAAAGCTACAAGATATGAGAGGTTCCAAGGACGTAAGACCAACTGAAGCGGTGGAGAGGGAAGACGGCACAATATATCTTGGGTCTGTAGAGTTGCCTTACGTTAGCATTATTAAAAGTACCTAGTCTTTAGACCTATTCTAGTTTTTTGTTACAAATAATATTGTTTTGTGGATATGTAATAATGAAACTTGCATTCATGAGTTTTCCAATGAGAGTTCTATTGTTTTTCTTCAGTTCTCGAGGAAATTTCGTTTAGCACTTTCCCACTGGGGCACTTTCTGCACTTATATGAAATAATATTTTCGGGGAAGTTGTTTACTGTTGTAACGAACTTGTTCTTCAGTGTTCGTCGTCCAATGGAAATGTAAATTACTAGACCTTTCTCATTTTACGTGATTTGCATCTGAACAGAAAACTACGAATGTCACAAGAGAAGTCACAGGTACATCACCAGAACAGATAAATTCACTCTGTTATCCTGAGAAAGAGAAACTGGATTACAGTTCATGGATCGTTTACTGAAAAAGATTAACAGCGGTGCCATGGTGTGAGTGTGATGCACTGACCATGCTATTTGATTCGTCTATGTCGAACAGAGTATATGTATTAGTGGATGATCCAGCGATCATCTTCGTTATTTTCACAGAATAAATTTGGTCGAGAAAAAAGAAAGACAGAAAATGATCAAGTAATCAGTGCAAGAGAACTGAATGGAACTTGCCACTTCAACTGAATCAAGTCGCGTGCACAAGCACAACCGTCTTATGCTCACTGAAGGCATGAGCTATCTAGTTTGTCCTCAAAATCAAGATTATTTTCATGCAGATACTCTATATAGTTAAACACTCATGCATATTATTCTTATTCAGTAGAGTTTTTTTGAAAGAAACTCTGGGGGAGCAACATGCTCCACCTGGATTTCATTCAACGGAACGCACCAGAGGTGTGCCAAGGGAGTTCCCATTACAGGGAGGAAATACATTATTTGAAGTAGCTGTACCATGCTAAAACACTACTCTTACGGTGGAAACGGTAGCACCTTACTTCCAAATCATCTACAACGTTTATTGATTACACGGCTGACACAAAATATTTTCCTCTCAAAAATATGTCTGTTCCGTCCGTCCCAAATCCTCCACAAGAGAGCGAGCAAAATGGATGGCCAGACCTTTCGGTGCGGAAGCGTAAAAGCTGGAAGCTGAACATGCCAAAGCTTGAAGAAGTCGGTGGCGAGGGCACATGGGTGTAGATGCACCGTGCTCCAGACCTTGGTGCTTAGGGCGCAAGTGAAGAAAATGCGTCGCTGATCAGGGTGGAGCACCGGGCACAGGCTGCATTGTCGATAATGTCTGTAGAATAGAATTGCCCTTTGTCGAGTAAACTATGGGGTGTCCTATGAATCAAGAACTCGATGGTGCACATAGAACGATTTAGACTGGATCGAGCCCCTCTTCGGATAATTATCCTACATCGTGTATGAGGTATTGTATTATGATGGTGTGTAACTTGTGTTCTGAAGGGGTGCCCCTACCCGCGTTGTATATTTCGGTGTGCAGGGTTACATGGAAAGCCATAGTCGGTCTACAACTTATTACAAATATGAAAAATCTATACAAAAGCTTCCTTGAGAGTTACTCCTTGTCCTTCGGTAGGTCGGCCCTTGACGTGCCACCATATACTCTGTCAATATTTTCTTCTTGTGTGAATACCCGTAAGGCAAAGTACCCAACAGTAGCCCCTCCAACCAAACACAACCTAAGTGATTTTCTATTTTGGGCTGAGCATTATTAACTTGAATCCATGTAATCTTCTGGCCTGATCATAAATTGAAAAGACCCCTCGCATGCTTTTCATGCATTAAAGATAAAAGCGAAAAAATTCCCACATTTACATAATCACACCTAATTAGGTGTAAAGAATTTATAGCTTTTCGAGCCTTTAGTACATGGGTCAGATGTACCTAATTAGATAACCCCGGCTCTTGTATCATTTAAATTGTATAATGCAAGAGTCGATTTGACTATAGTTTATTTTTGTTTTGTTCATCATGGTGCATCGGCCAGATAACAGGACTAAAATTTAGTTCATCATGGCTCAATCATCATTCAATCTTCCCGACTAAAATTTAGTCTTTCCGACTTAGTATTGGGTCTGTCCGACCAATATTTAGCCTTTTCGACCAATGTAGGATATTTTTAACAAAATAAATTTTCCAATTAATACAATATAATCCTTTCAATTATAGGTTATTTAATCAAACAATTTTTAACATAATGCACTGCAAGCCGATTTTATTTCCTTTGCATTAGGTGTAGCCCCCGAGTGTAACACTAGAGTTTTAATCAAGTTCCCTTGACTTTATCTAAATAGTAATGGGTTGCCACACATTCCGGCCCAATAGCAACCCTAACTTATAAAAGACCCTAACAGTCGCGCCGTCATTTTCACCTTTTCTCCATCGTCTTCATCCTTGCGCTCTTCCCCTCTTTTCGAGCCCCCCCCCACCCACACACACAATATTGAACTCCTTTCGACCAAATCCATTCTCAAGTTATTTCATTAGCCAATTAACCTCTTTTTACATTCCTTTCCGCCATCCATTTTGATTTTCTTGCCTAGGGTTAGGGTTTAAGCAAGCTATCCGCTGCCATTCCTAACCTCCTTCTCCTCCACCTGACAGCAATGGCTCGCAAGAAGAAGGGTTCCACCAATCATCCTTCATCGAAGAACAAGGATGTGGTGGATATCAGTGACAATGTTGTTGCTCTCAAAGAATTCACTTTAAGCACTCAGACAGAGGATGATTTGAACAATCCGGTGATGGAAGGATTCCTCCCAGACCAGGAGAGTGCAAATTAGAAGGTACCACCTCATCTTCGCCCAGAACCTGTACATAAGCAGCTAGTCGTCTTCTAGTCTTTCTTCGACAGAGGTCTTGCATTACCCTGTTGCAGTTTCATGTGCAGCTTGCTCTTTTATTATGGTATCAATCTGATTCATTTTAATCCCAATTCCGTCCTTCACATCTCCATTTTCATTCATCTTTGTGAGGCATTTCTCGGAGTGAAGCTTCATTTTGATATGTTTCATCATCTCTTTTATCTGTGTCCCCTGCCTTCAAATAAGAACTGTAGTTGTCTCAGTGGTGCTGGTGTTCAGCTTTGGAATGTCGATGAATATTTAGAAGTTTCTCTTCTAGACACCGCGAAAAATTGGAGGAAAGAATGGTTTTACATTGATAACCATCTCCCTAGTGTTGCTGAGTTTTCTGCTACCATCGCTCACCAATTGGAATCCTAGACTCTTGTATCATTTAACTTGTAAATAATGTCAGAGTCAATTTGACTATAGCATCTTGTGTTTTCTTCACCATAGTGCATGGGCCAGATGTGCCTAATTAGGTGTAGCTCTCGACTCTTATATCATTTGATCGAATAAATAATGCAGAGTCTATACAAGAATTATATGGGTCACCAAATAACAAGATATCATGTTCAATCATTATTCAATCTTCCCGACTAAAATTTAGTCTTTTCGGCAAATATTTAGTCCTTCTGACTAAGTATTTGGTCTGTCCAACCAATATTTAGCCATTTCGACCAATATATGATATTCCTAATAAAATATATTTTCCAATTAATACAATATAATCTTTTCCATTATTAATCAAACATTTTTATCATAATGTCACTGCAATCAGATTTTTTCCTTTGCATTAGGTGTTGCCCCCAAGTGTAATGCTTGGGTTTCAATCAAGTTTCCCTTGACTTTATCCAAACAGTAATGGGCTGCAACCCATTCAGACCCAATAGCAACCCTAACTTATAAAGGACCCTAACCGTCGTCCCGTCATTTTCACCTTTTCTCCATCGTCTTCAACCTTGCGCTCTTCCCCTCATTCCAAGCCCCCCCCCCCCCACACACACAATCTTGCCCCACACACACAATCTTGAACACCTTTCGACAAAATCAATTCTCAAGTCATTGCATTAGCAATTTTTCATTCCTTTCCACCATCAATTTCTAGTTTCTTGCCTAGGTTTAGGGTTTAAGAAAGCATATGCTGGATCCGAAGCCCATCAAATTTAATTTCCATCTTTCTGACTTCTTGACAATATGTTGTCATTAGGTCATCATTGCATCGATAATTCTTGGTAATTTGTTTAATTACCACTGCAGAATCTCCAAAAACATCAATGCGTTGAATTCCAAGTGATGCTGCAATGCGTAAACCATGAAGCAAAGCCTCATATTTCGTTGCATTATTTGATGCTCGAAAATTCATTTGAAGCACATATTGGAGTCAGTCACCTTTAGGTGATATGACAAATACACCAGCCCCCACGCCTTCCTGTTGGAGCGAACCATCAAAATACATTGTCCAATATACTAGTTCTTACTTGGTAGGCAAAAGTTGTATCTCTAACCACTTAGTAATGAAATCAGCTAGGGCCTGGCTTTTAATTACAGACTGTGAGGCAAAAGTTACATCATATTTCCCAAGATCAACCAACCATTTGACGATCTTTCCGACCGCCTCTCTGTTATGTAACACATCTCCAAGCCAAAGGAAATATGAACTTCTATTGGAGGAGCTTGAAAATAATGCTTCGATTTCCTTGAAGCGATCAATAATGCATAAAGCATTTTTTGGACCTAAAAATATCTTACTCGAGATGGGTTTAGTACTTCACTTATGAAGTACCCGAATGTTGTATCTTCCGAATATGACCTTCCTCAGCTCGGTCAACCGCCAAGACCGTACTAACCACGAGGTTTGGTGGCTGATATGTGTAACACCCGGAATTTCACATTCTGGATGGTGCATGAAATTCACAAAATTTTAAAACTTTTTAAAGCATATTTAAATATTATCTAAAGGATAATATTATAAATACATTTTCTTTCTTTCTTATTTAAGAGGAAGAGATTATCTTTTAAACTCAAACACTTATTTTGATTATAAAGTTTCAATAATGAATTTTCTCAAAAGAACATATGTTTTGTTTTGGATTATGAAAACGACTTATTGAAAAATACATCTTTGATTTACGAATTTATATTATTTTGGAACACAATATTTTAAACGAGGTATTTTCCCTTTGTAGGAAAAAGAGAAACATTTATTTAAGAAATACTTTTGATTTATGAAGATATTTGATTTATGAAAAGAAATTAATAAACAATTATATTTGATTTATGAAGATATTTGATTTATGAAAAGAAATTAATAAACAATTATATTTGATTTATGAAAATAAGTTTATTTCAAAAGGCATTATTTTATACAAGGTATTTCACTTTGGAAACCACATGAGAGCTTTATCATTTCATGTGAGAAAAAGGAGCTATTTTCGAAAATAAATAAAGTTGGATTTATAAAGGATTTTGCTTTGAGAGATACTTTATTTTTTGATTTATAGTTAAATACTCTAAATGGGTCAAAAAGGCTTATCAAATAAATGTATTTGATTTATGCAAAGGTTTACTTAATAAATGAAATAGATCTATGAAAACTAGTTTCTTTTATCCATACATGGGGTTTATAAAAGAACTTATGAAATTATATTTATTTTTGTCTAAAGTATTTTATTTTGTTTTGACTCCAAGGTATTTCCAAACAATTAAAATGTTTGTCTTTAATTGATAAAATACTTGGCTTTAAAAAGACAATTTCTAAACCCTTTTATGCAAAAGCCACTTATTTTCTAAATTTAATTAATTAATGTAGATTATATTTTGGCTGAAATGCATGCATGATTGACTAGTTACATTTGGTATTTATTGTGTGAATATTTCAATTGAAATTTCGAATAGAATTATTTGTATTGATTTAGCTAATAGAAATGGAATAGGAAAGAAATAAAATAAGAAAATAAAAAGAAAAGAAGAAAACAAAACCAGGCCACATGGGCCGAAACCCCCAAGCCCAACTCTCTCTCTCCTTTCTCTTTTCCCGGCTCGGCCACGGCCCGACTCCCTGTCGGCCCAACCCCAACCCGCACGTGACCCGCCTCGGCCCCCGCAGCCCAACCGCGAGCCCACCCGCCGACCCAACCGCACCGCGGCCCGTGCCGCAACCCTAATCCTAACCGCGTCCGCCGCTGCCACCGCCTTGGCGTGCGCGCCACGGCAGGCGGAGCCCCGCGCGCCTACAAATACTGGAGCCCCCGAATCCGTGTCGCTCTTTTGCCCAAGTCTCGCAGCCCCGTGCCACCCAACGCCCGAGCGCCGCCGCCGCCATAGCCACCGCCGACCCGACCTCGACGCGCCGCCGCGTGGAGACGCCCGGACACCGACGACCCCCGCCGCCATTCGCACCGACGCACCGCCGCTGCCCGCAAGGCCCGAAGCCAAGCCATCGCCCGATTCACTCGCGCGACGCCGACGAAGTTCCTCGCAGCCGCTCCCTCCGACGCGCGTCATCCCCGGTGAGCTCACCGTCCTCCCTGCATCGCGTCGCTGCCCTCGCCATCGAATTTAGTGCACCGGAGCGTCGATTCGGCCATCTCCGGCGAGCTCCCATGGAGCGCCACCGCGTCCTGTTCGCCGCCGGTGCCCGTAGCCGGCCGGCGCGTCCCGCACCGTCCGATCGAGCGAGCAACGGCCGCGATTAGATCGGACGAAGGGTATGAGCCCCGGTCCACGGTGGACCCGTGGACCCGAGGATTCCCGTGGTCCACGACCCTATAGACCCGGTCCACGGATTTTTCCCATTTAAAAATAATTCCCTTAATTTCGATAAACTAGTAGATTTACAAATAAGCCCCCGACATTGTGTATAATCACAACTACAACATCTGTTTTTACATAAACTCCCTTATTTTTAGTTTTAATTATGTTTAAGCCCCCGGTTGCCGATTAAATGGTATTTTTACAAATAAACCCCCGAACTTATTTTTAATTATGTTTAGGTCCTGCACATTTACAAAAAGAACCCTATTTTTTCATAAATTATAATCCCGTCCCGGAATTTTACATTTCAGTCCCTATAATTTTTAATAATTGTGAATAGGTCCCTGGACTTGGCTATTTTGCGAGATAGGCCCCCATAGTTTTAATAATTTACGTTTAGATCCTTCTATTTATAAAATCCAACCATGAGCTTTATCTTAATTCTGTTTTAATCTCTCGGTAGGAATATAAAATTTGCAAATTAACCCTTGTAGTTTGATAATTTTACGAACGTATATTTTGTGACTAGGTAAATTTACACGCTAGCCCCCTCGATCTATAGTAAATTATGTTTATGACCTTTATTTCATAAAAGCCACCCTAGCCTTCGTTTTAGTTACGTTTTCGACCTAATCTTTTTCGTTAAAGACTTTTAGTTAATTGTTAAACTATTTTTAAGTATTTAAGCCATATTTATTTCAAGGTTTTAATTATGGTCTTTTTACGTAAACACCCCTACTCTTTTATTAAATTATGTTTCGCCTCTATTTTCTCAAACCACATTAAATCCTGTTCTTTTACAAAATAAACTACGGTGTTTTATAAACTTATATTTGTAGATCTTAACCTTTTTACACTTTAACCCTTGAACTTTTCCATATTTACCAAATGGTCCTTCATTTACCGTTTTTACGCTTTGAACCCTAGGTCTTTAAATACTCATAACTTTTCGCTCGTAACTCCGATTAAGTCGATTCTTGCGCTCACGAGATCGTAGCGACGAGTGCTATTTATTAGTACTGTTTTCATAGTCATTAGGTATTGTTTGTTGTATTGTTTCTTAGTTTGCTTGTATGCTTGTTTCTTGCATGTTTTGTGTTGGTGTGACGTTAAATAGAAGAACGTACATTTCGAAGAACTCAAGAGCAAGACTTGAAGACATGAGCAGCGAGCAAAGGGAAACAGGCAAGTGTCCTTAATGCACATTGCGCCTACTTTCTTACTTTCTGAATTTACGATTCATGCATTACTTGTTTAACTTGAATCCTATTTGTGTCATACCCTGTTCCCTATTCTACCTTGTCGCCTTGGTTATGGTGTAGTATGTTAGGATGGGTACGTCATTGCTAGCTGCTTTTAATGGGGTTCAATTTGAACTAAATGCTAAGCTTGATTAATTATTCACTTGAACATAATGATCATGAATTGGGGGATGCTTTTTAGCAACATGAAACTTAGGTGATCCCGACAGGAGGATGTGGATGATGGCGCGGAAATGCACAGGTACCCGTAGTAGTACTATTGGGCTGCGATAGTACCTGTTGGGGATCATAAGGACCGGTTCTTGGAGCGGCAACCCAGGACTTCCGCACAAAGCACAGTGGCTGATAATGGGTAGGTAAGGTTTAGTACCGAGGTAGCTTCCCGGCTCGCGAGCGTCGAGGAAGGATGAAGGAAGAAGGTGTCTTCGGATTCGGGCGAGGAAAGACGGAGTACTTGAAGCCACGGTGCAAGAGGGGGCCCCTGGGTGATGCGTCACTTTGATGGCGGCGAAACCTTAGCATGGACGTTTTGCAAGTCGGGAAGTCCTTAGAAAAGACCTTGCGGTGATCTCTTGGCCTCATACCTTAGGAAGTGTGCTGGCATAATAGAGGTTTTAGTCACCGAATAGTGATGGAATCACCGACCTGTGGGTAAAGTTGTGCAACCTCTCGCAGAGTGTAAAACCGTTATTAACAGCCGTGTTCACGGTCACGAACGGCCCGGATCCTCACGAGAACTAGAGGGATGGTTTGGGTGGGGTAACCCTTGGGTAGCTACAAGTGGGGTAACTTGTAGTGAGGTTGGCTACGAGCGGGGTAACCTCGTAGTGTGGTTTGCTACAGGCGGGGTAACCTCGTAGGTGTGGTTTGCTGCAAGTAGGGTAGCTTGCAATGGTTAACAGGTGGGGTAGCCTCGTTGGATTATTTTTCACCTAGTAAATAGGTTGTTTTAATTAACTTGACTAGTATAGGTGCTTTCTATTGCAAACCATGTGTTAGCCTTCATTTCATTCAGACTTACATGTCATGTATTCCCACACTTGCTGAGTACGACATGTACTCACTCTTGCTATTTCCTTTTTGCTACCAACTACTCGCTGCTCGGAAGATGGAGAAGACCACCGATGAGAAAGGTCTAGGCGTGCGACACCCCGGTCGATTGCCCGTGGTGTTATGGAGTCTTCCGCTAGCGTATATTGTATTTAGTCCTTTGAGACAATATCGATGTAAGTATTCGATTTATTAAAGACATTGTTCTTTTATCACATTATTTGTCCCGTGTGCGTGAAAACTTGTTCCCGGGCACGCATACGGATGCATTCGGTTTTGGTCGTTAAAACCGGGTGTGACAATATGTATAAACTGCAATTTCTCTTCTGGTTCTAGAGATACCAATATAGGTAGATTGATGAGGTATTTTTTCAATTCCTCAAGCACTTCATGAGCCACTTTAGACCAGATGGAATTATCATGCTTCTTCAACAATAGAAAAAATGGTAAACCACGAACCCCTAATCAAGATATGAAGCGACTCAAGGTTGCCATGCAACCGGTCAGCTTTTGCGCGTCATTTTGAGAATTAGGTGGCCTCATGTTGAGGATAGTGTTAATCTTTTCCGGAATAGCCTCAATTCCTCGCCTTGAGACAATAAAACAAAATAACTTTTCAAATTGAACTCCAAAAACAAACTTTGTAGGATTAAGCTTCATGGAGAAGTTTCTTAGATTACCAAAGGTCTCTCGTCAGGTCGGAGATGAGATCTTTAGCTTTCCGAGTCTTCACCACCACGTCATCAACATAAGCTTCAACATTTCAACCGATCTATGCATGTAGACATTGCTGCATACCTCGCTGATTAGTTGCTCCTGCATTCTTCAAACCAAAAGGCATTGTAATATAACAATAATCCCCAATAGGTGTTATGAACGAGGTTTTTATCCGGTCTTCTTCCTTGAGGAGGATTTAATGATAACCTGCGTAGGCATCAAGGAAACATAAGAGTTCAAAACCCGCCGTGGAATCGACCACTTCATCTATGCGAGGGAGAGCAAATGGATCTTTAGGACAAGCCTTATAATCAACACACATTCTCCACTCTTTATTCTTTTCTCGTATAAGGACTCGGTTCGCTGACCGATCACGATGATACAGCTTCTTTAATAAACTTAGCAGCTAATAAATGAGTAATTTCCTTTCTCACAATGTCCTTCCGGTCTTGCGCAAATCGTCGAAGTCATTTCGTAATAAGTTTAGCGTCAGGATGCACTTTCATTGCATGCTCAATCTTCTCCCTAGGTACACCCGGCATGTCGAAGGCTGCCATGCTAAAATGTCCCTATTTTCCTTGAGGAAAAGAACAAGTGCGCTTTCCTATTTAGGATCCAAGCCCCCAACAATATTGATGGTCTTGGTCGGATCTTGGGGGTCAAGGACGATAGCTTTTATGGCAATCTTCTCAGCTTGCATCGCCTCTTTACTCTTCTTTGGTTTTGGAGGAGCGATGTCAATGTTCATCATTGTGCTTGCATCCTTCCCGATCGCCTCACGCTCCTCTTGAATCTTCTGCCGAGCGTTGATTTCACAACTCGAATCTCACAATGGAGAGATTGCCATGGATCCGACCGAAAAGTGAGCACTCGCCTTAGGTCCAGGCATCTTCAAAGTGAGATATGGATAATGCGGGATTGCCATAAAGTTGCAATGGACGGTCGACCAAGTATTGCATGGTATGTTGATTAGAAATGCGCCACTCAAAAGGTGACCTTTTCAGTCCTGGAATTGTCCCTAGTACCAAAAGTAATAGACAAAGTAATCCGACCCACAGGTGTTGACTCCTTACCGGGGATGATGTCGTGGAAAGGTGAAGAACTTGGCTTCAAATCTTCAACTCGTTAGGCCCAATTCGAAATGTCTTGAGGAAAATCATGTCCAAGAAGCTTCCACCATCGACTAATGTACGATTCAACTTCAGGACATTGACTATTGGGTCAAGGACCACATGATATTTTCCTGGTTTAGGCAAATTAGCTAGATGATCCGATCGATCAAAGGTGCTTGGAACTTCCGACCAATGCAAGTATTCAGGAGGGGCTGGTTCTACAACGATTGATAGCTTGGAGTGCAAGTTTCTCTTGCGTCTTCGAAGTGAAGGCATCCGGTCCACTCAATATACAATTCAAGTCCTTGGAGTTCCCGGAACTCTTCGTCCTCGGGTTCCTCCTCATCTTTCTTGTCGTTATCTTTCTTATTTATGGGAGGTGGATCCTTGGCAACTTGAAGTGCTCATCTAGCAAACCCCTTTAAGCCGTAACAATGTTGCATCTTATGCCCAACTCTAGGATGCCATATACAAGGATTATCAAGCAACTTGTCCATGGTCTCGTTGATTTCATCCGGAGTTCTTCCTCGATCGGTCAACAACCGCAACAAAGTTATCAGCTTTACGCTTCTTGTGGCTACCTGCCTCGGAGGTCTCTCCCATCTCGTAGTCCATGTTCTTGTTCTTCTCCTTGTACTCTTTGCTTTTTCCACGAACATTATCAACACGTAATTCACCGACTGCATGCTCTTTAGCGAGTAAGCCTCGGATTATAATTTTTGAAGTACTCTTTAGCAAGTACGCCTCAAATTATAATTGCACCGACCCATTTCATGTATCAGCGCATCACTATGTAATCCTTCTTGAAAGGCGAATATGACTAGAGCTGATCAGGGATACTAGGAATTTTCGTCCTTTACTAGCGAAACCTCGGATATAGTCTTTTAAGGACTCATCCAACTTCGCTTGATCCTTGTAAGGTCCAAGTGATTCTATAGTCGGTCACAAGTGGCATTGAAATTCTAGATGAACAATCTGTTCAACTCTCCACACGAGCCAATTGATTCTTTAGGCAATGACGTTAGCCAAGTATGTGGCCCGTTTTCCAAGCATATTTGTAGGTATTTTGCCATGACATACGAGTCTCCACCGATCTATTTAATGGTCGTTTCGTAGATCCGAAGCCACACTCTTGGATTGGTGGTACCATCATATAGTTCTATATTGATGGGCTTGAAGTTGTTTGGTATATGCGATCGCATAATCTTCGAGTATAAGCTCGGATGTCCGAATCATGATCATCATATCATCAATAAACCAATGATGGAGAATGACGACGACGATGGTAATCTCTATCATCATGATGGAGACATCTCATGCCTTCATCATCACTATCATCATCATCATCATCTTAGGGGTCTAGGTCTCTTCTCCCATCTCTATCCCATCGGTGGTCCCGTTCACAACCATTATCCCGACGTTCATCACGACCATAATCGTTTTTGTGATGATCTTCTCGGTCCCGGTCATCTCCTCATTCACCATGTCGTCTGTGTTCATCTTCTTCATGCTGGCGTTCAGCTATGATGTTCTCTTCAACACACGACTATTTAAAGTATCCCGAGCATCACGGTTATGTCGTAGGGAAGCTCATACATCTCGCGAAGTGTCAATTCTACTACTATCTGTTTCTATGAGATCTTTCCGATCGATTAACAGGAGTCACACGTCTATCACGTCTTGGTGCAGTAGCATGAGGATTGACCGATGGATCTTGAATAGCTGCAGCATTGATATATGTATTAACTATCTTGAGCAGAGGTAAATTTTGGAACACCGAATCAACCATTAACCCATCAAGAACGGTTCGAGCTCCCATTGTGTTGTTCTATGGGGTTGCATAAACTTTCTCTCCGCTCATATCCACCTCAAGTTTCTCAAGGTTGAGGTCAACTTCTAGAGCACGGTTTCTCCGACCGTTTCCACGATTGTTTCGTCATGACGACGATAATGATATTCAGGAGATTGGTCTCTATAACATCGATGTCGTTCACCACCAGATTCCACCGAGGGTGTTTCATCTCGACAACGTCCATCTCTTCAATTTGTCCGACCATCATTATTACTCGGTCGGCTGTCATCTCCTTCAATGCTTGTTCGAGCGTGGTCCCCGACGTTTCCTCCTGCAGGTACTTTAGCACCAGCTCCGAGCGTTTCTGCTTTAAGCCTTTCCCACTCTAACCTTTATTTCGGGGTTTCCTTGGTTACTTCGCTTAGAGAAACGATGAATATTGATCTGGGGTATGGACAATAATCCGAGTCCGACTCTTCGTCGGATGCCCGGTTCTCGATGCTTTTCATTATAAGTCCTTAAACTCCATTTTTCCAAAGGAAGTTCCCGAGCTGTCTAATCCAAACGGCATTACACCACGAATAAAACCAGTCAAATCTGGTGGTTGTGCTAGGGCAGCGGCGGCCAGATCGAATCCATATACTAAGCATAACAACCCGAGTAGAATCAGCAACAAAATCGAGAGCTCCAAAGCGAACCGTGACGCCTGGAGTGAAGATGTTGGCCATCGAATTCAACATTGGATCATATCGAAGTCCCCCTTCCTGGCGCGCCAACTGTCGAGATTTAACTCAGGAAGTAAACTATGGGGTGTCCTACGAATCAAGAACTTGATGGTGCACACATAACGATTTAGACACGTTCGGGCGTCCTCTTTTGATTATAACCCTATATCTTGTATGAGATATTGTATATTATGATGGTGTAACTTGTGTTCTGAAGGGTGCCCCTACCCACCTTATATATGAAGGGGTGAAGAGTTACATGGAAAGTTCTAGTCAGTTTTAAAATTATTACAAATATGGTAAATCTATACGTAAGCTTCCTTGCGAGTTACTCCTTGTCCTTGGGACGGTCGGCCTTTGAGATGCCACCCTATACCCGGTTAATATTTCTTTCTTGTGTGCATAACCGGAAGGCAAGTAACCCACACCTCTATATTGAGCCTGTGACTGAAGAACATCCAAGCAAAAACTTTAGGAACATTAGATCCCCAAATCATGGAAGCATTTGGATCAACTACATCCGTTTTTGTCAGCTCATGGATATTCAATGGCCCCCGAGATTTTTGGGACTTTGGTACTAAGATCACCTTTCTGCATTAGGTTTGTTTGAGGAGGAAATTTGATTGGTCAAAACAGAATAATGCAAATAAATGTGTGAGATACCCTTTCATTGGGGTTTTTCTTATAGCAAGACTACTGAAGGAACATGCCATCAGAGTAATCACCAACAGGATCCATAATGGAGTTATTATAGTCACTACAGGAAACATGCACTATAGCAGCGGTATCCAAAAACTGTAGAGCTGGATATAAAGAAGAGAATGACTTTTATGGGCATAGTGACATGTGTCCACCCTAGCTTTTTATTAATTATGATTAAATATAAATATTAAATATCTGATTATACTATTAAACATGTCATATTAGTTGTAGACATGTTGTCAAATCATAAATTCAAGTTTAGAAATATCAAATTCGGACAAAATCATCAAATTTAACAGAATTTCATGAATTTGTCAGAATTTGATGTTTCTGTACTTCAATATGATTTGACAACATATCTACAACTAGTCTGACATGTTTAATTGTATAATCAGAGATTCAATATTTATATTTAACCATAATTAATAGAAAAGTTAGGGTGAACACATGCCCCTATGTTCACTAAAGTATTTCTCTATAAAGAAACCGGCCGCTACTAATTGACAGTGGGAAGTTGCATGTGTGTTTAATAGGTGAACGGACAAGATAAAAAAAACAGTGATCTAGTTACTCATGTGATCAGTCATGATTTCTTTAGACAACGAGAGATATCGCTAATCACTAGACATTTTATTGATTGGAAGGTTTGCTTTGGTCGCATGGTGAAGATTGCTCAACTGCCCCCACGGTTTGAATAGTTTGCATTTAGTTCAAACTGTACGTGAGACTGACGAAGAACAACTGATAACAACCAAAATAATTTACAGGAATTGAATGTGGAGCATAATTATGTGTATTCCTGTGTGCATTGAGAACTTGGAGGCAAAATATTGCTCTTATCCAAGCTGTTCCAGGCCGCGGAAATATTTTACAGGTAACAGTTCAATTATCATACGAGAGCCCTGAATTAGAAGGTTTAAGTTTACTATCTGCAGATAGCTAGAAACTATTAGGCACATACTCCAACCGTCTTGCTTTCGCAAAGGAAGCTTTTGGTTACTTAATATGGCCGGATAAGACTCTCAATTGTACTTTTGCACTTGTGTCAACGTCGTAGTAAAAATGAAAGTGACACGCTGATTAGATGCACCATTCACATGCATGCATACAAAGACACATGTCCTTCGTGGTGCCCCACGACTACGACGGTCGACGGCCAAACCGTGCAACTTCATCTATCTAGATGTGTCTGTCCTCTGCTCCTCTTTATCTAAGCAAGACAGAGCAAGACGACGCCATCACGTAGGCAAGTTGCTGGAAGTAGTGGTTGATTTTCGGCCTATCTGCTGAAATAATACATTTTGACATTTGAAAATAGAATATCAAATTGTTGTGCAAGATCTTACTATTTCCTTCTGACCATGTCACTTTCAGTTCGTCCCATGTCATTTCACCGTTCATTGTTTCTAATTTTTTTGTTGAAGTAGAAGTACTAATTTCGAAAAAATCAGGTACCAAAAAATTACTCGTGTGTATAAAGAAAGAGGTGACTACGATACATATGCAAAACAATAATGGAAATGTGAGATTAAATTATGATCGGATAAACAAAGGTTTTTGACTCTAGACAGAGATATGGCAATGACCTGAAGCAATATACAACATCAAAATCAAAATATCATATTGGAAGTCACCACTACTAATGGTAACTCTAAAATCAAAATTCGTTCACTGTCGAACCCAGGGTTTATAAAACTATGAACCGCTTGCGATCTTGTATGGTACCAAACATTAAGTAATAAACCAGTAAAACAGAGCCAAATTGATTTTTTAACACTGCATAGGATCGACTTTTAGTGAAAATCAGTTATCCACTAAAATCGAGCCGGACCGGTTTTGCCGCAAAAACTAAATCCTTAATTTTATTCAGTTTTCCGAACCATGGTCAAACGTTCAGGTGAGATGAACACACAGATACACCTAACAATTGTAAATTTTGTCCAACGGTCAGTCGACATGTTGGGAGTAGCTAATAAAAAAAAAAGGAGATGGGCACATTCGCATCGCCTTTTTGTATATTCTCTTTCCTTTTGTCCACATCTAAGCCGCCCTTCTAATTATCTGCACTCCCACCCATATGCATGAACAGCAGCCTCATATAATGCACGTATGCTTATCAAATGTACCCTAGCTTTTATAAAAGAAAATGATCGGTCGTTCTCTCTGAACATAATGGTCTTTCTCGTGTTCAGCGTTGGGTGATGGACTGATGGAGAAGAAAGAGACGGCCGACGACGACAGGATTAGGAACGATCATGCACATGCCAAACAATGCCAGCTAGCAAAGGCTGCCACTTGCTGTAGTATCAGTTTGTGGTTCGAGTTATATATATGACAGGACCCAACTCAATTTTATGTTCTGTATATTTCAATGCAGTTTGGAATTTGCATTGACCACGGGCACAAACTTATCGTCTGTACATACGTGGAGGACAGTGACTGAAAAGATCTGTCCGGCGCATGATAGTTTAGGTACATAATACTACTCTCTTACTAAATTGTTGTCGTCGTTGACTTTTTTCATAAGTTTGACCATTTGTCTTATTCAAATAAAGTTTTAAAAATATGATATATTTTCTTATAATATGTTTTATCACTAAAGAAACTTGAAATATAACATATAACTTTTTGTATTTGAAGAAATTTTTTGAATAAGACTGAATGGTCAAACGTCACTGAAAAAGTCAATGATCGACAACAATTTAGTAAAGGAGGGAGTACAATTAACCGTTTTCATCAGAATACCATTTTAGATTGTCCTCAACTGAAAATTTGCTCTCTAAATTTTGTTAATAATTACGGTAGAAAGAAGTGGCGTATCTCTCATATGTTGAACTGTTTATATAGTTTGTCATGCTTAAGGTTAGTCAGGTTTGACCAGTTAATTAGCCTCTCAGAGATGCCCTGTTGGAGTCCTAAAAATACAAAAACACTCCATTGTTACTACAGCGTACATTGGATAGGGAAAAGGTTTTGCTACATATGACATACCCATAATTTGTAAGAAGGATCTCTCAGTCCCCCCCCAAAAAAAGTTTCACAAACAACGAAAGGACAGATGTCACGAGAAGTTTTGTCGGAATATTATCGGTAGTAGACACGTAGTATTGAAAAGTACTGGCCCGGTATGCATGCCCTGGTTTCTCGTACAATAATATCGACCGTGCTCAAAACCATGTATATATCTATTTAATTAATATTTATTTATACATATGTATATCTCAATCGATCCAGCTAAGCGTCCAAGGAACTGATGAGGTCGAGGATGAGAGAAGACCACATTGAATGGGTACAGATGGCGGACTTATGCCCTCGTATATTGAAGGAGACCATGATATCGCTGCACTAATTACACAATATGATACTTTTTATATATCTGCGTAATAAGGTTAATTAGCTTACTTACCCCTTCATACGAATACTTTTTATGGAGGAAAAGTTTCGAGCTCCATTAAAAAGGGAAAAACTTTTGAGTCCTTGGCTTCATCTCTGCGACATTATTGCATAGTGACACGTGACACAGGAGGACAAAGCCAGTGCCATACGATGCCAAATAGAATTCTCAAGTCTACAGTGTCATGTTTGGAGGATTATGTCCCACCAATTCTTATTTCCTGCTTTGAAATTTTAAACCTCATTATTAGTGCAAGTAATTTTCATGGGCACGCAGACACAGTCCCAGCAGCAGGTGCATGCAAGGCGTAGCGTCGTCACGAGAGGAGCAAAGTTTGAAAAGTCTTGACCTGTGAGCAATGGATGATTGCTGATTGATTGGTGTACCATATTTTGGACCGTGCTTGACCCATCGACATCCGCATCTTGAATTCGTGACGTAGCCATCCCAACTTTTTATCCATGGGAGTCGGAGCGCGTAAAAGCAACATGGTGTCCATTCCATATATGCATGGTAACGGTCCCTTGTTAACTACCAGCTAACTGACGACGACTCTACGACGACATTGGTCATTAGTTGTCCTATAAATCTAGCTAGGGCTCGTGCCCTCATCAATCATCAGTTGAGCTGATAGTGATACTGATACCAACAGCGATCACCGAGAGACGACAGGCAAAGGAAGATCGAGATGGCTTCATCTTCCTCCCGTGCGGCGGTGACGGCGGTGGTGGTGCTGTGGCTGGGGCTCGTCGCGGCGGCGGCGGCGGCGCACGAGCTGTGCGAGGACTACTACGAGTGCACGTGCCCGGACGCGTACAACATCGTGAAGCGCGTGCTGGTGGAGGCGCACAAGTCGGACGTGCGCATCTACGCGAGCCTGATCCGGCTGCACTTCCACGACTGCTTCGTGCAGGGCTGCGACGGCTCGCTGCTGCTGGACGGCGTGCCGGGGGTGATCAACTCCGAGAAGGGCGCCGCGCCCAACAACAACTCGGCGCGCGGGTTCCCGGTGGTGGACGCGGCCAAGGCGGCGCTCGAGGCCGCCTGCCCCGGCGTCGTCTCCTGCGCCGACATCCTCGCCCTCGCATCCGAGATCTCCGTCGACCTGGTATGCATGTCTCGTGTTATAGCCAATAGCTAGCTGCAACAGTGCCATCCTTTTCACTCATTGCTGGACATGGTAGGTGCGCCGTGGCTGTCATGCTCATGCATGCACACGAGACTTGACGCTCCAAAATTGACACTACGCAATCATTTTCTAGGACTGCAAAAAGCCAGTGACACACTACAACGCAATCTCCGCTCACATGCCTATCTTATTTCTCAGTCCTATAGACTAATTAACTGAAAGAACTAACGACCTTGTGTGTAAAAACATGTGCATATCGAGCTATGTATATTTTTCAAGTAATGGGATGGGACTAATTTGTATAAACACCAATAACTGAAACACCCTCGACGTACATATCCAGCTATACACGGCCTAGTAGGTTGGATTGTTCGAAAGATCGGCTTCGATTGGTTGCTGGTAAAATATCCCTTTAGTTCCGAGAGGAATCATCAACAGCACCACGCGTATGAACCACATGTATAATGCATATGCATACAAAAGCAACCAATCTTGTCGTGCTCCAGTACATATGCTGGCCTAGTCGTGTCTAGACACAGCTTCATCAGCTTTAATTTTCCACGCGCGGGTGCCAAACTACATTTGTAACTACCGTGCTCGGTAACTACACAGTTTTTCCAGCAAAAAGGGAGAAACTTAACTATAGGCACTGGTAACATTTTTGTTTCTGATTTTTGACATCGCGCCCAACGAATGAACGTACGAGCAGTCAGGCGGCCCAAAGTGGGGCGTGCTCCTAGGGAGGCTGGACGGCAAGACGGCCAACTTCAGCGGTGCAAACAACCTGCCGGGCCCGTCCGACAACCTCACCGTGCTGGAGACCAAGTTCAAGGACGTCGGCCTCAACAACGTCGACCTCGTCGCCCTTTCCGGTGATCTTTTGTTACTTAATTACTATGAACATACATCTTTCGTTTCCTGGTGAACTAACCAAACATATAATTCAACGCGTGATGTGATCACTGCAGGTGCCCACACATTTGGCCGCGCGGAGTGCCGGGTCGTCACCGACCGGCTCTACAACTTCAGCGGCACGAACCGGCCGGACCCGACCCTGGACGCCGGGTACCGGGCGTTCCTGTCCCGACGGTGCCCGCGGAACGGCAACGGCAGCGCCCTGAACGACCTGGACCCCACCACGCCCGACACCTTCGACAAGAACTACTACACCAACCTGGAGGTCAACCGGGGGTTCCTCAGCTCCGACCAGGAGCTCAAGTCGGCGCCGCAGGCGCAGGGCGTCACCGCGCCCATCGTCGACCGGTTCGCCGCCAGCCAGGACGCCTTCTTCGCCAGCTTCGCCCAGTCCATGATCCACATGGGCAACATTATGCCGCTCACGGACCCCACCAAAGGGGAGATCCGTAAGAACTGCAGGAAGGTCAATGGAAGCTAAGTTATTATTAGGAGGGAGGAATCGAATTAATAAGCGCAAGATATGCTTAACATACGGCAATTTACACACTGTCTGGTTGAGTGCTCGTGCTTATCAGCTATCACACTGTCTAGTTTCATATTACTGCGTACTCCCATGTGTTTATATTGTTCTCCAGTCCTGTGTGCAATTATTGTATTACACAGGATCGAGTGCTATCACTGTCTAGTTTCATGTTACTACTCCCATGTCATTGTACTCCTGTCCTCTGTGCAATTACAAGCGGGGAAATTAACCTTCTGCAAATCTATGAAATGTCCTGTTGGTGCAAGCTGTTTGGTCTATTCTGCCTTCTACAAAACACTGTCATTGTCACATGAACGCCGACCACAGTTATATTTGCAGAAGAATCGAAAACCACGGCAACCGCTCTGTCCTTAGTTTTGTAATCCAGTAGCTCTCTTGTCGGCAGTGTCATAATTAATATTACGTGTTTGTCTATTTTTCAAATGTTACAGTGTGGAGGACCATGACTGCAAAATCTACTTATTATGGTATGCAGATGTGCCAAAATACAGTGACGTGTCATTCTGTGTACAGAATCAGTCATATGCTGATGCCTGAATTGCCCAAGTCAAATTAATCTGCTGTGATTGATCTGACAAAACTGTCACTATGGTTTCCAGAAAGATTGCATTGATTCCTACTGATAACTGAAGGCACTGCATGATATAGTTTTTCAATGACAATAATGCCAAGTTATTCTGTAATAACTACATAACTGTACTTATAATTGTGCCAATTTATTCTCTAATAAGATTCGGGAATACAATTAAAGAGCCTCAGGTGTAGTACATGCTACTAGCATCCTAGGAAACAATCTAACTAATAATAATTCTCAGGGACCTCATTGCTGTTGGGTATGGTCTCAGTCGTCCTTTAGAGCCTTTATAAATGATTTTCATGGTTATAAAAAAAATGATTTTCATGAGGCATAGTATGATATATATTTAATTAAATAACAGTGCAAATGGCGTAGGTTTTGCTTCATTGTACGTAGAAATAAGGTACAATACAAAGGTTTTGCGACGTGAAAAAACCAATCATCTAGCCAACCACATCCCGTAGGCTTCTCCAAATACGCAGCCTGATGGACAAGCCACAGCTGTCTTTGTAAGACGGTGTACACGTCCTTTCTGCTAAAATGTAGGTGTCCAAGAAAGAGGCTTCCGAACATATAAAACGAAAATGCTGTATTTTTTTAGGGAATTGAAACTGCTATATTTCTTTCGAAGCCACATTTCAAGTTGGTGGAGGAAAGTATTAATGCAGTCGATCATACGCATACGCACGAGACAGTGGCAACATTGATGGCATCAACTTTTTTGATACAACAATTGATTAACATGAAAATGATTGAACTGAAGCCTACTACCAATGATACAGGTCAACATCTCAATTAAATGTTTATGTATGAAACTATATATACACCGAGCCGAAGAAGAACATGATACTTTATAGGCATACTGTATTAATATGCATGAATGTAGTGGAATACTCTAAAGCTTTGTAGTACTGTGGATATATACATGAGCATTTAATTTTGTCTGTACGCTGTATCTACATCCAAAGAGACCATGAATTTCTTACCCACATACTGGAGAATTTTCAGATTGTGATGAAGTTAGGAGCAACTGAAAATCACAGTAAACAATTCATATCCGGATAGAGCCCTGGAGAGTTCTGGTTCCCTTATGGGAGCCTAAATTCAGAGCTAATCAGGATTGGCGAGGCGGCATGACGCATAGAATTCTAGTTCGACGTCTCTCTCAAGCTCTCTATTAATATTGGCAGATGGACATCACAATCTTACTTTTGTAGTTGTGTCTACTTGCTGTGTTTGCAACTTACCATCCTTATCAATTTTCTCTATATACTGTCCATATCTGTGGAAAACAGCGGCACGTCAGATCTGTCCAAATACTGTATTGGACCTACCCGCTTTATCGTAAAATATCCAATAGTGCTCCAAAAAACCAGAGCATCAAACAAATAGTTTCAAGATTTTTTAAAAAGGCTTTCATGCCACATGGCAGGCGGCTAAGGAGCATGTCTGCTTGTGTTTCGTCACTTAGTACAACTAACAGTGACAGATAACCCAGAATTAGCAGTCCAAGTACTTAAGTCCCAGCTGTTAACGGCATGGAACGTATGGAAAGTGCGAAATGATTGGGAGTTCAACGAGATAGACACGATCAACGAATGTATACATAGCTCTGTTCTGTTTTCTCTGCTTCCTTTTTGTACAGGCTTTGCTGTTTGTAAGACTTATCTTTGTGTTTTGATATATAATAACCAGTAGGAGCTCAGCTTCTCCTGTTTCGTCAAAAATATCGTTTTGTTGTTTGCCAGTTAGCTTCTGAACTTAGTATAGGTAACAGATTTGTTAACTTTTGGTGTGATTGGTGGAGGTTTCTTATTTCAGTCACCTAATACAATTTCACACCTTATGACTTCGATTAATGTATGTCAAATCTTGGTTTTGTTATAAGAGTTCAAAGACGCCACTGCAAACATGTAAATTTCAACATTACATAAAAATTAAATCCAATGTACTCTGAAACTCTTGCTCGACAGGTAGACGGCAACTGGATTGCCGCGCTGCACAGGTGGTATCACTGCCATATATCTTGATTGATTGATTTTATTTGGACTATGGTCACTATGGACAAGAGGGGAACCATCCTGCAACTCAAAGGGAATGACGTGGCAGAAATTTCTCAATAACTGAGTTCTGCCCACATTGGATTTGTCCTCAAGAAATAGTGATCTAGTTATTACCGCTCTACTTTGACCAGAGTCGGTTGGGTAATTGTCCAACGCGCCAGATGAATGATTGCATCAGCTGGTGCTTTGGTCACATCATCGTATTGATCTCAACCTCTGCCAGCACAGTTTTAAGGACGTTTTCTTCGATTCCTTATGATTACCAATATACTAAATCTTGTCTAACAACTGCACCAGGACACACATGTTCTGTTAGTTATTATTAGTAACAAGACACATGAGACTATTAAATGTAGCACCATAAAATTAGGTGAAGAGAATTGCCTAAATACCATTAGCTACTGGATAGTCACTTTGATCTTAATTTAGCGCTTTTGTGTTTTCCTATAGTAAATATCCTAATTAACCTTTTTTTCTACAGGGTCCATGACTTTTCGGGTTGTTGTCTGGACGATTAAATGGCGTATTGTGCATTATTCCCTCTGCCGGAATAACTTCACTAGATTTTGAAAGGTAAAAGATAAACATAAAGCTGTTTATCCCATAGCCAGACTTCTGGTTAACCTGAAGCTGTCTCGAGTTAGGCGAACATGTCCATCTTAGATGCCCGTTATAGGGACCCAAGAACACACTGAAATATATTGGCAGATCAACTTCCACTGGTTTAACGTCTATCTCAAACTCCATGTATGAAACTTAATGTCATTATAACTCAACTGAAATATATGGACCACATTCTACTTTTGCACATATGTCTATTTGTTATATATATAATTCCATATACATGCAAGACCATGATGGGACAGGAACTATCCATGCATTCTATTTGTATCTCCTGCTTCCGAGTTCTGCAATGTCTTGCAAATATTTTTCATGAAACATGATCATATCACAAAGTTAGCCACGGCATTTTGACGAGTTATAAATCCAAACGTGGAAAATAATGACAGGGCCATCGTGCTCCAAAGTACTGAAGAAGTTGTTGCCAATATATAGTTTCATGCATGCACTACTACATTTAAGCTCTGTGTCGGCGAGCTAAAAAGGACCTCAGTGGTGGACACCATAAACACCACTAAGGCCCTGTCACTTACAGGGAAAATTGTTCTAAGTAGTGATGGAAGGCAGTAACAGAACATATCTGTCAAAGTTCGTTATTTGTCTCTCGTTCCCCAAGGTCCTGAAGCACCTCACAAATTAATAATTTCATTCGTAGAATTTCAAAAAGACTATTTTTTCTATATGTCGTAAAGCTAACTCAGAATTTTTTTCGAAAGCTCCGGAATTATCCGACGTGTATTAATAAGAAGAAATAGAGTTTTTATGCACAAGTTGCGCAATTACATCGATCCTTGAACACCCAGACCGGCCGTCAAGGCAAATGATGTGTATATAAATCTATACGTGGAGGACAATATATGTATTGGTTTATTGCTAAGTCGTATGTGGTGGTACACATTCCAAACTACAGTTGTCCTGTAGACAAGACTAGTAGCTACTAGACCAGCATGAATAAAAAATTGAAAAAGTTAATTTCCTTCCCTAGAATTATGGCTACACTAGGTACCCAACATGAACCTTGCATACTTGTTTGGATACATATGCTCGTGCAACTAGTTAATGATCGAGACCTGTATAGTCGTCATTCGTACCGACGCATGCATGATTGAGTCATCCTATACATTTTCGGGGACCATAAAAATTGAATCCTATAATTCTTTTGGGAAAGAAATTGAATCCACTTGGATACTTCATTTCCATCTGTCTCATCAATCCCTATCAGTACCGATAAATGTTAAACCCAATTCTGCGAATCTATTTATGAATGTGTGCTGAGTTGGGCGCGAAGTACAGTACAGTTCATCTTGCCATTAGAAAAATTAACAGGATTTATTAGGTACAAGCAAAGAAGCTCCACATGCCGATCGCCAATATATATTTTGGTTTCGTCTGACGAGGGCGCCATCGTCGTTACTGTTGGTATAAACCATGCATGTGC
Source organism: Chloris gayana (assembly GCA_031894775.1). NCBI lineage: Eukaryota > Viridiplantae > Streptophyta > Magnoliopsida > Poales > Poaceae > Chloris > Chloris gayana. The sequence goes on along the minus strand of JAUNZO010000887.1, from coordinate 122,565 downwards.
ACCTACTAGCGGTAGTTACGACACGCCACGCCGTTGCTACTCATGAAAGAAAAGCCGAAGAAGCCAAACATTGAAAAGTATTGACAAGTAGTCAGGATATGGTCAAGCATTTTGGACTATCCGCGTGCATCCATTCGAAATATCTTATATATCTGCATTGCATGTCATGTAAATTAACCCAATTTGTATATATATCCGAGCATGATTACATGTTGAATAGTTGACTCATTAGTGGCCTCTCTCCCTCTCTCTCTGCTTGCTACCTGCTCAATCATCAACCGATCGAGCTACAGTGCCGATCAGTTTAGGCTATAAATAGTGCGTGCGTGGCTCAGTTGACGTATCACAACACGGCAGAGTAATTAACTAGACATACACATGGCGGCTTCTTCCTCTTCTCGCTCGGCCGCAGCCGTCGCCGGCGCACTGCTGCTGGTGGCCGGTCTGTGCCTCCACGGCACGGCGGCGCAGCTGTGCGAGGAGTACTACGACGACACGTGCCCCGACGCGTACGACATCACGAGGCAGGTGCTGATCGACGCGCACCAGTCGGACACCCGCATCTTCGCCAGCCTCATCCGCCTCCATTTCCACGACTGCTTCGTCCAGGTAGCCCATCTCGCTTATTAATTAGTTCTATGAATTCACACAAGGTTCGGCAAGCATCACAATGGTTGATGAAAACATTTATTTATATATATGTAAAATATGTGTAGGGTTGCGACGCGTCCCTGCTGCTGGACAGCGTCCCGGGGATGCCGTCGGAGAAGACGTCGCCGCCGAACAACGGGTCGGCGCGCGGGTTCGAGGTGGTGGACGCGGTGAAGGCGGCGTTGGAGGCGTCCTGCCCCGGCGTCGTCTCGTGCGCCGACATCCTCGCCCTGGCCGCGGAGATCTCGGTCGAGCTGGTACGTAACATGGTACACGATCAAGCGCTGTGTGCTAAATAGTATTGTGATTGGAGGAGAGGTAGATGGACCGTCGCTTTCGACGGGCATATGCTTCCGGGCCCGTTTTTGATAGTACTTGTAGCTATATAACGACATGCTGCCCTATATGGCTACATCGCTACCTTTCCAAATGTTGAGAGTGTGATTTGATGGGCCTGTCGGTGCGCGTGGTGTCTGTGGAAAGTACCAATCATGCATCATCTTAATTTTGAGAGGGGTAATTGCAGGTTGGTTATTTATCGGTATGACTTCAACCGATCGGTAACATGATAGGTGTGGAAATTATTTAGTTTGTTTCTACCATCCATGTGCATATATATGCATCCACAAATCCCCAACACAACAGAAGGAAGAATCTAGGACAAAAGAGAAGTAAGAGGCACTCGAATCAAAACTGAACGAATTAGTAGGTGCCAAGGGCGCATAGTACACAAGAGTCACATGAACACATAGCTTGCTAGAGCAATAGGACTGATACAGCAAATAATTGATTCGATTCACATGCTGCTATGCAGTCGGGTGGGCCCAGCTGGGGTGTGCTGCTGGGGAGACTGGACGGCAAGACGCCCGACTTCAACGGCTCCCTGAACCTTCCGGCGCCCACGGACAACCTCACCGTGCTGCGGACCAAGTTCGACGCACTCAAACTTAACGACGTCGACCTCGTCGCCCTCTCAGGTACCTCGATCTTGCTTTCCTGCTCTACACAATTGAAATCACATGGAACATTTCTCTCTAATTAATTATTACTTCGTATATATCTGCAGGTGGCCACACGTTCGGCAGGGTCCAATGCCAGTTCGTGACGGACAGGCTCTACAACTTCAGCAACACAAACATGCCTGACCCGACCCTGGACGCGACGTACCGGGCTTTCCTGTCGCAGCGGTGCCCGAGGAACGGCAACGGCTCCGTGCTCAACGACCTGGACCCCACCACGCCGGACACCTTCGACAACGACTACTACTCGAACCTGGAGGTCAACCGAGGGTTCCTCAGCTCCGACCAGGAGCTCAAGTCGGCGCCGCTAGCGCAGGGCACCACGGCCCCGATCGTCGACCAGTTTGCCAGCAGCCAGGACGATTTCTTCGCGAGCTTCGCGCAGTCCATGATCAACATGGGGAACCTCGGCCCGGTCACCGACCCGTCCCGAGGACAAGTCCGGACCAACTGCAGAAGGGTCAATTGATTCTGATTCACGCCCAGGCCCGGGAGGTGCAGTGATTGTTTGTTGCATGATTGAAATAAAAAGCTCAAGAGCGCATGGCTCATCGTCATCAAGTGTGCAGTAATTTATATCGATATATATATACCTCTTGTTTTCGGTTTCTATCCAACAAATGTAATTCTGAAGTTCTTCGAAGAAATATGATATTCTCCATCCTGTCACATTTTAGTTATTGGACACCATATTTTCATTGAGATATATACAAAAATAATTATATGTCGTTCCAACAGACCTACAACACTATAACGACGACTCCATTCAGTCACATCTTATCAGTTGGCGCAATAATTTGAAGCACAGACCAAGGACCTCTGGCAGTGTCTGCTGGTGCGATATGTCATTTACTGCAACCAAATAAAAACTGTGTTCCGTCATGTTTACCTTGAGTTCTATATATAGTACCCATGTGACTTATCTCCTAGTCACAATTCTGTGGTGAAAAGCCGCTTACAACTTACATACAGAAGTTAAAGGAGAAAAGACTTGTAGTCAAAAAGTATCAAAATAACTAAGCCTACATCCCACTGAACCCTGAGATCTGCCAAGAATAATGTAAAACATTTTCTCAAAAGCATCAAGGTTCTTTGCACATAATACCTCCATTCTAATATGTAAGTGTTTTTTTAGACATCATATTTGACCATTTGTCTTATTCAAATATTTATAAAAGATAAAAATAAACAAATTAATCAAATAAATATTTTTTAAATCTATTACATACAAATATTTAAGCAAGAAATGGAGCCACCACGTTCTCTCTCAAAGGCTAGAAATTACCACATTAATTGGAGAAAAAAAGAAAGAAAAATTACCCACCACTACCATTACAAAATAACTAGACTAAAATACCTTATATTTACTTTCTTATTACCCACCATTACCCTTGCTGAAAAAGATTAAAAAAATTTGTCCTCCAAAAGAAAATCACGTAAGACCAGAAGGAAAAAAGTTGTTTGATAAAACACAACAAAAACTAAGAAATACATGGAAAAAATGAATGCCCAAAAAGGAAAATTCCCTCTAAAACATAATTTAGTTATAATGAAATTATTAATGCTTTATAGAGCATAAAACTGTAGAATTCAAAGAAGATGATATAATATGTACTCTTTTCGAGCAAAAAGTTAACCGCGCAAATGCGTGGAGGCAAACTAGTTTGTTAATAATACGAATCATCAAACAAAAGTTAAAAAAATGCTTATATATGGGAACACATGGAGTATTATCTTAGATTCAAGATATTTATGCTATTATCTGCACCCATTAATCCATGAATATTCATTTGTTACATGCTTGCATGTTGGAAGTAATATATTGTTTTGTCTACTTTCTCTTATATTGTAAAGTTGTTGTAAAATACTTATCAAATGTTTGATGATGTATTTTTATTCAAATAAATGAGTAAATGATGCTGGGTAGAGATACGAAGTCTCAATGGGCTTGTAAAGATATCATCCACGAATGTTACCAGCCTATAGCTAAGAGGCCAAACAATCCTAGGATACGTATAGTTATAATAAGCCTAATCACGTGATTAAGGTAATTGGCTGCAGCTAATGGGCCGGTGGGGGTTTGGCCCGTAACACATGCGCTAGATTTCTATACAACCGTTCGGTTAGAGATAAAGCCACGTACGAAGAGATAAACATGCTCACGTCAAGAGATAGGATCGTAACTGAGACTTGATGGCGGCGCGCCGTAGGGACGCGATGGGCCGGTTGATTACCCTAATGACCTGCCTATATAAACTAATCAAGGTTTGACGTGCGAGGGGTCCGAAACAGCTCACGCGACCACGCCGCCGGTTCCGGAAAACGCCGCAACCCGCCGCCATCCAAGCCAACGCGCCGCGACGCCGCCAGGCCAAGCATACGCCCTGAGACATCGCCAGACCTCGTACGCACGAACTTCGCTGAGCTTTAAGTCCTCCGCTGCAACGTCGGAACACGCGAACTTCGTCGAGCTCCGCACGTAAACTTCGCCAAGCTCTGGACGTAAACTTCACCGAACTTCAAGTTCTCCGCTGCAACGCGGAGTCTCCTTCGCTGCATCTGATGGCCTTGCTCGAGCCCAACGTCGTTTTTCCCGTGCACATGACTCAAGGTGAGCAGTTGGTTTTCATATGAATCAAGCAAATCTTTGTTATGTTTTCTGTAGCGCTTCGGAGCTACCGTGAATCAAAGAAACTTCATCCAATCACGGACGTCCGTCATCTATCCGACGTCGTTGACTCCATCGTTGGTACATATGCATGATCGTTCAAGATCGAAACTTCATACAAGACAAACAGAAGACGCCTATCATCCTTTGGGAAACAGGCCCGAAACTTCGGCAAAAGTCAAGATTCAATCAAAGAAAGCAAGAATCATGAAGTATGATTAGATATTAATGATCAAGAAGAAAAAGACGCCGAAAGGCTCGACATTTTTTGTAAAGACGGGAGTTTAAAGTGCTACATAGCCTCCCTATAAACAATCTCATATTGTCAATGAGATTAGTGACGCCGGAAGGCTCGACATTTTTTATAAAGACGGGAGTTTAAAGTGCTACATAGCCTCCCTATAAACAATCTCATATTGTCAATGAGATTAGTGACGCCGGAAGGCTCGACATTTTGTAAAGACGGGAGTTTAAAGTGCTATATAGCCTCCTTATAAACAATCTCATATTATCAATGAGATTCTTGCTTCATGTTATGATGCTATGTAGTAGAGCATCCATATGAATAGTTAAAAGATGTTTTGTACCAACAAGGTTACAATAAATTTTGGTTAAGTAATGACAAAATCAAAGTCATACTCCACCGACATGTCCAACTTAGACGGATCGAACATATTGTTGTCGGGTACCGACGAGGCAAGGGCGACCCTTCCGTTCACGTTAATGAAGATTGGCGTATACATGACTGGGCACCGACGAGGCGAAAGTCATCCCCTTCATTAACATCTACACCGTTTATATCGACGATGACACAGTTTGTGACTGAGTTTTTGGCAATACTAAAGCCACCCTCATCATGTGTGTTTTCACATGTAGCTTGTATATGAACGAGCTACATTTTATATGAAGAGACGACCACTACGCGCAGCTTAATCGGAGGTGTTCTATAGACTCGCTCTATAGATGTAATTAACCGGTCGTGCCCTATAAGGCCCCGGGAATCGGCGAACTACGCAATTTCTCCAGTTAGATATCTCCTTAAGCAATGACGCAGAAGACGAAGGAAGACAAAGTCATGTGAACTATGTATTTTGTAATATGATTATTAATGAAATATATGGTTCCTCGCTACACGTTTTGTATGTGTACCTTCAGTATTTTGTCTTCATTTTGTTTTCACGAACAAAATGGCACGCCCAGTGGGACCCGATTCTCCTCCCATCTTCGCTGCGCTCCAATGGTCGTCATAATATTCTTCAAGGCTTACGCATCCTTAAATTGACTTGGATGATGATACTTGCTGAGACATGATTAAAAAGGCTTGGCGAAAGTCAACCCTGCATGCTGCGTTGCTATGAAAGATGGCTCCACATGCAACGTATTCATAGAGAGAGTTGACTTACCGTGAAGTTCTCCAATAATACATGCTCAACTGCCACACCATGGAGATGGAAAATTCCTTACGTGTGTTGGCACTAAAAGAAAATGAGGAAGTCGTGCGCCAGTATCTTTTAGTGGGCATAATACTTCTGTTATGAGTTAAAAAAAAAAAGAAGAAGGAACAGGGGGCAATAAACCCTGCCTAATTGTGTCGTGGTGTATACCACCTTGTTATTTTATACTTGACATGAGTGATTTAAAATACGTATGAATTCAGTCTAATTTATACGATGAACTGATTGAAGGATTCCCTCACGCAGGAGAGTCCTTCCCCGCCATCTCCGCTGATGAAGCCATGAAGTTTGGTGCTGCTCCTTGCTTGTTCCACTTCGGGACAATGCCGCCCGTCGCAGTGCTGGAGTATGAAGGCAAGACGTACTACCATCATACTGAAGACCCCGTCCGACCTCGCGTCCAAACAGATGAACCTGCTAAGGCGAGAGAGCAAAGGAAGGTGGCTATTTCAGAGGCTCGTGAACTTCTGAAGAATCCTGAGAAGACCCCAGCTGTGAAGATGGACACTACTGAAGTCCTAGATAAGCTTCACAACGCCGCCTACAAGTTGACCTTGTCGGTGCTTAAAGCCCGATCTAGGGGCAATGCTAATACCCTCCGTAATTATAGGAGGAAGAGAAGCCAAATAAAGAAGCTGCATGCTGCATTGAGCGAGTATGCTGCTCAAGAAGCATCAACTGAAGAATCATATGATTATTCAGACCCCGTGACTACTCCATACGTGTTGTCCCTAAAGGAACGACGTTCTCATGAATTAAAGAAGCGCATAAGGGAAGCCATAATGAACGAGTTTTGGTCCCGCACTCTAAAACGTCCGGCTCACTTCCCAGGCTGCAACTCGTCTGCGTCGGATGGGCGCAACTGGTTCCAACCTGCCGTGTTAGTATCAGTCAATCACATTACGACTGGTGATAACACAGAGAAGAATAAGTTTGCGGCACTTCCTAATGAAGTCCCGGCACCTCATACCAATCAGTTTCAACAACAGTTCCAACAGTTGCAAGCTCAAATGAGAGTACTTGAGCAACAACTCCAAGGTCGTGAGACTACAACACGAGCTGGGGGCAGGTCGAGTTATCCCTCCCCTACTCGTAGGGCTGAACAATATGTACGGGCTGGGGGCAGGTCCACATACCGAGCCCAAGGCCATTATAACTACGAGGCTGAATCATCTGGGAGAGCTAGTGAGAGGCATCATACCTCTAGCTATCGGCCTCAATATGACCGAAGAACTCTCTCCCCCAGGAGAGACTCCCCACACAGTTCCTCTAGTAGGCAAAGGCAGCCGTTGTCGCCGCCGCGCTTTACTCCCCGAGTACGTAGAGAATGGCGGCCAGTCTCGCCAAATCAAGAACGACACCGTTACAGTGGTGACTACCAGGAGCGCCCTGTGGCTCCATCATCTGCAGGTCCGAGACAAGAAGTCCATGGACTACCCCCACCGCAACACGCACAACACCCAATAGGTGTACCAGCTCAGGGTGCACCTTCCTTGGGTCCTCAAGATAATCCGCCGTTGCTGCCTACCCCAGCAATTACGTCAACGGTTCATCCCGCTGCGTTAGCAAACAAGCGCAAGCTTGATAATCGGCGGAGCAATCGACGCGCCATGTACGAAGAATTACAAGAATTGGTGTTGAGCCATGTGCATGTTCGGGTGCGACCAGAAGGCCAGGTCCATCCATTTTATGACAAAATAACATTGCGTCTCTCCCCCACCATAAAAGAAAATGAGAGGTATAGGTATTTGGTGGAACGCCTTGTACCTAAGCCTCGAAATTTCCAAGAAAATACACGGCAAGTGACATCGCAAGATGAAGTTGGACCTGCTAAACAAGAGGTTACCATGGAAATTGCTCCTGAAAAGGTGGCAAAAACTGCGTCACGAGCTGTGACTTCTGTGAGGGAGGATGAGCCTCCTAAAATCCAGCCTAATAATCTCCCACTAGCGAATGGGCAAGAGAATGAAGAGGCATCCCAGAATGCAAGCAGGGGACAGTTCACTACGTCTCCTGCCCAAAAAGATGACGTGGAGATGAATGATGCTAATGATAACGACACGGTTATATGTGGTACTCTGTCAACCCTTTCTCCTGATGAAGGAAAGAGGTCTAATTGGGTGCCTCCACCGGTTTCTCATGATTTTTCTTATCCCTCCGATGAAGAAATACTCCCTAATCCCAAGGCAAATTTCTCCAAACGAGGACTACTTCCTAATCTAGAGAGGGTTCGTGATTGGTTTAAAGGACCTAATGAGAAAGATGAGGGACACAAACAACAGGCATCTTCGTCCACTCCATGCCTCCCCATCACATCAAAAAAATCAACGGCTCGAGGTAAATCTCCAAACGATGGTTTATCACCTCGCCCATACATTAATTTGGAGTCAAGGCTCCCACAAGACTCCGCTTCATTGCAAAATGTTGCACAACGTGCAGGTGTTGACACACGTTTGAAGTCGATAGCCTCAAAAAGAGTGGCAGGAACTCCACCTCTCACTGATCTTGAAGAGTCCGATGAAGAAGAGTCGGATGGAGATTCTAGTGCATCACTAGAGGAACATCCTGATTCCCCTCACTACTCTGGCCTTGCGCACTCTATAGTGTCAGATAATGACACTGAAGAAGACAACCTAAATGATGCATCTGCTCATATGACCAATCAAGATGCTCACGGCGGCAAGCAAGGTGAAGATATTCCTGGAGTATCAGGAACGAAGGATGCAATGGAGCAGAAACTCCTACAACAACAACAACAAATAGACCACATCGCTGCACAAGTCAATCAACTTGTTGAGATTTTTAAAGGTGCAGCGGGTGGCATCCCCAACATACCTACGGCGGAGGGGGACCCTCAATTGGAAGAGTTGGAAAATGATCCAAACTTAAATAGAACAGGGGGCAATCTCCTAATATTTCCAAATCAGCACACGACGGCGAACAATGTTGGGCCTTCCCCAAACACATTGAAAGGTTATCAAGATATTATTGATCACCTAGTTGACAGGAAGATGAAACAAATGAATATTAATCAGGGCCTGCAAACTTCTGAAAGCGAGCTCGATAAGCCATATGAGGCTTGGCATGATTTAGTGCCCTTCCCATCAGGATGGCACCCACCGAAGTTCCGCCTGTTTGATGGTACCGGTGACGCGAGAGAACACTTGGCATATTTTGTGGCCATGTGCGGTGATACAGCTCGCATCCCTTCTCTTTTATTACGACAATTCTCTGGCTCATTGACTGGTGCAGCCTTTCATTGGTACAGTCGCTTGCCGGTTGGCTCCATACCCGACTGGAAAACAATGAAAGAGTTGTTTAATTCCCACTTTGTGTCTATGAAGAAGGACTTCTCCATTGTTGAGTTGCTGCAAGTGAGGCAAAAACGAGATGAGAAGATCGATGACTACGTGCTTCGCTTCGTAACAGCTACGTCCGACTCGAACGCGAGATGCATCCACAAGAGGCTGTTAGTATGTGCATCCATGGCATGCAACAACATTGGTCGCTTGAGGTATCACGACGCGAACCAAAAGATTTTAGCTCTCTTAGCTCGGCGGTGGCCGCGACCAAGATAGAATTTGAGAAGTCCCCGCAAATAATGGAGCTTTACAAAAATGCTAGCATCTCCGACAACACAAAGAGGTTCAATGCTACGTCGAAGCCAAATAATAATAATAATTGCAAGCCCAAGACGACTGAAGCAAACACGACGAGAGTGGGTTCCTCCACACAACAGAACAACGTACCTATTTTAGGTGCAAGAAGTGAAGCTTCAGGAAATAGGCAACGCCCCTCAATGCAAGAGTTGCTTAAAAAGCAATACATCTTTAAAAGAGCGATGGTTAAAGGCTTCTTTAATCAGGTGGTGGAACATAATCATATGAAATTGCCGAGCCTAGAAGACCAGATCAAGTTGGCATGACTGACAATCCCCTTTACTGCCCATATCATCGTTATGTTGGGCATGTTATCGAGGATTGTGTCGTTTTTAAAGAATGGCTGCAACGAGCCATCGATGAGAAAAGGTTGGCACTCCAGCCTGATGCTGTTAATCCAGATTTTCATGCCGTCAACATGGTAACCATCACACCATGTTCTCGGAACTCCATTGAAGAAGAGGGAGAGTGGGTCCCATTATCAGAAGTGGAGCAAGAATTCACTAAGGGGCAGCTTTATGAAGATACTCCAATGACCAATGCTAATCAATGGCACACGGTCGGACGTCATAGGCCACCGACAAGAGGGTTTCGACAACATGAAACTAGGCATGCTCCGACATATGCTAGAGATTTTATGCCAAATAGGCAGTATAATCCAAGTCGACGTCGGTTACCACAAAGATTCGTCCCTAGGTATGAAGGAGATGAACAATTCCCACGACGTGGCCGAGCTCTACCAACACTCGCTCAATACATGCCTTGGAACCGGGGGCAACAGTTTCAAGAAAAAGAGGACTCAAGAGAGGAGTGCAATGTGATCCTCCAATATAAAGATCAAACGAGCTCGGCTCGATGGAGAATTAACCCCTTTAGAGGTCGAGACATTCCAAGCAGATACTTCCTCATCTAATTTAAAGAAGGAGGAGGTTAATATGAATCTACGAAGTGGTAAGGCCTTGCCAGAAATTTTGAAGACCCAACCGCAAAAGAATTCAAAAGATAAAGAAGCGCACGTGAAGGCGAATTCTCAAGGTGGTGCAGGAATCCCACCAGTGGGTAACGGTGATACTCTACCAAAAGTGGATTATAACGTGGTCGCGCACCTAAAGCGCATTCCTGCGTTGTTAAGTGTATACGACGCTCTTTTATTAGTCCCCGAGCTTCGTCAAGCGCTCATTGAAGCATTACAAAAGCCGAAGTATATGAGATAGACATGGCAAAACATAATTTGCTATGTAACTCATTGGATGCTAATCAAATCACATTCTCCGAGGAAGATAAAGTAGTGGAATACGATGATCATAATCGTCCACTCTACATAGAAGGAAACATTGCCGCTGCTCACTTGCGGCGTATACTTATCGATCCAGGATCCGCGGTGAACATCTTGCCAGTCCGAAGTCTTACAAGGGCGGGATTCACTGTACATGACCTCGATCCTACTGAAGTGGTGATTTGTGGGTTTAACAATCAAGGGACATCCGCCCTTGGCTCCATTACCGTGAAGATTCAAATGTCAACATTCAGCTTCAAGGCACGATTCTTTGTCATTGATTCAAATACATCATACTCCGCACTCTTGGGTCGACCATGGATACATAAGTATCATGTAGTCCCCTCGACGCTACATCAATGTTTAAAGTTCCTCGATAGTAGAGGTGAACAACACCGGATAGCGGCTAATCCCATGCCCTACACCATTCATGAGTCGAATCATGCCGATGCGAAATATTATTTCTCGAGCAGCGAGTCATATGTTGAACAAGGGCGAGGAACACCTCCTGCCGATATTATCATCACTTCGGGCTCCACACCATCATTAGATTTGGATGGTCTTTTTAGACCCCATTTAGCTAGGCGAGCTCGAAAGAAGGAGGAACAAAAGCGACGTGGGAGGCCATCAGCAGCGATTACCCGTAATGCCACCCCATCAAGTGACCAAGGAACGTCTACGTCTTCCTCCTCTGCTGCTACAACACCTCTTCTATTATTAGGGGCGGGAGTTCCATCTTCTGCCCCGATTTTATTAAGGTCTGTTACTACAGAACCCACAGAAAAATCAGGGATACCTGTACTAGCGTCTTCCCCAAATGATGACCTAACAATTTCAAATTCTACAGGCGCTCGGAGAGCTCCTAAGCTCCTCACGTCCAATAATAATCCGCCAGGGCCCCTCATGCTACAATCTACTACGAGCTCGGACCAAGAAGATAAAACCCTTCCTGAAGGAAACGTTCGGAAGAGGGTTGCTGAAATTGAAGAATTGAAAGGGAAGGCGCTTGCACAACCGCCATCCATGTACACGTCCATAGCAGCACCACTAGAGGTGTGGGTAGTTCAAGAGCCCAATAGATACTCATATCCGACGATTTTTTATAAAGCCCCACAGGTATTGCCTTGTGACTGCGTCATTAGGTTACCTACATTTGATATTCGTGCCGATGAGGCAGTGAATACTATTAGAGCTGACCCAAGGTTAGCTAATTTGCTACAAAAGTCTGGAATTAAACTCCAACGCAATTACAGGTTACCATCCCCTCCAGCTGTTTGTGAGGAGTGGTGGGAACAAGCTGAAAGGCTAATAAGAAGAACAAACAGAAAGAACAAGAAGAAGTCTCAACCAAAGTACGGATTGGGCTATGTTCATCATGATTCTTCTACCAGTGAAGATGATGAATTCAACGACTCACGACGAGTGATGTGTCGTATGACTTGTGTCGTCTCAAATGAACAAGACGGAGAGAGTTCGAATGCTAATGAAGAGAGCAATGCTCCGTATTCAGCTTTGTATCAACCGCGTTCCTTTTACGCCGCAGCCAATGCACGTCATGGAATGAGGGATGAACAGTACCTCATGTCGCGAGTGCACGAAGCTATGACTATTGGGGAACAAGGGGAAGTGCTTGATGCTGCCCCTGCACCTCCACAATTAGAAGATGGCGGTCAGCTCACAATTGATGAACTTGTTGAGATCAACCTGGGAACCGAGGAAGATCCACGTGTTACCTTTGTAAGTGCAAGCCTTACACCCGAGGAGCGGGAAGATTATCGTGAATTTCTTATGGAATTCCGGGATTGTTTTGCTTGGTCATATAAAGAAATGCCTGGGCTTGATCCCTCCGTTGCTACACATAAGCTCTCAATTGACCCAATGTTTCGGCCAGTAAAGCAACAACCACGTCGCTTTCGAGCTGAACTACAAGATGATATTATTGCTGAAGTAGACAAGCTAATTGCTGCTGATTTCATCAAGGAAATTCAATATCCACGATGGCTGGCTAATATTGTACCCACATTGAAGAAAGGTGGCCAATTAAGAATATGTGTGGACTTTCGCGACCTAAATCGCGCTTGCCCTAAAGATGATTTTCCTATACCCATCACAGAGATGGTGGTTGACTCTACTACAGGGTATGGTGCCTTGTCCTTCATGGACGGGTTTTCTGGGTATAACCAAATCAAGATGAATGAGCAGGATGCCATGGACACCGCATTCCGCACTCCCAAGGGAAATTTTTATTATACAGTCATGCCATTTGGGCTCAAGAATGCTGGTGCAACCTACCAACGTGCTATGAGTATAGTGCTTGATGACCTGATTCATCAGTCGGTGGAGTGCTACATTGATGACATAGTGGTGAAGACAAAAGAACGTCGTGACCATCAAGAGGATCTTCGTGTTGTCTTTAATAGACTGCGAAAGCATCAATTAAAGATGAACCCATTAAAATGCGCCTTTGCTGTTAAATCAGGTGTGTTTTTAGGCTTCATTGTTCATAATAGAGGCATTGAAATACAACCTAAGAAAATAAAGGCAATACTTAAAATGCCTCCTCCTCAGAATTTAAGCAAGCTTAAATCGTTGCAGGGACATCTAGCCTATATACGACGTTTCATATCCAACCTCTCTCGGACGCACTCAACCATTCACAAGGTTAATGAGAAAAGGTGTACCATTTCATTGGGATGAACAATGCCAAAATGCACTTGATAGCTTAAAAAGGTACCTCCTTAATCCTCCAGTTTTGGCAGCACCTATCAAAGGTCGCCCTCTTATTCTTTACATCGCAACGCAGCCAGCTTCCATTGGTGCGCTTCTCGCACAACATAATGATGAAGGCAAGGAAGTGGCTTGTTACTACTTAAGCCGCACCTTGGTGGGAGCTGAAAACAATTACTCTCCAATAGAGAAATTGTGCTTGGCACTTGTTTTTTCTTTGAAGAAGTTGCGCCATTACATGCTAGCGCATCAAATTCAACTAATAGCAAGAGCAGACCCGGTAAGGTACGTGCTGAATCAACCAGCCCTCATGGGACGCCTTGGCAAATGGGCTGTAATTATGATGGAATTTGATATTACTTATGTTCCACAAAAAGCAATTAAAGGCCAAGCTTTGGCTGACTTTCTAGCTGCTCATCCTGTTCCGGATGATTCCCCTTTAGTGGTGGACTTACCCGATGAAGATGTGTTTACCACCGACGTCGAGTCTCCTTGGGAACTTTATTTTGATGGAGCATCTCGCACGGAGACCGCACCAGATGGCACGCAAAGGAGAAGAGCTGGCGCGGGGTTAGTATTCAAGACTCCGCGAGCTGAAACAATCTACCATTCCTTCTCTCTTCTCAAGGAGGAGTGTTCAAATAATGAAGCTGAATATGAAGCCCTCATTTTTGGTCTCCTTCTCGCACTTTCCATGGACATTCGGAATTTGCTAGCATATGGTGATTCTCAACTCATCATTCGACAAATTAATGATATATATGAGGTGCGTAAGCCTGAGTTGGTTCCATACTACAATGCAGCCAAACGGCTCATGCAAATGTTTAATCATATTCAGATATCTCACATTCCACGAGGAAAAATTCTTCTCGCTGATGCTTTGGCTAAACTTGCAGCAGCGCTAGTACTCCCAAATATGGAGCCTGCTCAAATAAAAATTGAAGAAAGGTGGCTTCTTCCCGCCGTGTTGGATCTTGTCCCGGAGGAACACGAAGTCAACCATGTCTTGGTCATGACGGTCGAAGAAGATGATTGGCGTAAACCATTCATTGAATATTTCAATCACGGTACACTTCCCGATGATCCAGCAGAAAGGCGACGTCTTCAACAACGCCTTCCCTCATATATTTATAAAGCTGGAACATTGTATCGACGATTTTTTGGTCGAGAGATGCTTCTGCGATGCGTCTCAAGCCAAGAAGCCAATCAAATACTACAAGAAAGGCACAATGGTGTGTGTGGTGGCCATCAAAGCGGTGTAAAAATGTATCATAGTATAAAATTAATGGGCTATTATTGGCCAACAATTATGACAGACTGCCTCAAATGTGCGAGGTCTTGCCATAGTTGTCAAATTCATGATAATTTCAAGCATTTACCTCTAGTTCCCCTACATCCTACGGTCCCATCATGGCCATTTGATGCTTGGGGAATTGATGTTATTGGCTCCATTGAACCTCCCTCATCCAGGGGACATCACTTCATTCTTGCAGCCACCGACTATTTTTCTAAGTGGGCTGAAGCTATACCACTACGAGAGGTGAAGTCTGATAATGTTATTAACTTTTTAGAGCGACATATCATATATCGCTTCGGAGTCCCACGCCGCATTACCTCCGACAATGCCAAAGCCTTCAAATCTAACAAAATGCAAAGGTTTATTGCAAAGTATAAAATCACGTGGAATTATTCCACTGGTTACTATCCTCAAGCAAATGGACTAGCTGAAGCCTTCAATAAGACGCTTGGCAAAATACTTAAAAAGACGGTCGCAAAAAATAAAAGAGATTGGCATGATCGCTTATTCGAAGCGTTATGGGCGTATCGCATCATCTGTGCGTACCCCAACACAAGCTACCCCTTACTCTCTTGTTTATGGGAGTGAAGCAGTCTTGCCTCTTGAAGTGCAACTACCCTCGTTACGGGTTGCCGTTCATGAGGAAATTACAAAAGATGAGCAAATTCAACTTCGATTCCAAGAGCTCGACGCTGTGGAAGAAGGCCGCCTTAAGGCTGTTCAAAATATGGAGCTATATCGTCAGAATATGGTGAGAGCTTATGATAAACTTGTTAAGCAACGAGTGTTCCGTAAAGGCGAACTCGTTCTTGTTCTTCGACGCCCCATTGTCGTTACACACAAGACAAAAGGGAAATTCGAGCCAAAATGGGAGGGGCCGTTTGTTATTGAACAAGTGTATGATGGAGGTGCCTATCAGCTCGTTGATCAACAGGGTTTTCGTCCCATGCCGCCTATTAATGGGAGATATCTAAAGAAGTATTTTGCTTGACCTTGTGTCATCAAAACTTCTCGCTCTTATCCTATTCCCCTTATTTTTTTCTTTTTCTTCTCTTTTTCTTTCCTATCAAAAAGATTATTAAAAAAAAACTTGGACTCAATTGTCCCACATTGAAAAGGCTTTCTCACGATGTTATCGGACTAGTTGTCAGTTGGTTGTCACTAGAGGATATGACCTGGACAGGGAATGTCCCAACTAATTTAACTTGTGCCGAAGCAATCTCAATACAATGCACGTGATCTGCACCGACAAGTGGATAAAAGGGGCTAGTTGAATTCTGATCCAAGTTGACCCTGGAAGTTGTGGGTTTGTTATGCCCTCTATTTATGCCCAATGCAAGAGAGATGTCAAAAACCTCAAGGGAAAACTATAGGAAAAGAGCATGAAAGGGCTACCTAGCTTGACAAAAGTCTAGTTTAGTGTGAAGCCACATGCCACCCTTTTGAGGTCATAACAAGGGTCCAATAAATAAATAAGCCTGCGAGGATTATTAGTCACTAAAGGTGGATGTTACCCTCCAAATTCAAAAGAGGTCCACTCAAGTGAAGAGACAATCAAAATCAAGATGGATACCAATGAAGTAGTCCCTCAACATTAAGTCTCTAAGAGTGAAGCAAATGATGTAAGGGCCCGAATCAATCAGAAGGTCAAGTGTCAATGACCAGAAGGCGGAGGGTAGCTATTCACCATCCTCGGCCAAAAGTAATGGCAAAATAGCACCTTGAAAATATCCCAAAAAAAAACCTGTCCTCAATACCATAGCCATATCCCTCATTTCTCGCTGGGTGGAGGTAGAAGGCATGAGGCACATGACTGAAGGGAGATTTGGTAACGGTTCTCCTAGCCCCTAGAGGTCCTAACGAAGTGTTGATCCTCCATACACCGATATCACGAGGGAGCAGATGCACAAGTCAAAATTGGGTTGACAATCTGGATGCAAAGTAAAACTTATCCTCTAGTGATGATCACGGTCGGCTACCACATAGCTTGATGACTAGAGGGAAAGCCAATATATTGTTTTTTTTTAAAAAAAAGTAATCACCACATCCGTTATACTTTTATCATGCTTATTCCCCCAATTCAGAGACTGCAACGTGCATGTTCTCTAAGGAAAATGAAAAGAAAATTCATCAAAAGTTTTTCTTTCTCTCTTTTTCCTTTCTTCGTTTTTCAAAGAGAGAAAGTTGACTCGAGCTACTAAACGGCATGTGCTCACCGTTTGTGACAAGTGCACTATAATATCGTTGCAGGAACCTTTCCCTTACTGGTGGAAGAGGCGTGTTCATGGTGTTTCGAACACGCATATATATATTTCTACATGGAAGCAGTGAAGCAGGCCAGTGCGGTGACTGTGGATCTTGTGGAAGACGTCGAAGATTAATGGTTGGCACCGTTACCATATATGGTCGCATTCGTCTCGATGTGAAGTTCTCATTGGCCGGCACTAATCTGTTTAGTCACAATGAAACTAATTATTGTATGCCTAAAAACCGGTGTAACATTTGCGGCATGGTTTTCATGCTACATTTATCATACGTTTTGGTTGGTCATGCAAGTGCTGACTGAAACTTATCAATACTATTGGAATTGTGGCATGGTTTTTACGCTACATTATCCTGTGTTTTAGTTGGTCATGCAAGTACCAATTGGAACTTACCTTTTACATTGGAATTGTGGCATGGTTTTTATGCTACATTATCCTGTGTTTTAGTTGGTCATGCAAGCACCGACTGAAATTTATCTCTTTTTATTGGGATTGTGGCATGGTTTTTACGCTACATTTATCCTGTATTTTAATCAAAGTGGTGGCATGTTCTTTCGCTACAACATCTTATTTCTTTCATTAACCTTTGGATTTTAGTGAGTGGAATTCACAATATGTTCTTTCGTTGTGACTTCTTTCCTTATCAAATTCTGAGATGCCCAAGAGGTTGCTGACGGTATCTCAGCAAAGAGAAAATAAAAAAAAATGTTGTGCACATCTGAGAGAGCTCACAACTCGTTAACAGCCATGATGTGTTAGCCACGGATGCTAGCACGATCCCAGTTACACACGCACACATAAAAAAAAAAGTGATGATGAGTAATCCACTCCTTCACCAAGTCATGTTCCATTGCTTGGCATTCAAACACGGCATATTCAGGGCATCCGTTTGATGATGGTGCATACAGATTCGTCAAAAAAAAAAAAAAAGAAAGGGGCATTACTCGACTAAGATAATATGATATATTGGTCTGTTTGTAATAAATAAACCAAACATTGAGGTTCAGGAAAAAAATATAGGCGCTTCTACAACTGATAAATAATTCATCTACGCTAAAAAAAGAGAAGAACTAAAATATTTCTCATGACTCGAAAGCACATGCTGCGAAGAAATCAAGCAAAGAGCGGACATGCTTAGTAAGTCCCTCATCGTCCTGGTCATTTAACTCAGCGATAGCTTCTTCAATATTCTGGAGTTGCTTTTGATTCTGGACAGAAGTGGCTTCCAGCTCAGATGCTAATACAGCAGTCTTTGCCAATCGATCTTTGTGTTGAGACAATCGACGAGATGCCTCCTCCTTCTTAAGAACCTCCTGAGCATGACGGTCGTGAACCTCCTCGAGTTGGGCAGTCAGTTTTGCTATTTGTGCTCGCAACGCCTGACCATCTGACGAGTGCTTCTGTAGCCTTTCATCATGAGAGGTGAGTTGCTTTTCAAGTTCTTCAGTGATTTGGATCATCAAGGAGTGCTTGGCAGCTACAGAATGGCTGGAAGTCTTGATGGTGTCAACGTGCTGGTTTATTTGGTCACGCTTTGTAAGAAGATTTGCAGCTAATGAGGCCGGTTCCTTGGAAAGGGCCCTTCTCAGAGTGTTGAATCCATCTATCAACCTCTGTATCTCGAGGGACGGGTGTTTGAACCATTCACCCCAAAGCTTCACATTGGCATCAATCTCCGAGATCACATCGTCTTTATTGAAGGGGCGTGTGCGAAGCTTACTCTGAAAACGATCAAGGTCTTGCCGGGCGTAATCTAGAAAACGCGCTGATAAGACGTCTGCGCCCTTTGGAAGGCACACACGTTGTTCCGCGTCAAATCTGCCATCGACATGCTCGTCCGTGACACAGCTGGTTGTGTTTACCCTCGTCTTGAGCAGGCTGACCACTTGCTCAATTTCTGAATATGTCCTCTCAGAGTCTGCAGCCGCTAGCTTGAGATTCTTGGGATTGACTAAAGAAGAAAAAAAAGTGAATTATATGTGAGAGCATGTACAACCATAGCTTGACCATAACTAATTAAATATGGAGAAAAAAAAACAATGAGTTACCTGCTTCTTCTATCCTTTTCTTCTTAGGCTCAGAAATATCCAGGGTGTCGCTCGCTTTTCGCTTGGAAGCATCAGTCGCCTCTGTGTTTACCATAGCCGAGTTCTTTCCCGTCGGGGAGGAAGGTGGGTGGTTGGACATGCTGAACATCCCCTTATCAGGCACAGACTCTAATGGTAGTGCTACAGATGTCCCCTGTGGCTCTGCAGTGGCGGTTTCCGAATCAATTTGTTGGCCTAATGTAGGTGCTGTTAATAAAGCAGGATCCTGCACTAATGGGTTGCCCATGTCTTCAGTTTGCTCGGAGCCCGTTTGTGCTAAAGCATTTTTGGTCGGGTCAAGAGTATTAGTCTTCTCAACTGAAGGCATGGATACCAAATTAGCTGATCCTCCGGCAGACAAATTCCATTCTTCAGAGAGCCCGTCTAGAATATGATCCAAAGAAAAGTCCCCCATTAAATCGGATGCACCTGTGAAGAGATAACCGAGGGGTCCTATGGGATCCGGAGGAGACGCTAATCCTTCCATTGAATATTCTGAGTTACATATTTCAGTATCAGCAATCGATTCTTCGCTATGCTCGGTTGATTGATCAGACCCGGCTGGTAAAGTTGATTCGGATGAAGCTGGAGAAGCTGCTCTTTTCTCTAAGTGCTCTAGGACCACCTTGATATCTTTGCCTGGGCCACGCACGGGCAGGTTGGCAGATTTTTTTCCTCCTGACCGTTAAAAGAAAGAGTGTATTGTGCAACAGTTGTGTTTTTTGCTGGAATTCTTTCATCTGAAACAGTAAAGCAAAGGAGCTGAGATGAGGTTTTTTTTTGCATGCTGGAAATAACAGGATTTAATGAAAGGATTTAAGTATGTAATTATACCTGCATTTATGGCAGTTGTTGCTGGCACGGGAGCTTCTCCAATACTCCCAACTCCTGCAGGGATGCGTGTAAGAGTTCTCCATACTAAAATCTAAGAAAAAAAGGAAAATAAATAGTGAAGTACAAATACGTGAGTTTTTACCTGCATTGGTGTCGGCCACATTGCTGATTGTTCCAGGTATATAAACCTTATCGCAAAAAAATCCAGGATCTCTGAGAAATCCGAAAGCCTTATTGCACCAGAGAATGTAATTAAAAGAACGCACGGGATACCGCCTCACAGGCTGCGCATAGAGCATGTGACCGTCTGGACGCTCCAAATGAGCGAGATGGCGCCGTGCACAAATTTGAAGCGACTCCCATCGGTCGGAAGGCCGATAACTGCGGAAGTTGTAGCAGTCGGGATCACGATCATTCCCATGAGGGTCAAAGTGAGGGATGACCTGATCAAAGTTCAACATTCGAGCAAAGCGATGGGGGCAGTACACCAAATTGTCAAAGTGCTCGCCTCGCCTATAAGTGACACCACCAGAACTACAACTCATAAGTAGCTCCATGGCTGAAATTGAGAGGGTGAAAGATGAGTCACGAGAATTGGAACGGTGATCTCGAATACAAACTGCCCGCCAGCTTTCAGGAAAACGCAAGGAAGACCGGCCTAAAAAGTCCAGTGAGCGCAAATTTTGTCCATCATTAGCTAAAATCCCAGAAGAGATGATGTGCCTCATCTATGTTCATTGGATAAATGTCACTCGAGTCTATAACAAATGGGGCATTTTTGACTGGACAACGTCTAGAGATAGATTCACGGACACTCATAAGGAAAGAACAGTACCAGCCCATGATGAAATGACCTGGTATAAAAAGTGAGCACTCGCTTGCTGATCTTGTCCCGCCAGTGATGTTATCATGGGCATTGTCGAGACAACGATATAAAAAGGCCAAGCTTGCCACGCCGATGGCCCGACGACCACCCTCCGCAATTGTTACTGCCATGTTGAATACCTCTGGACGAATGTACTGACCAGCATCCATGGGAATACAGTATGTGCACAACCAAGCTGCTATGAACGCAGCTCGGTATATAACTGAGGGATATACAGTACGATAGCGCAGCAGTTCCTCACCTAGGACAGCAGCAGGGCGGTCGCCTCGGAGATCAACTCGAAAACGCAACTTCTGAAGCAAAGGATCTTTTGGATCAGCAAAACCATCAGACATAAAGGCTATCCCAAATGAATCAGCTTTCTCATCAAAAAAATGACCGAGCCAATCAGACATAGTCACTAGGCCCAGTCCTGGTTCCATCTCTGTTGGACATAAGCCAGTGAAAATATCATAAAGCGTTCCTAAATGAGTTCCAACATCAGTAGGAATTGGAATGAATTCTTCATAGAGGCGTCCTGTAATTGGTATGCCCATAGCATCAGAAATTGTATACAAGGGATATCCCATCTCCCCTTGGCTGGTCACTAGAGTGTGAGCGTCGATATTCCAGTAAGTCAAGAAGGCGGCAATCAATGATGGATTGACACTGAAATTGTAAAGGGAGGCTAACACTCCACGGAATATGCCAGTTTTCTTGAAGATGGCTCGGTCTTCGTCATTCAATATCATCATCCTCGCCCATATCAATAGTTTCCGAGGTACTGGAACGTCGAGTCGAAGAAGTGGTGAACGGTTTTTAAACCATTTTGATGACGGGTGTTGGGTAAATTTCTGAGCCAATGTCGAAGTGGATTTAGGCACGTCCTTAATATCAGAAGATGCCCATACTGGAGTAAGACATGCCATTTTTTCAGCACTGCTTTCCCGTATAGGGTCCCCCTTAGGTGCTGGCTGACGACCAGTATAAAAGA
The DNA here is from genome assembly GCA_031894775.1 of Chloris gayana. Lineage (NCBI taxonomy): Eukaryota > Viridiplantae > Streptophyta > Magnoliopsida > Poales > Poaceae > Chloris > Chloris gayana. The sequence continues at coordinate 100,770 of JAUNZO010000887.1, read as the reverse complement.
AATTCTGCATTGATAAACACTTCCTTGGTGTTGGAACACGGCAGTGTTGTCTCCGGTTCCTCTCCATCGCAAGAACCACATGACCCGGTTCCGTCACAAGCCTCTGGTTCCGTCCGAGGTTTAGACAATGCGCCACTTGGGATATTGCATCATCCTGTTTCCCGTCCGTTGCAGCTTCCACAGTAGAATCTGCATCCTTGAAGAAGTCGAAATCTTCATGCCAAAGATAGGTTTCCCCATCCTCTTCCTTCGGAGCGTGTTGGGCCTTTCCGCTGAACAGAGTATAAAAAGTACGTTTGACGGGAGCAGTATCCTGAGAGTAGACAGGCGAGAATTAACGTCAAGTATTTTTTAAAAAATTATAGAAAAAGGGGCGTCAGGTGAGAGTATCAATCTTACCGATTGCTCTGAATTATGCGCGGCGTTATTAATAAGTCGACGCTGGTTATAAGAAGCACCACGCTTGGAAGCTGGATTATCTTCAGTGTAGCGGCCGCGATGACGGCCGGCGCTGTCGCTGGTTGTAGTCTGCTTGGTTGATCTGGTCTCATAGCGAGGACGTGGCGATCGTTCGCGAGAAGTTCCAATATTTAAGGCGGCAGCATCATTGAATCGGGAGTCTGCTCTTCTGCTGTTTCGTCTTTGAGCGTTATTCGCAGACCCCGTCAGTTCACGGGACATCCTGTTGGCAGTAAGGATAGTCAGTATGAGGTGCTCTTGTCTGTTCTTCCTCGCTCGTTTTGTTGGATGGGCAAGTCCAGGAAAAAATAAAAAGAACTACGTTACAGGATTAGAGGCTCACCTGATGATTGTTGTGGAAGAAAGCTGTCTTTTAGGAAAGCGATTTGAGCTCTGGCTGCCCGGACCGCTTAATCTCGACGACTCCTAGGGCAGCGGGTCAAATTTATAGAAGTGGGTTACCTCCTTCTCGGGTCCCACGCGCCAACAATTGGAGTCCGTCTCACATACGATGATCTTGTCGAGAAAAGTTCAAACCGTATCCCATATGGGGGTAATTTCGATCTGATATTCAGGTGCAAACACTCAATATGTACGTATGCCTGCCTGCCTGCAGGAAATCAAGATATTTGAGGTCCACGAAAGAAATATTTTCCCCGAGTCGAATTCCTGCTGCTTCGCGCATAAACTCGGCTCGGCGGGGGCATTTGTTTGATGATGTATTTTTATTCAAATAAATGAGTAAATGATGCTGGGTAGAGATACGAAGTCTCAATGGGCTTGTAAAGATATCATCCACGAATGTTACCAGCCTATAGCTAAGAGGCCAAACAATCCTAGGATACGTATAGTTATAATAAGCCTAATCACGTGATTAAGGTAATTGGCTGCAGCTAATGGGCCGGTGGGGGTTTGGCCCGTAACACATGCGCTAGATTTCTATACAACCGTTCGGTTAGAGATAAAGCCACGTACGAAGAGATAAACATGCTCACGTCAAGAGATAGGATCGTAACTGAGACTTGATGGCGGCGCGCCGTAGGGACGCGATGGGCCGGTTGATTACCCTAATGACCTGCCTATATAAACTAATCAAGGTTTGACGTGCGAGGGGTCCGAAACAGCTCACGCGACCACGCCGCCGGTTCCGGAAAACACCGCAACCCGCCGCCATCCAAGCCAACGCGCCGCGACGCCGCCAGGCCAAGCATACGCCCTGAGACGTCGCCAGACCTCGTACGCACGAACTTCGCTGAGCTTTAAGTCCTCCGCTGCAACGTCGGAACACGCGAACTTCGTCGAGCTCCGCACGTAAACTTCGCCAAGCTCTGGACGTAAACTTCACCGAACTTCAAGTTCTCCGCTGCAACGCGGAGTCTCCTTCGCTGCATCTGATGGCCTTGCTCGAGCCCAACGTCGTTTTTCCCGTGCACATGACTCAAGGTGAGCAGTTGGTTTTCATATGAATCAAGCAAATCTTTGTTATGTTTTCTGTAGCGCTTCGGAGCTACCGTGAATCAAAGAAACTTCATCCAATCACGGACGTCCGTCATCTATCCGACGTCGTTGACTCCATCGTTGGTACATATGCATGATCGTTCAAGATCGAAACTTCATACAAGACAAACAGAAGACGCCTATCATCCTTTGGGAAACAGGCCCGAAACTTCGGCAAAAGTCAAGATTCAATCAAAGAAAGCAAGAATCATGAAGTATGATTAGATATTAATGATCAAGAAGAAAAAGACGCCGAAAGGCTCGACATTTTTTGTAAAGACGGGAGTTTAAAGTGCTACATAGCCTCCCTATAAACAAACTCATATTGTCAATGAGATTAGTGACGCCGGAAGGCTCGACATTTTTTATAAAGACGGGAGTTTAAAGTGCTACATAGCCTCCCTATAAACAATCTCATATTGTCAATGAGATTAGTGACGCCGGAAGGCTCGACATTTTGTAAAGACGGGAGTTTAAAGTGCTATATAGCCTCCTTATAAACAATCTCATATTATCAATGAGATTCTTGCTTCATGTTGTGATGCTATGTAGTAGAGCATCCATATGAATAGTTAAAAGATGTTTTGTACCAACAAGGTTACAATAAATTTTGGTTAAGTAATGACAAAATCAAAGTCATACTCCACCGACATGTCCAACTTAGACGGATCGAACATATTGTTGTCGGGTACCGACGAGGCAAGGGCGACCCTTCCGTTCACGTTAATGAAGATTGGCGTATACATGACTGGGCACCGACGAGGCGAAAGTCATCCCCTTCATTAACATCTACACCGTTTATATTCGACGTGACGATGACACAGTTTGTGACTGAGTTTTTGGCAATACTAAAGCCACCCTCATCATGTGTGTTTTCACATGTAGCTTGTATATGAACGAGCTACATTTTATATGAAGAGACGACCACTACGCGCAGCTTAATCGGAGGTGTTCTATAGACTCGCTCTATAGATGTAATTAACCGGTCGTGCCCTATAAGGCCCCGGGAATCGGCGAACTACGCAATTTCTCCAGTTAGATATCTCCTTAAGCAATGACGCAGAAGACGAAGGAAGACAAAGTCATGTGAACTATGTATTTTGTAATATGATTATTAATGAAATATATGGTTCCTCGCTACACGTTTTGTATGTGTACCTTCAGTATTTTGTCTTCATTTTGTTTTCACGAACATCAAAATTTTGAGTCAAAAGAAGAATTATATTAATATCTAATTGTGTCCATACTCAAGTTACAAGCACTCTATAAACCAAAGAGATTACAACTGATAGCACTTATCATGTAGCTCCAAAACTTAATTTCAATCCTGTGTGACAGTCCGTATAGATGACTGCACAAACAAGTGACCTCGTGAGTCATAGATGGCTCTACCAGAAGTAGTGTCACATCCCAATGAATGACAGCCAACATTCATGCAGGCGGAATTGGGCATCATCTTCTTTCTCATGACTCCCTTCTTATTGCTTCTGTTACCGAAGAAGAAGAGACACTAAACCCAAAGTTTCCACTAGGCCTCCATTGTGATTGGATCTAATCATGACGAAAGGGAGAAGGCCCGGAAAAATTTATTCCATAGTAGCGAGATCATCCCCGCCTCCATGCACTGTCCGGAAACCTAATTCTCCATGTCGTCAGGAAGTTGTTGAAGTCGCCATCACCACCTTCATCGGAGCTGTCATGGAGAGACCAAATTCACCCTTCCTCTTCGCCATCGCCGGAGAAGAAGAGGAGAAACAAATCTCCAATATCAAAATTCTTGGCATGAGAAGAACTCAACCCTAATTTAGGACTCAATCTAGCCTAAATTATTAGAAAGATGAGACCCCCGCTCCCTTTGGCCCTCGGCAGATCACCGGAGGGAGAAAGGGAGGGGGGCCAAAGGCGGGCTTCTCCTGGCGGCTAGGGCAAGAGGAGATGTTGCAATCAAGTGCTTCTGTTTGCCATACTTATCGAAAGTTTTGAAACTGCGCAGTCTGCTTAGATGTGCATAACCGAGTTTCGCTTGCACGGTCACTTGGATTACTAATCTCGTTTTTCATAAGAGTCCTTGAGTAATTGTAAATCAGACATCCCTCTGCTGTGTTGTGGTCTTGAATTCACCGACGAATGGGCTCTTGTGGTGCAGGGAAGGTTTGCACCTTCCTCATATTTCATTGCCTCGATTCGATTCCTTTCATTTCTACCCATCCCAAAGACTCCTCCTCATTCCTGCCACCCAACCTCGTGCTGTTTTTCAATCTACCGTTTGATGCCTCTATGAACGAAAATGCATTTCTAACATAGATGGTACACCTACCACCCATTATCGGATGGCCAATATTTCATTAAGATTTGGAAAATTTATATCCACGTGCGTGTAATTATCTTAATGACCAAGTAATTACTAAGGGTGTGTTCGTTTCCTGGGGACTAAATTTTAGAGCTGTCACATCAAAAAGAATCTTATTATTTAAGAGTATTAAATAAAATTTAATTATAAAACAAATTACAGGCCTCTAGACTAATTTACGAGACGAATCTAATGAGGTTAATTAAGTCGTGATTAGAAGACGGTTACTGTAACATCACTTTAGCAAAATATAGATTAATTAAGCTCATTAGATTCATCTCGAAAATTAGCACCAATCTGTCAATAGGGTTTTATCATTAAATTGATCGAAATATTCATAAATAATAAGATCCTCTTTGATGTGACAGTGCTAAATTTTAGAGGGGAGGAAACGAACACACCCTAAGATTAACATGCATACATGGACAACATAGCTCAGCATAAGTCAAAGCTCGTGTCCTGATGGCACTGCATGCTCTATCCATGTTTTGGTGTGTCGTATTTTATATTCTTTTAGTCTAGGTAGTTGGTTGTTTTTTTAAGGCAAGAGATTTTATTCATTTAACAACATAGTACAGAAATGGGGGTATAATATCCCCAGTTTACATGATTGATTCTACCCACAAGAGGGCAATGTTGTGTATGATCTAGTCTATTACATTTGGAAATGGGAGTACTTGAGGTAGTGTCAATGAAAGCTAGTCTAGATTGTTGGTGGGCTTCCACATTTTATTCCCTTTCGATCTTCAAGTAAATGCAGTTTTTGAATTGCATATTTTGTTTGAGGTCTGCAAGTAGAGGCCTTAATCTCCAATCTCCTGGGCTTGTAGTTAGCAAATCTTTTTGCAGAGTATCAATCAAGATTTGTTATCTGCTGCCATGATGATATCATTTACATCATTTTGGATGCCAAATTTATGGCTTGAGATCTGCATCGAAGACTGAAGCTGCATGTCTTGCTTTTGCTTGAATTTGTAGGGAGCATGTAGCTTCCTTGTACCTGCATCACAACACCTAACCCAGCTTTGACTGGAGAGATTGGTGTTGGATTTGCTGGGAAGGTTGCATGTGTAAAACATGAAGAAAAAATCATATTGTCCGCATTGTGTTGTCTGATGTCAACCTACAAAGAATGAAAGTTTTTTGCATGATCTGAATGATTTTGCAAGAAGCTAATGTTTGCTTCTTTTGGTTGATTGTTTTCTTGATTGCTTATCCGGAAGTTAGTCTCCACCTTGGCTATTTGTATTACATGCATCACCGTCCGTTTCTTTTTGTTAAATCTGAAATCATTTCTGGCCTTCCATATGAACCATAGAAGGATAAGGACTTGAAGTATTTTTTTATTGGTGGAATCAGATGATAGGATGTAAGATAACTCTGACTGAATTCCTTGTTAGCTGGAAGGGAGATTTTTAGTTCTGAGAGGCAAAGGGCCTGCAAAAGAACAATTAAAGAAAAGATGAGCATCATCTTCATCTGAGCCACATAGGGCACAACTCTTGCTAATATGATTAATATAGTTTCCAACCCTTAGTCCTGTGGCAATGGCATGTCTCATGATTCTCCAGGCAAAAGTTTTGAGTTTCATTGGAATGAGTTTGCCTTTCCAAATAATTTTTAGAAGATTTAAGATATTACCTGGGAGAGCTCAGCTTCCTGTTTGTGGAATTTGAGTTTGTCTCTGTGTAGACAAATATTTATATTCTTTGTTGGTTGTGTGGTTTCTAGAACTAGCTGTCTTCCGATTTAGAATATCATCACAATTTTGATGTATGACTGGAATCTCTTTAACCACCTGCATTACCTACAAACCAAAGATAGAAGAGATTTTCTGTAAATCCCATTGTTTGGTATCGGGCAGCCAAAGATCTGAAACAATGTTAGGGATGGGTCCATTATTATAATTCAGCTTGAGGTTATTGTGAAGATTTTCCCAAACTGGGCACCAAGGTTGTGTCCAAATATTAGTGTTACCACTGCAGATTTGGTAAGCAGCATTTTGGAGGAGGGTAGATCTGATGGCTAAAATTGAAGACTGGAAGGTGGATTTGGGAATGTTTTTAGTCGCTGTCTAGAAGGAATTGTTTGTAAAGTATTTGGCTTTGATTATAGATGATAGGTAGGGGTCCTGATTTAGGTTAATGTGCCAGACAATGTTAAGCATCAGACTGAGGTTGATAGTTTTCATGTCTCTGATGCCTAGGTTGCCTCTTGATTTACGTTGGGTGATATCTTCCCAAGCTCTGAAGTTTATGGGATTGTTGTTTTTCTCTTCTTGGATGTCGGCCTACCAGAGAAATTACGGACAGTGGCATTGATTTTTGCAAGGATTTTTTTGTGAATATGATATTAGGCATGTAGCAGACTGGAATAGAGGCAAAAATAGAATTGATGTAAGCAAGCCTCCCTGCATGATTGATTTTGTTTTCTTTTAATAGTGTGAGCTTGGATCTGAATTTTGTGAGGATAAAATTGTATGCTTTTGAACGATCAGTGTGGGAGATGATTAGAAGATGACCAAAGTATATGGCATTGTTATCCATTATTGGGACCGGAAAGATTGACTGAATGGTTTATTTTACGGCTTCATTGACATTTTTGCTGAAAAAGATGGAGGACTTGGCCCAGCTGACTCTTTACAGAAATCTTCAAGAATTTGCTTAATTTTAAAAGCTTCAGTTTGAGTGGCCTTGCCGCAAATAAGAAGATCATTCACGTAGAGGAGGGAGTGAATAGGAGGACAATTGGGACCAAGCCTAATTCCTGTGAACATGTTATCTTGTAGAGACTGTTGAAGAGTTAGACATAGTTCATTCATTGCTAAAACAAAAGGATAGGGAGAAAGAGGACAACCTTGTCTAATTCCTCGTTGTGATTGAAATTTACCATAAGATTGTCCATTTACAATAATTAAAAAGTTAGGAGCTGAAATGCAACTGTAGATGAGATTAATGAAGTGATCACGGAACCCGTGGCGTCCGAGGGCTCGAAGAATGAAAGTCCATTCCACCTTATCAAAGCCTTAGCTAAGTCTATTTTAAGAAGAAAACCATTATCATTCCAAGATTTCAACCTGAACGAATAGACAATTTCTTGAGCCAGTATAATGTTCGAGGAAATGCGCCTACCCTTAATGAAGTCTAATTGAGAGGGTGAATGTAGTCATTTAGATGGGGCTTTATTCTGTCTGCCAATGTTTTAACAATGATTTTATAAATAACATTGCAAAGGCTAATGGGACGATAATCATGAATAGTAATAGGATTGTTTTTCTTGGGAATTGGAACTATGCAAGTATCTTTGATTTTTGGATGAATGGGACCGGTGGAGTAGAAGTTTCTTACCATAGAAACGACATCATTTTTTATCCATGGACAAGCTATACGGTAGAAGGCCACATTTAGCCCATCACGGCCTTGAGCTGCATTCTTTTTCATCTCCTTTATGATATTAAAAATCTCCTGTTCGTCTAGAGTGGACATTGTAAACTCGTCTTGAATTCTTACCTGATGGTTGTGAGGGTTTGGTTCTCCTGCACTGGTTAGTTGAGTGGCTAAAATGTTTGTAAAGTAATACTCAAAAACTTTGACAATTTCTTTAGGTTTTGTACGTTGTCATGATTATCCCGAATTTGAGTGATTCGATTTTTTTTCTACTTCTCTTCATTATAGCCTGATGAAAAAAGGTGGTGTTTCTATCACCCTCTTGAGCCCATTGTTTTTTCACTCTTTGTCTGTGGAAAGTAGCTAGTTTAGAAGTTAGGTCTAAGTGGTTTTGGAGGAGGGCATCATGTTGGGTCTGGAGTTTAGGGTCAGACAGTTTGTTTTGGAGCTCGAGGAGTTGTTGTTCTATCTGGTCAAGTTGCTTTTTGAGGGATGGTTTGTTTTTCTGCCAGGATATAAGATCATGGACTAGTAACTTGGTTTTGATATGGAAAGGTTTGTCATTATTGTTTGCCCAACAATCAATTGCTATCTTCTCATAATCCTTTTCTTGGAGCCATCCATTTTCAAATTTGAAAGGTCTTTCGGGTTTAGAGATATTAGGTTGAAGAATTACTAAAACCGGGGTATGATCGCTGTAAAGCATAGGTAAATGATGGATTATGGCATTGGGGAAATTATTACACAACTCCATGTTGGCTAGGCATCGATCAAGACGTTGATAGGTTGGATGGGTAGCAAAATGTTTATTAGTCCAGGTGTAAGTTGGGTTATTAAATCCAAGATCAATGAAACCACAATTTGTAACATAAGCACAAAAGGTTTGCATGTGTGCAAAATTAGCTGGGTGAGGGCCACATTTTTCATTAATCATTGAAGTCAGAAGCTTGACATATCAGGGTTAGTTAAAACAAAAGAAGCAACCTCATCCCATATCTCATGAGTTCTAAGATGATGTGGATCCCCATACATACAAACAAGGTTAAATGTTTGATTAGCGTTTTTAAAAGTGCATTTAGCCAAAATGAGAGACCTATTGGAATAGATCACATCTTTCTACTTCATGTTTCCACATTAACCAAAGACCACCAGATTGACATATTGCCGGCACAACATGGGCATCATGCATGGTGAAGCAATTAATAATATGACTTCTAGTGATTTTTGTTAATCTTGTTTTAGAAACAAAAAATTACCTGAGCATGTTTGGAATTGATGAGTCGGGCCAAGTGATTGGATGTAGTTCTTGTGAGACTGCTTCCTGCACCTCGACAGTTCCATGTGAGTAGACTCATGGCTGGTGACAGATGGTGGATGCCATCTGAGGCTTGCCGCAAATTTGCTTGTGTTATCTGCAGTGGAATTGTTTGGCTAATAGCCAGTCGAGCCTAGGAATTAGTGTTTTGTTCTCCGATCAAGGAATCTTGGTGGTGGATCTAGAGGTGCCAGTTGTTTTTTTGCAAAGCATGAGTCTGTGAAGATGTTGGAGATTGCACCTGTCTCAATGCAGGCGACATTCGGATGTTCATGCCCAATGTCGTCAGCGGCTTGCAGGTTCTTCTCAATGATGGTGGTCTGCCCTAGGGAGGTCGGCATGACGACGGCGTGGCCTAGCCCCACGGCGAAGGCTGACGTTGTGCCGCCCGCTCAATGCTCGTCCCGATCATGCTTGAAAGTCGCATGGATGAGGCGCTCCCGAGTCTGCGCCACCCACTTAGGGTCCCTGCCTGCCCTGCGCCGCCTGGACGACATCTCGACGGGCGAGCGGCGGGCGAGTCCAAGGGCCAATTTCTGGTGGTGGTGATTGTAACGACCCGATTTTCACCGGATAGTGAAAACCGTGCCTTGTACCTCTATGTCACTCCCGGGAGTGTGACACGTACATCCAATACAGTTAACATCATAAAATCCTTAAGATAGAGTAAATGCAAGGCTAGATAATAGAGTCTCCAAAGTACATCATTATAAATTCAATGCTCAAATCTCATGGATACAAAACACGCGGCACGCAGGCCAGCGAGAGAACATGAAGGAAACTAGCAGAAGCGTCTCACATGTAGATCGGCGGTGAAGACCCAAAGCCCACAAGCACTCGAGTGTAGGCGAGAACGTCACTCCTCTCCGGCGGCTCCGTCGGTAGGCTCAGCGGGATCCTCCGAATCAGCGTCCGAAAAACATAGTGAGAAAGCCGTGAGTACTACGCGTACTCAACAAGCCGCAACTACCTAGCAACAATGTATGCACGTCGGGATATTTCAAGGAAAGGCAAGGGCTAGCAGCTAAAGCAATTAATCCTCAAGTCTATGTGATTCACATTTTATTATTAGTCAAATTTTATAAGTGGCCTCGCAGGATTCAACACATTCCTGCAAGGGTCAAATTTTATGTCCAGACACACCTCCACTGGGCCACAGCTCGAAGCCGGAAGTAAAACCTATCGGAGGGGAGAAGTAGTAAATGCTAATCAAGCGTGTCGCTCAATGGTGTTGCCCCCTTACCCGAGGGCTAGGCTATACGTATAGATTATATATCTCTCGTAGAGAGTAAGCAAGCTGTACCCACGTGAAGAGGTACTATAATTACAACCACCGTCGTGGCTAAAGCACAGCAACACTCACAAGATCAATAAAAAAAACATCGGCGGCGGGCGCCCGTCCCTCGTGTCCGAGATCCCCAACCACAATGTAGAAAAGGGTCCTGAAGGTGTAAAAGGTCTACCACGGGCCAGGTGGGGTATCCTCTACTCATGGGTCGAGACACTGCTCCAAAAACCCACTAACACTAACTCTACTCCACGGCGGGCCCACCGGTCCTCCGCTAAGCGTCTCAATCCAGCTCGCCCATACGGGTCACGTGGTAAGCTAGTATACCAAAGAGCGAGCAACCGGGAACCGGTCCTTATGCTGCCGGGGCTTGTCACCATCCCTCTCCTCAAACAACGAGTCTCAACAACGAGTGTCACCACAACAGGGACCCCATAACCCAAGGCCCCTACACAAGCTGCGCCCGCAACGGACGCTCTCCAAACGAGAGACTCCCCAAAAGTATCCCAGCACCTAACCACCTACACTCGCCCCCGCAAAAGTCCTACAGGGTATCTAGTACGAAACTCGATACCTAAGAAACACTTACAATTTATTTTACACAAAAACATGTATAGTCATCATGGGGTTCAATTAAGCAACTAAGCAGATTCTAAGCATGCGAGTAAAAGTAGAACAACCAATGGCAAACGAGTGGCAAGGGTAGCATAGTATGACATAGGTAAACTACAAGTGCAAGTAACCATTTATCATGCATGGATCAATTTAATGCAATTGCTCAATAGGAGCAAGAGTGGTCAAGGATTGCGGCTTGCCTGCGAAACGCTGGTCCCGAGGCCGGGTCGGGGTACTCGTACGACTGCTCCGGCGGGAACTCCTCAAACTGCGGCTCGGGCGGAAACTCCTCGTAGCTCTGCGGCGGACGGAACGTACGAAACGGGTTAGGCACGCAAAATGAGATAAGTACGAGAGCAAAGAAACGGACGACGGAATTTACGACACTAGAATATAGCTAACAACTACACTAATGCGTAGATCTCGTCGCTACGAATCCAACGCAACCAACCGCGTATTTTTCGACGCTCCGGTAAAAGATATGAATTTCCGACGGAAAAAGGAATTATCGAAAATCCTGGAAATTGGAAAAAGGAAAAACCAGGGAATATTCCAACTTTTGGAATATTCCCTCGGTCCACACTATGCTGTGGACCGGGCCCATTTTTCTCTCTCCTGGTTCTCTCTCCGGTCCACGCGGACCGAGCCCACTGAAGCGACCGGACCTATCCCCCATGGACCGGGCCCGACGGCGGGACCCACGGTGACGTCATCACGACGCGAGCGTGACGCCACCCTACCGGAAGCGAGCGGCGCCGCCGCGAGTGGGCGGAGGCCCTGCCGGAATCGCGCCGCGTCGGCGCTGCTGCTCGCCGGCGGCCAAGAGGTGGCCGCCATGGCGTTCCCCACGGTCCCGCGCACCGGAGGCTCGGCCACGAGGACGAGCGCTCAACGGAGCAGCCTCGGGAGCTCGCCGGAGCTACGCTCCACTGCGGCGCAAGGGGGAAGGCGCCACGGACGCCCGAGATCACAAGTTGGCGCTACGGGGACGAAGCTCATGCTCCCGCGGTTGAAGTGCTCCTATCCCCGAGCCGCGGAACCGGCCGGAGATCTGCCGGCGACGAGCTGCGCCGCCGGGAAGGGGAGACGACCACGAAACCACGCGCAACTTGCCCCTACCCCCACCCAAACGCGAGCGCAAGCTGCGGGAAAGCTCTACGAAGCTCTACGACCCACCGAGAGAAGCATGGGCAAGCTCCGAGGCGAGCCCTCGCCGGGAGACCATGGTGAGGCGGCGGTGACCCTAGGCGAAACAAGGGGACACGGCGGGGATTTGAAGGGGAAAGAGGGGCAATCGACGCGTGAGCTCACCAGCGTGTCGAGGGAGGGTCCAGCGACGACGGAGGAGGTCGGGCGATGACGGGCCTCGGCGGGCGGCGACCGCGAGCCATGGACGACGTCGCGCAGGGGTTGACAAGATTACCAAGGTGGCCGTTCCGGGCTAGGCAAGGAAGAAACCGGGCGCGTTAGCTACGAGAAGAAAGGGTGAAGCACGACGAGTAGCGAACGGAGCACGAGCACGGAGGGGACTCACCGGTGAGGACAAGCGACGACGAGGGAACCCGCGGCCGCGAACTCGGCTGGGGTTGCCCGTCCGCCACACGGCCTGGAAAAGGGAGCGGTGAGCACCACGAAGCCCTAGGGTGGGTGAGCTACCGGGTGACGCGGCTGCGGCTTACCGAGAGACGTGCCGCTCGACGGAGGCGGAGGGGAGGCGCAAACGGCGGCTGCTAGGGTTTAGGACGCCGGCGGGGTTTAAAATGGGGGAAGGGGCACGGGACGGCAAGGGAACCCACTAGAATCCAGGTGGAGTTGCTTGGGCGCGGGGCCGGGTGACGCAGGGGCGCTAAACGACGCTCGTCCATCGTGGCGATGCTCACGGGCGGCCGCGCGCGCGTACGGTGTGAGGTGGAAGAGAAACAGGGACTCGGGCCCGGCTGGGCTTGCTGGGCTGCTTGGGCCGCGCGAAGGAAAGAGGAAAGGGAAGTGGGCTACGCCAGGGAAAGAAAGGGAAGCTGGGCTGCTGCGTAGAAAACGGCCCACGCGCGAGTTTTCAAAAGAAAAATGTTTCACATTTACTTCATTTCCAAATTCAAACAAACTACGAGCAAATTTGATTTTTATTCGAATTTTGAATGGATACAAATACAAGGGCTGTTACAGTGATCTGGTAGGTGAATCGGAGGCGGTCGAGGAGCAGAGGCTAGTTGGTTGTTGTTACTTCTCCCTAATCAATGTGTTTTTTTCTTAAATGAAAATCCAGTATGCTTTAAATATTTATTAGTACATTGCATCTGAGAATGGCGTCTTGAGTTCTACCAAACTGGAAATTCTTTTTCTTCAGAATTGAGGAAATAAACAACTAATCCTAGAATCCAATTTGCCCGCACTATTTCCAAAATATTGGTCAATCTCAATTGTTAAATTTGAATTTCAATTTCACTTGGATTTCAATGTCACTTGTGAAAGTTTGTAGGATCCAACTTTTCCTTCCCGTTTCAGGAATGTTATGTGTTTTTTTACAATTTCAAATAATCCATTATTAAAAAGATTGAACCTAATCCACTTTTAAAAATCATGAGTTTCATTACTCTTTTTATAAAAGGGATTTGTGAATTTTGAAAATATAAAAATAATAATTTTGTATAATGAGTTTTTATTCGTCGCAGCGTAGCTTGACTGAGCACCACCTGCTCGACGAATTGCCACTGTAAGCTCGACATCGGCTGAGGCGTCCGGCGACCTAACAGTTGGTCTAGCATCTGTCTTGCAACTGGCGCGTACCCTCATCAACGTCTTCTTCCTCCATCTGACGTCTGGACGCCTCCCACTATTTCGTGAACACTTGCAAATTGTCAGGACACAGGAGGATGCGACCACAGCGCAATGACATCCGACTCAAGCAGTTTGACATTGCGTCTAACACTGAAGCGGGGAAGACCAGATACGATGTGACATTAAATATGTATCTCAGAAGGTTCTTAATATAATTTCTTTCCACAGTTTCATTATGAACCTCCGAATTGGTTGGCATTGGACAGTACTAGAGAATCCGCTCCTAGATGACTGCTATCAGTGACATTGAAGTGTTCTCCCAGACTCAGAGTCTTTGATTATTATTGATGATGCTTGTCTCTTCATCCTATTTGACGTACAGGAACCTGGAATGTTTGGTGGCTGCATAAAGTGTCAGATGGTAGAAGAGGTATTCCTGATGATGATCCACCATGTACAAATATTGACTTCAATTGAGAAATATTGTTAAACCGCTTAACCAGATTTTGAATTCATGCCAATACATACAAATCAAAATCTGGGACCCAAGCATGGTATTTAATTTTTTGGTATGCAACTGAAAATTAATACTACTGTCATATTTTCTATTCTTAATGACTCCAGACCATCAGTTCATATACTAGTGTCACATGGCCGTGTTAAGCTGGTAGGTTGCCTCTTGCCAGTTCATCAATTTAGCTCTTTACCTGTTGTGATTCATTTGTTAGTGTTGGACTGGATTTATTTTTTCCATCATAGGTCCAGGCAGTACAACAACAACATAGCCTTTTGTCCTAAGCATGTTGGGGTAGGTTAGAGATGAAACTCATAAGACTCCATGACAAAAGAAACACATAAGGAAGACGTCAAAATAAAAAAAAAAGGTAGAGAAAGGCAGCAGATGAATGAAATTGAGAGCTCCCAATTCAGGAATTCACATAGATCTATTTTTAAGTATCACACATTTGTTGCATCGTATTGGAATATTAATTTCCATTACATGTTTAATGAACGATTAATAGTAAGCAGTTAACAATAACTTCATCCACTTTTTGTAGTATTGGTTCTTGGAATACCAGTGTAGGACAACATTTGAAGAAGACATCTTATATATGCGTGTTATGTCCTTTGTGGTGGATGGACATAGAGATATCTATGCACCGGATTATTTTTTAATATCATTAGGAAAATGAAATGCACAGAACTGCCCTGACATAATATCACTACTACTTATCAGATCAACCTGACGATCAACATCTCCAATGCTACAGTGTGCCATGAGTAGCCACACGAAGGTGAGAAGCTCCCCTCCTCTTCCGAGCTGCTGAGCGTGCAATTCCACTTGGCACTTGCCAGCGGCATAAATAAGCAGCCTCATCCACATATCTCTGATCTCCATCAGTGTCTCGCACCATGGCCCAGGTTCCTCTTGTTCTTGCAAGCATTCCTCATAGCCAAACTCGAGCAAATCCTCCACTAGCTGATATGCTGTGTCCAGAACATCTTTCTCACTTCTGTTGTTTTTCTTTTTGCTGATCTTCCTATAAAATTTTGCTAATGTATCCTCTGCAGTGCCACTGAGTGGCAACATGGAAGGCTTCACAACCAAAAGGTAAACCATGTAGTTCGATATGTTTCTGCACGTGTCCATGACAGTAGTTGTTTTTGACATTGTCCTTGGATCTATGCTAATTGCCTCATCTTCGGGGCGTTTTCGCAAGTGTAACTCTGTATATATATGCAAGATAATGATGTTGTCACCGAAAGAATTAGCAGCAGAGTTCAGTGTGGCTTTGATAATTGGCCGAAGATGTATCCAGTGTTGCTGATCAGTGATCCTTGTAAACTCCTCACGGGCTACACGTCCAACCCATGTTACAACATTGTCCATAATTTCCTTATTTACCTTTACTTTCTTGGTGTAGCGTAGCTTTCTGATAAAGCCTGTGTTCTCAACTCCACTAACTATCTTTCTCATGTTTATAAGTAGTTTCGATGATGTTCTTGTTTGATGATGACCAAAACAGGACTGTAGGAAGTTGTACTGCCCCATGGAGTTTGACCACAATATCCTCTTCTCTGGCCAGCCAATTCTACTAGATAGAAGAAGCCAAGTTCCATGGGCAAGCCTTTCACATTTTCGAGCTTTGAAGAATGCCCAGGTCCAAGGTGACATGACCATCAGAATAAAGGCACAAACCTCAAGACCAAAGCCACCGGTGAACAACAGATATGTGATTGCAACATCAGCTCTACTATATAGATGTTTCTTTCTGGCAATTAGAAAAAGCACAAAGGCAGCTATCATAGAGACCTGGCTAATGCACCGGAGTATGATCACGTTTCTCTTTCGAAGCACCATAGCCTTTGTGTACAGGTCATCACACATCATAGCAAGCTCAACCTCCAGTAACTTGAGAAGTTGGTCCAGGGGTTTGCTTTCTGCTTGGAACTTGAATACTTCACCATATTTCATCTGGGAAATGGTGCGTCCGGAGAAAAGATCTCGTACGCCAAGCATTGAGTTCAAAACATATAAGACTGTGCCAAGATAGCTGTCTTTATCTACTTCAACATTCAGTTTCAGCATCTTCCAACGTGTTTCCCTGAGGCCATTTCGGCTACCACACTTAAGAGCCCATGTCCTCTCCCCGTACCTGATTATTCCAGCAACAAACACAAGGATACCAGAAGCCAAAATGTTTAAGTTATGCCGAGCCATTGACTTTCCAAAGGCATACAAGGCCAGGCAGACTTGGATCGACAGGTTCAACAGGTGCCTGCCCCATAAATCATTGTCTTCCATTGAGAAAGCAGTCATTGTGTCTTGACCACCAAGATGGATGAGGAGGAATGGCGTCCAGAAGAAAGAAAGTTTGCTGCAATTACTATTGAAGTCATTTGAATTGTTCCTTCCATAGCAGTCAACTGATGTTGTGGCACTCTGATCATTCCGTGATATAAGGCCAAGGGCATATACTGCAACCATGTCTGCCCCCACATAAGCTAACCAGATGGAAAGTCTGAGAAGTGTGTTTGAGTTGTAGCGCCTGATACCGCCACTGAGGAACAGGAAGATCTGCAATACGAAGCTGAGCACTACAACTACCTGTATTTCCCATCTGCTCCGTAACTGCACCAAATCCTCCATTGTTACGTTCATGATTGATTCAGTCTGCGCTGTAGTCTCCCCAATTCACTGCTTGTAGGACAAATAAGTATCATTATTTTAACGTAAAAATATGTCTCAGTCCTTAAATAGAAAACATTAGAACAAATATATGCTTCAATGTATTGATTGTTGATCCATTGTGAAATACTACGAACATTCCAAACATCTTGGGAAGAAAGAAACACTACCAGAATCTGGACGTTTGCCGTGTGCCTGTGGCACATGACGAAGGCCGTTTGGCACACGTCGGTGTTGAAGAGTGTGACGGCCAAAGATTGTGCCGTGTGCCATCCACACAGTGAACGGCGAAGCGCTCTTCGCCGTGTGATGACTGGATAGCACACGGCAAAGAGGTGATGTGCCGTCTACCGCTTTATTGCCGTGTGCCCCAACCCGTAACACACGGAAAACGAGCTACTTGCCGTGTGCCCCCAACGAAAAGCACACGGCAAATTTCTGTTTTTTGGTAGTGAAAAAATAAACATTATTGAAGAAATGCAAAAGAAAAGGGTAGTAATGACTATTGAAACATCGCACCTAGACTCAATGGTGCGGTGAGTAACCACCATTGTCCTTTGAGCTATCACAATATTTTTCACAAAATTACAAAAGGTTTTCAACTATTTGGTATTAGAAGCTTTCCCATGTGGACGTTCTTTAGTTCAGGTAAATACATGTTTTACAGCTAAAACATACAGAATGTTTGGATTTTATCCTTCAAAACCAAGTCATTTTGTGTTGAGATGCTTTAGATTGCAATGGGTTCATTGAATTCTAGTATTAGGTATACCATGATATACCACAAAGAAGTAAAGTAGTGCCGGTCTCACTTGCTACTTTTTCTAAGCCAATGCAACTAGCAGTTCTGTAGAACTCACATATCCAAGCGTTAATAAAAATAACTATTAATCTTGAATTTGACTTTCAACCAAATGAAACACCTATTTATATTCCTCTGTATTTTTTTGACGCAAAGAACTATTACTATTCGTAGCCATACATATTGTAATCCGTGTCTTATTTGCTTGAATATGGATCTGATCATAAATTAGTTCCCCAAAGATGTTTATATTCTATATCACAATCTACATCTGAACTCAAGGAAGCAAGCAACCAGAGGAACAACGTTTTTCTCCTTAGAGAGCACGAGGGAGACAGGACCGATTGTCCGGCAGAAAAGCATGCAAGAGAAAAGGTTCAGAAGAGGTGGATTACCGGAGAAAGGGACAGGATGGTGAACGCATCAACCATCGAACATCAGTGATCCGTCAGGTGCTCTTGGTTTGTAGACAGTGGAGTAAGCCTGGATGAACTCGGAGAGATGGAGAAACAGACCCAGCCATGAAAGGAAGAGAGGCGAAAAGAGACATGTGACCAATTCCTTGCTTCTCCTTCTCCCATGTGCACAGTGTAGTTTGTGGAAGGTGCAAAGCTGTGGTCCTTATTCTTCCGTGTCATTTTTGCTCCTCTGAGATTGTGTCTGAAGTCACCACTTCGGGAACTTAATTGCGCAGTGGTGGAGCAAGTTGCCAATCCAACATCAGACTTCAATGTTGAAGGGGACATTTCCGGTTCTTCAACAATTTGTCTTCAACTTCTTTCTAGCCAGAACTGGTTTGAATTTCAAAACTTGATGTCTTTCCTGATGGCCGGCATATATAGATGATAATCGCTAAAGATTTATTGCTCATTACTTTGTCAGTAACTTAATCACATTCTGCTAGAATTTTTAAGCTATGTCATGCAAAGTTATTTCGAAGCTCCACAAATAATTTTGGCTACGATTAAGCAGACGTAATAAAAAGGGATAACATTCAGAAGCTACGCAAAGAATCAATCTCTTTAATCAAGTCACATCAAAGACACATGGCTGATAATTCCTGCTAAAGAACTAGGAGCTTATTGATCTGTAGCGCTCGCTTCCTTGTCCGGTTAAATTATCTATATGTGGGAAGTCAGGAAAAAAGTTTTAGTTTTACCAATAACAAAAACAATGTGTGTAGAGTTTCTTATAGAGGTGCAATTACTCGGCTCTACAGTTTGGAGGGCCCTTGGGCAAAATTTAACGCTAGGGCCTGTTAGGCCCTCCTCAATGTTCAGTTGTCTTTTTTTTGTTAAAGGCGTGCATAATACAAACATGCTTGTATTTTTTTCTTTTGAGGAACAAACATGCTTGTATAATAAACGCTATTTCAAGTAGCGTTGGCACACGAGGTTTACACTTAAATCGGTGCAAGTATGCAATCTATGTTTTTTTTAGCAAAAAAATAAGAGTTTGTTGCAACCAGCAATGCATACACACACACACAAAAAAATAGCGACACGGGCCTACTACACTCTCAACTGATTTTGTGACCAATGCTCTTTTTAAAACAGGAAAATTCTTCTGAACTGAATTTCTGACAAATGTTCTTTTAAAACAAGAAAAATATTTTTTTATTATTTTTGTGGATGGAAGTAAGTTTCTTTTAAACCGATTTGTTGACCAATATACTAGTTATTAAAACAGGACCAAAGAGCAACGCAAACAACTAAATGAGTTGCTTCCTCACATCCTGTGTTTGGGCCTGCGCAATTTATTTGGGCTGCTACCAAGCTGCAGTGTATTGGGATCCACGTTTGGCTAGCTAGTTAAAGTGGGTCAGAATTCCTAAACATACCTATATACACTATGTACATAGGATTTTTGGGCCCTTGTGGTTCGACATATACAACAAAAAGATGTATAGTCTACACCTCGATTCTACATACTAATAAAACTCATGTAGCTATATCTAGCTAGGCCCATATGGCAAGCATGGACATGAGTCCGGCTCCAATCAACATACATACGTGGACACCGAGGTGCAGCTTCCCATTGCCGTGCACCTTTTCGTTGTTGAAATCCTCGGCAAGAAGGTCGACGAGAGACATGTAGATGAGGATGCCGGCGCAGACAGAGTTGAGGAGCCCCTCCACGATCAGCGCCGTCGGGCTATTCTCGTCGTACCTCGACGATATGCCGTACCCGACGAGGACGCCCAACGGCGTCGTGAGACAGAGAAGAAGGCGACCATCGTGAGGAGGGATCCAAGCCTGAGATCCGCCTGCGCTATGCAGCCGCCGAGCCCGATTCCCTCGAACATCTGGTGGAAGCACAGCGCGATGGTCAGAGGCTTGATGCTGGAGGGGTCGTGGGAGGCGCCGAGAGATACGCCGATGATGACGGAGTGGACGACGATGCCGAGCTCCAGCACCTGCGAGATCTCTTACAATGCAGTACTTCTAGTTCCCTCAGCTCATTGATGAGCTCTCTAACATTTATCTAAATGGATATTTTCCTGCATTGCAGCTAAAGAGTTCGACATAATCATCTTCAAATTAACTCTTTTGCCTGACCATAACAGAAAGAGCTCGCTCCTATGGAAGATAGTTACCAAAAGTTTCATATTTTTCGTTGCTTTTTGTGTTCAAGAAAAATGATAGTATCATCAACATAATGTAAAATTGACAAGTCATCATCCACGAGATGTGGCATAATCACTACGGGAGAGGGAAAGTATGTCGTGTGCCCAGGCCACACGACAAAGCCCGGAATACCCACGGCAGACTTGCCATGGGTCGCACATGACATAGTTCACACCACAAAAAAATCACCGGCAAAGCCGGCTTTGCCGTGTGCTTTATTTGCAAAGGCTTTGCCGGTAATGATTTTTGGAAAAAACAAAAAACCATCAGGACTTCCATCACCACGCCGCCACCGCGCCGCCGCTCGGGGTCCGCCACCACGCTGCTGTTGAATGGGGGCCGGGGCCTACTGTGCTGCCGTGTAGGCCGAGGCACGCCTCTTGGATGCCGTCATGCCGTGGACCGTCGTGCCCTTGGCCACTGCAGAGAGAGAGAGAGAGATACATGTGTGTGGCCGTGAGAGAGACGAGAGAGATACTTATTCAATGGGGGTAGCACGCGGACCAATAGGAGTGCACTGCTTCAGAGTTAGGGATCGATGTTGTGGCACTCTTTGCCGAGTTCCTAGAAAAACACTCGGCAAAGAGGTCCTTTGCCGAGTGTTTTTCAAGGTACTCGGTAGAGTAATTTTCCTACTAAATTAAGATAAATTAAATTTATAAAATAAATTCTAAAAGTAATCAGATTTGAAGTCAAATTCAAATTCGACCATAAATTTCATTCTAAATCTTAATTACTCATTCTCAACTCTAAGACTTTTCTTCGGAGATTATCCGTTTTGTAAATAACATACGTGACAACTTATGTGAAATCTTATCGACTCTTTATCGTAACTTTCACTTGTAATACCATTACATCATGACATAACTCATGATTTACACATTATTTGATTTTTTAGAATTTTAGAATCATTCGAATAATTGTTAGTGATCATATTTCTTAAACAAGATATACCAAATTTCTACCTATCTCATAAGTAAGGTCCAAAATTGGGTTAAATAACATGAATATAATTTTTATACTTACTGTATTTTATTATTTGAATGACATGTAGTTCAAATTTTACTTGATTCAAAAAATTGTTTGAAATATAATTAATTAGCTAAATATAGCTCGACAAAGTCTAATCTTTTCTGAGAGCATTAATAAAAATACACTTGGCAAAGAACTCTTTGCCAAAAAACAAACACTCAGCAAAATTATATCTTTACCGATTGGCACTCAACAAAGGTTTTGCCGAGTGCTTTTTTCACACGACAAAGAGCCTCTTTATCGAGTGCCCGAAATAATGAACTCAACAAACATTCAAACACACGGCAAACTGTGTTTTTTTCGGTAGTGAATACCGCTTATTTGTCCATCATCTTTTCCCCCATATCCTTGACGTAACCCCCATTTTGTTTGGAAGTAGTGGCCAATGTTCTCATTGACTTTGATCCCCGCACTACACCCATTTACCGTTCCTTCAACCCATGTACACCGTTTGGGTGAGAACCCTTTCATCCTTAGTATTTGTTGAAGGAATGACCACTTAACTTTATCGTAGGCCTTTTGGTCAATTTTTAGAATGACCTCATTTCATTTCTTAGGGTCTAACTCATGAATTGTCATGTGGAGAATGAAAACACCCTCCACGATGTTTCTGCCTATATGAAAGCAGTTTGAGAAGAGTTAACCACTATTTGAGCTACTTTATTTAATCTATTATTGCCAAGTTTAATAAAGATTTTAGAGGTGACAGTTAAGAAGGAGTGTATTTACCCCAAAGTTTAGGCAAAACAAAAGAAGGTACTCTTCATAAAAATCTAAAAAGAGAGCTCCATTAGGTCTTTTTTTATGACTTCCAAGAATACTTGATAAAAGTCGGTCAGAAAGTCATTTGGAGCTCGGGCTTTGTCGTGTTCCAACATGTTCCATTTGGAACACGTCTCTTTGATCTCTTATTCAGTGAAGGGAGATGCGAGTAAATTCATCATTTCCATCACTTGTGGGAGATATCATCGATTCGACTTTCCACCATGGATATGCAAGATTCATCTGGCTGGTCAGATTTTTTTATCATAATTAATGATGTACTTCTTGAAATCAGTGCCACCCACAATAACCCCATCTTCTTTCTCAAATTGATCTGAAGATGTGCTGTTTGTGGTGTTCGCCATTTGCCACCAAATGAATGAACTGTGTATTATCATCACCTTGTAACATCATTTTCACTTTTGCCCTTTGTTCCGTTTAATCTCCTCTTTGAGAAGAACTAGTTTCTTTTTTTTTAATAATGTTCATAATTAATCTGATTATCAAACAGAGAGTTGGTTTCCACCTTTTTATCTAAGCGTCTAATATGGCGATTAATTTCTTCTTTTATTTCCTGTATGAGCTCGCTGTGTTATTAGCCCATCCATATAGGTACTCACTAAGGCATCTGATCTTATTTTGCCATCTCTTAAGCCCCGTGACACCATGTTTTTTTATTGCCAAATATCTCAAGAAAGTCATCCCTAAGAAGCCAACCCCTCTCAAATTTGAAGGTCGGCTGTTTAATTTGGTGGGTGGAGGAAGAGGAACCGGTATTTAAGACAAGCGGTGTGTGATCAGAATATTTCTATCACTTGCTTCAACAGTTGACGAGAGTGTATTTATCTTCCCACAAGCAATCTGTCTAGTTTCTCAAAAGTTGGATCATCTCCTAGGCGATCAGGCATGATAATGTCTCTAAGCTCTAGAGCCTCGATGATTGTGTTGAAAAGGTTTGACCATTTAGAGTCAAAATTACTTGTACTCTTTTCATTAGGTTCTCTCATGATATTCAAATCTCCTCCAATGATATATGGTAGGGTCTCACGAGAACACACATGAACCATCTATCATCACACCATTACCTACCTTTGTTGACCATGGTCTGTGGACAAAACAGTTGAATTTCCCATTGATAAACTGTCAGCGGAGCTCCAAAAATTTACCTTGCAGCTATTTGTCGGGGGGTACACATATCAAACTACATGTAAATTGTCAGCATTGAGCGCTCGTCAAGCAATCTGTCAGCATTGGTTTAACAACATGCCATCTGTCGGTGTTATCATATGAGCCCACATCATAAGTGTCGGCGTAGAGGCCTAGCACAGGTGGCAACCAGCTGAATTTTTTTTCGCATTGATGCGGGACGTGAAATTCATCTCCAAACAAAACTCAGGCTTCACTAATAGACGTGGTGCACTACAAGACATTTGACATTCTAGGATGTTTTACTTTCGTCGCAAAAGAGTAAAAAATTGTCACAATTTACACTTTTGACACCAGTGCGACAAAAATCAATTCAGCATCTATAGTCCGTTATAAAAGACATTCTACAACGTTTCTATTTATTTTCGTCACAATGTTTTTGCAAAGACTGTTATGAAACATCACAAAATGCTGCCAGACCTATTTAGCATTTCGGGCCAATTCTTTTCAATTAGTGGATCAAACCCATTACATATTACAAGGCCCAATTAAGAGCGATGGCCCAAGCCTGTCATAGAATCATGGACTAGGAATTTTAAATTCAACAGCGATCCAATTGCAGACCAGACCTAATTTGGTGTAGCGGGCCAGTTCTATTTCATATTGTAGGCCAGGCCAATACTATAGAAATCCTTTCTCATATCAAAAATTAATAAACATAATTTCTACCTCTGAAATGGGAGCGTCAAATATATTGAATCAGTATGTACAAATTGAATTAAACAAAAAGCAACATAGCAGTTACATATCTCAAAACAAAATTACATGGCATCACTACCAGAAACTGGATGTTTAGTGAGGGTCAAAAACCGTCACTAAAAGCCTGAAAACCGACAGCAATTATTTTTCTGTCAGGAAACCGTCACTAAAACACCGTCAGTAGTAGAGCGACAGAGAAATTTCATTTTCCTGTCGGTGTACCGTCAGCAGTAATAACACTGACGGGAATCTCTGTCGGTTAACCGATAGAATATATTTGGACCGCCAAATCTGGGGAAAATAATTTGTGACGGGAATCTCTGTCGGTTCAGCGACACTAAAATGATTTCTGACGGTTATTCAAACCGCCGGTGATACTTACCCAGTCAGAAAAATATTTTCTGTCAAATGTTGGCCGTCACAAAAAGAATAAAGATGGTAGACATAACCAGTCAAGAAATATTCACACACCATCAGAAAAATTGGTCACATATCCAGCCACGGAAAATGCACAATAAAATTTAAAAGGTTGCTTCACGATCCATAACTCAATGTTTCCCATCCATTAATATGCATTGTCACAGCCAACATACATATCTATCATCATAGTTTCAGAATTCAATAGCATTCAGCCATACAAACAAAATAATCTACCAAATTGCCTACATCTCACAGAAAAGGCACAAGTCTGATAGAACTACCAAAATATGAACCACAAGTCAGATCACAAATACTGATCATTGGGCTTCATCTTCAAAGCTATTGTTATCGTTGTTGCTCTCATCATTGTGAGTAGGAGTCTGCTGACCGCCATTGGTGCCATGACTTGCACCGATGACAACCCCTCGAGGGGTGCTATTTCCACAAGACGAAGGGGAGTTGATATGAGATGAAACGGTAGCTCCCTGTTTACAAGTAGAGGGAGTAAGTTTGCATATGTCCAGCCATTAAAACACATGACTGGTATAAGGAGATATCATACATGTGCTTGGATTTCTTGTGCTTGTTGTTCTTGGATTTCTTGTATGCGCTGAAGTAATTCTGCAGATGGCTCTCTTCCTAGGTCAGCATACAACATCCGGCGAAATGAAAGCAAGTCCATTTAGTATGGGAAAAATGATATTGGATATACACTTTGAAGATAGATGACTAACCATGATTAACTGGCTGTTCAGTTGGCCTAGCGTTGCATTCGAGCTGAGTAGACGTTCATTGGAGAGAAGAAGGCGTTGGTTGTCTCGAGCCATATTTTGAAGGGTCACAGGAAGCACAGTTGTTGATGGCCTCACATGGGTTTCTTTGCCAGCTGCTATCACGTCTGCCTTCTTTACAGCACCATCAGCAATAGCTACACGACCATGGCGTAAGCCACCTGATGTTCTGTACAACACCTTTCCATCCACATCTTGCTGCTCCAAATATTCTTCTGGGTGGATAGCCTGCAGACCTGAAGTGTAATCATCCTGAAAAAGGTAGCATTATTATTTTCAACTTGGATTTTAAGGTCTTACCGATGAACAAAACATAAAGTGAGCATACCAAGCGTGTTTGTGCCTTGGAGCTGATTATGGGTCCACTTCTACCACTTGTCTCTATATTTTTAATACCAGATTTCATAACAGTATAAGAAATCAGCACAGAGAAATTGTCTCTTATTTTGATAGAATAAACGTAGGATTGAAAAATGACATCTTATTCATAGGGTTATAGTGGATCTGATAATATGCAACCCCTACCCATCTAATTTATTTGCACTTGCATTTCCTGTACCTAAATCCAGCCAAGTATCGAACAGGACTAGCTAAAAAAATCCCAACTGAATGCAACGAGATAAAACTAGAAGAACACAAGCAATCCCACACAAGCTAGTTCAGATCTTGCATATTCTACTGCCAAATAACCCACAATATGTCAACCAAATTTAAAGAACTGGCCCAATAGAGATTGAACTTGGTGGTCTGACAGGAACTAGGGCTAGGGTATGGATTAGCAGCTCAAGGGAGAAGAGAGACAAGCAAACAGGGCCAGCGCCTCTTGCCTTTGGGAGACGAGCAGCACACGTGGTGGGGTGCAGCAGGACGTGCCTCAGGGAGAGGCGCAGCAGGAGTTCTCGAAGGCAGCATCCATGGTGGTGGCGGCCGGCGGGTGGTCACAGGTCGTGGAGGAGGCCAGGAGGTGGACCAGCAGTGAGATGAGGGCAGCAGAATTGGAGGAGGAGCAGGATGCGGCTTCGGTGTGGGAGCAACAGGGACCAGCGTTGCTTGGCGGCGGCTCAGGGAGAAGCGCAGCAGGATGTTTCCATGGGGCCAACAATGGGGAACGGAGTGGATTCTGCTAGATTGGAAGGAGACAGGGTGCTTTACGGTCTCTCTTTCGCGGGATGGATAAAAATTTTGGCGGCCACCGAGTCTTTGGCGTTTCGTTTTGGCGGGGACAACAATTTCGTTGGCGCCAGTGCAGCCGCTTCATTTTTTGAGAGTGATCCACACACTAAAATAACTAGTATACACACAGAATATAACGTTTTTTTTGCTGAAGGCCTCCAAGCTCACAGCAAAAATGCATTTTCTGAGGGTTTGTACGGGACCGTCACAAAATTGATATTTTGGTGTGTGGAACCTCGGACCCTCACAAAAATTACAATTTTAGTGAGGGTCCAACTAAAAACCGTCACAAAATCTACGACCCTCACTAAACATCTAGTTTCTGGTAGTGCATGCATGTAGGCAAAAAGATTTATTCGCTAGGATTCAACTGGCATTCCAAATCATCTCTATCCACCATACCCCTTTTCACAAATTTGAAGTTCTTGAGACTCCCATGTGTCTTGCTAACTGTAAAATGACAGATATTATGTCAAGCCACAACACTTTCACAAATAATTATTATTGCAATTCCTAAATGAAAGGAAACTATGAATTTGCCCGCAAACAAGTTTATACTTTCCAATATCTTAACAATATACAAACTATTTTTTTCACTTTAGCCAGAGTGTTCATCATAACATGGGTAAGAAATTAAGAATGTAGAGTGCAAATTAAATTTTACTAGTTACACTAGCTGCTGTGATATCTCTTAAACTTCACAAATGCATGTGTATGCACACGTAGAAATTGACAGTTCATATGTAAATGCTATAGTGCCACAACAGTACTGATTGTGCTCATATCTCCCTTATCAAGATCTAGAAGCTAAACATTACCAACGCAACCAGAACCGGCAGCAGACGATGCAAAGCAGAAAAAGAATGGTGACAGAGGCCTTACCATGATGATGATGGGAGAATGCAGCTTTTGCCATCACCTAAGAATGGTGACAGAGACAAAAGCTGCATTCTCCCTGATGATGATGTGCTAAGATAAAAGCATGCTTCACTCCATTTCATCAAAAAGAACAATAAAATATCTGATTAGTATACTATATTTGAAATTAGAGAATGAGAAGGATTCAGATCTATTTGCTCCTTATGCTGCTACTAAAATTAACAACACAGCAAAAACACCACTAACCAAATTAATGCTCGAAGTAGTAAAAACAAAAATAGAGCAATTAAAATTTCAAACTTGTATAAAATTCAAAGATGAAGTCCAAAAGCATATATTCTTTTTTCTGAAATCTCAAAAATTGGGCTCTATCTTAAATTGTGTTTTAAACTGCTGCTACAGCTCTTTTTTTTTGCAAAAACTTCATCAGCTCATTTTTAGTTACTATTTAACATCCTCTTCCCTTTATCATAAACATTCAAATAAATCGAATTTTTGAAAGATTTTTTGGGTATATGCTAATGTTACAACTTGATACAGATAAAATTATTATATGTACTTTAAAATTCACACACTTTTAAATAATCATAGTTATTTATATCTGACTCAAAGGCTCATAATTCATAAGTAATTAGGTAAAATATGAAAAGGCTTTGATGCAAAAAATTAAAAAACATTTGTCAAAATTTATAGATGTTGGTTTTCTTTTGGAAAAGACCCACACAAAAAATCACTTCTAAATTCAATATATTTTTGGAGGTACAAGAATAACAAAACCTCAAATTTCATTGTTTATTTGTTATACTGAAAGTTTCATGATTTTAGAACTCAAATTTTGTGTACAGATGTAACATAGACATACTATATTAGTGTAATTTTGATAAATGTTTTAAAGATTTTTAATCCATGGAATCATAAAAGAATCGATTTAATTAGTGAATGTAAGCTTCCTATAGACTGGAAACGTATTAACTTGATCAGATAAAAATGTTTCCTGTGTTTGAAAACGTAATTCATACTTTCGCCTTCTTTGATAAAAAAATACAACTCAAAAACACCAGGTAAATCAAGCCCAGCCCTTGTTCTCTGTATCTTTAACCCAAACCGGACTATGGGTTGAAGCCCGTCTTCTGTCCCGCCTACTGCAATGGTCCGGCATTGCCAAGCCCATCTTTCCTTTGGCCCAAAGATCCTGTGTGGTGTTACCAAAAAAAGAAGATCATGTGTGGTGGCTGCTCGGTAGAGGGCGCAGAACTGGAATACCGATCACATGTACTTTGTTGGTGATTTTACTTTTTTAAAAAACAATCATGCATCGATGATAAAATAAAATAAAAATAATGAAAGATTTAGTAATGATTTTTTCTTTTTATACGGAAGCAACCAATCTAATAGCCATGAAAATCCGCAATTATGAATGCAATAAAAACTTATACATTTTGAATGCAAAAAATAAATAAATATAATTTATACTTTTTGTTACTTAGGAATAATCCAAATGCATAATATAATCCATGAAATTAGTATATAGTGTATAAATAATAATCTTTTACATTTTACTTTAACAATGAAAATCCTTACCTACCACGATGACTAATTAGCTAAATTGTGACGTTACTTGTTTACCTCTCATGACAGATAATCATTCATCGCAAAATGATATTGGCTTGTTTGCGACGAATTTGTGTGGTTCTTATGACACATAAAAAATTTTCGTCACTAAAGTGAATTAATCATCGTAAAATAGATTGCTCAGTGATGTTTTCACTAAACGTCACTCTCTAATCGTAGCAGAATGTCATTTTCCTTGTAGTGGAGGCACGAATGAGATGAACCAAAGTTCAGTGTTCTACAATCCTTGGGAATCTCACGAATGATACTCACAAGACACTCATGCTTCACTAATGATTTCGAAACATTCTCTGCTTGAGAGGAGAGAAACATACATCAGGTGGTTATAGATCTACAATTCATCACTCTTTTACATTGGAGGATTACATGGATATTTGTGCTGGTAAAAGTATATGAAAAATTGACACTTAATCTAAGTGCTAATCATTATGTCAAAGGCCCCCTTTATGTTTGGCTAACTGAAATGGAAAATCCAAGCACTCTCTTGAATTCTTGCAGTACTTCTGATCTTCAGGTGCACCTTCCACTAGAATTGTCATAAAAACACTAAGCTTGGAAGTCCAACAGTTACATCGTTCGTTGCATGTGAAACTAGAATTCAATATCTTTCTGGTGATAATACAGTTGAAACATTTCCTGCTGTCATAGATACAGCTGCAAATTTCTCTTGGAGAAACTATATCTAATTTCATATTGTGGTTATCTTTGTCCATATCAAGGTGGGATGCATGCTATCTTTTTCCACCACGGGCATTTTTGTCTGATAAGTATGATAACTGCCAATAATAAAGTATAAAAGATGAGATAGTTTCAATGGCTGATAGGGAAACAGAAAATTTTTAATACCCAGAAAGGAAGTACTGCCAATAAGGTCTTATCTCCATAAGTTGCACTTTGTAACTACATTTCTCTTTCAATGAAGTGCAACTATATACAAAACCGTAGTTATGTGAATGGATACAATACAATCCTAATGATAGAACTTTCATTGTTGTCAAGTTTCAATTTTTAAACATGTGTGACATGTAAATAAGAGGGAGACAATATATTTTACTTCTTATCAAAGGCCATGTTTTATTGTTATTATATATTAATCACATGCACATATGGTTAACTGAGTTAAGGTTTTCTTTGTGAAACAGAAAATTTCAGATATTAATGCATCGCATCTCCTGATTACAAAAACAAACTGCAAACTACTCCAGCTTCACTGATGAGAGACAAGAAATGTAAAAAAAGCTATAAATTTCCTATCTTTGAAATAGGACTAAACTTCTAAACTTATTGATGGAAAACATGCCGCCATCAAGTTCCTCGTCGAACCTATAGTCGTCTTCTTCCCCATATTCATTTCGAGAGAACACACATGTAATAACAATCATCAAGAGAGATGTCGCGAGGAAACTAACTCCACTAGCCCCGCCACAATGGATACGAAAAAACATAACATGAAAAAGGAAGAGCTCGAGTACCTCATTCTCTATCAATGATGGCACCCTATTATTTCCACCACTAAAGAAATGATATTCTCCTTGGCTCCATATCGACGATCTCCACGATGCCTTACATTGTCACCATTGTCGGTTGGATCTTTAGAGAAATCTTGAAGCTAACAAAATCTAATTAAACTTTAGACTATGAGGGTGCATCCTAGCTCCTTCTCATCAGCGGCAAGATCGTGAGAGGGGAAGGAGTAGGGTAACCAATAGGAGGTTGCTTGGGTTATTATACTGGTGAGTCATCCAAATGTAAATGATTATTTTAATGGAGTTAATTGTTTAGTTGTGAGTCCCTACATTGTTGCTTTTAGAATTTCTAGTTCACATCTCAATTGATAAGGATAGGGTGGTTCAATCTTTTGAAGAGAGGGATAAGTTCGATTTGAACTGGAGAGATGGTCACGGTCTACCTACAATCGTCCAAGAATGTTGTGCCTTTGTGATCAATACACTAACTCTAGCAGTTAATCATGATCTTGCGGGAGAACGATCAAATAAACCATCAAGGTGGGGTTTTGAATCAAGTAGGATGGTCTAGCCGACGCACGTATCTAGAAGGTAATAGCAATGGTTAAACTAACAACAAAATAAAACTCAATCTATTTTTGGCACATATGGTTGTATATTAGAGGGTGGATGACAACCAGAGGGGTTCTAGGCTCGTCCTTCAACCCTAGGACACCCACCTGTTGGGTCCCAATGAATACATGTCCCATTAGGTAGAAACTGGGTGTCATAGCACCTCGACAGATTCTACGTGGCCTTTTGTTTCGATCACTCCTGTCCGTTCCAGACCAATTTGGCCATGGGACTGTTGCCATTGGAACGTCTATCGTCTTACCTTTCCATCCATTTAGAACGCCCCAAAATGGTATCCTTATGCAATATGTGCAACAATTTTATTGCCATACTCTGATTTGACTTGGATTGGACCTCCACCTTGACTTAGATGCTCTTGTTGGCCAAAGTTACGTGCTGTCCTAGTGGGAAACGTGGGGACGGATTGGTTTTGATCCCAATCAACTTCTTTTGTCCCCATTTTTTTTTCATGTGCATTAAACATTTTTCTAGATCCATGTACTGGTGACTATCTCCATCATTAATTCACACAACTGAATCAATCATATATTACAAATATCGATGAATATGTGTGAAACTGTTGTTTGTTAAACATCGTATACATGGGTCTCTGTTTATTTTTGCGGAAAGATATAGGCCATTAATTTCCTTCAAAAGATGTCAACGCATCCGTTTGAATCCCGATGAACACATACTATGAGCCTATGAGCAAAGAACACAATATGGGGAACTAGTAACATTATTATCTTTTGTTTTTTAGATAATGGAACAAAGGTCCCAGCCTCTACGATTATTATCTTTTGTAATTGTTTGATCAATACTACTGAAGCTTTTATGAAGTGTGTAAGTTTAACGGGCCCTGTGCGGGTGGCGGAGCCAGCCACAAATTGTAGAGGAGGGGCCGCTACAGAGAGCAAAGCTAGTTATAGATCTCAAGAACAAGTATCTAGATAGTCTAGCTATAGCTAGCATTTCTTGACTCTTAAGCAGCTAAATTCTAGTACGATAGCTAAAATCTCAATAAAATTCACCGGTGTACAGGTTTTCCTGGCCAATTAGACAAGATGACCGCTAGTTTGGACTCCCTTCTGGCCTGAAGGTGGCACCGCGCCGGTGAGCCTCCTCTCTTTACAGTTGAGCAGCATTAGAAAGACACAACCAAGTAAACAAAGAGAGTGGCGATGCTCCTCCACTCATCTGTGTTACTACTACTTTGCTTCCCAAACAAACTAAAGTGAGAGCACTTTGTATTTTTGTAACAAATCAAAGCGAAAGCATTCACAATAGGTAAGAGATCTGGTACAAAAAATTCCTTAAACAAAACGAAGAACTTTTCTCCCCCAGTCCTAGGTTGATTCTCTACATCATCATGCGGTCGATCGGTGCGGTGCGGTCTCATCAACATTAACGACGAAGAATACGTCCGTCTCTTTGTCCGAGAGGCTGCCGTTGGCACCAGGCGTGGACGACGCCTTAGCCACGGCAGCATCCGCTGCAGTGACGCTCGACAGCTTAGCCGTGTCGCCCTCGGCCGAGGACCGCTTCAGGAACTCGATGCAGTCCTCGACGGCCTCGTTCCGGATCGAGTCGTCCCGGCGGCACGTCACGGCCACGGATGCGTCGGAATCCCGGTGCCGGCCGGCCCGCGGCGACGAGGCCTTGGTCCTGCCGCTGCTGTTCGTGCGCTGCACGGAGGCTCTTGACACGGCGGACAGCATGATCAGCCGGAGCACGACGTCGCGGATCCTCTCGAGCAGCGACACGGACGCTGCCGGCCGTGCCGTCGATGCGCGGCAGCCGCCGCCGCCGCGAACTAGCCGCGGCATGCACGCCGCCGTCGCCGTCTTCACGACCTTGATGCCTCTCATTCTGCTACTAGCTTGCTTCTGTGTGCAATCGAGACACGGGATTTGAGGATTGTGATATGGCGAGTGTGATTTGTTTGTGAATCTTCGACCAGCATATGGTACATGGGCGGTCACGGTTTTATATAGGGTTGAGTACATGTAGTATGTAATAAGATAATAAATAATAATAATCCGTTCACCCCGGCATGCATGTGTCTCGGGCATAGCCTGCTGAGGCGGTGACTCTTTCCCTTAGCTGAAGACCGTACCTGGGGCCTTTGGCTTGTCGCATTGCGCGGTGACGTGTAATAGCACCCTGTAAAGCGGGAAAGTAAAGGGAGCAACTAAGCAACGTATGATGTCTTGTTCTGCAGACACCGTAAAGAATAAACAGACGCTGTCCCTCCCACCTCACCTAATTTGTTGCGACAATTTATTTTACCTGAAAGAATCTTTATATAAGTCTGCAGATAATCTGGAGATCACTACTGACGGTGAAATAATAATAAGTTAGGCTGAATATTTCGATTGAAGGATACATACCCATGAAAACTGTCATGGAAAACATAAAATCTGTGTCTTGAAATATTACATGAAAACGAAGAGAGAAAAAATGATTCATGCAGGGAAATTCTTTTTGTGCATACCGACTACATTCGTTGCAGGGTGACTACAGGAAGTACACCAAATTAAC
This sequence comes from Chloris gayana, assembly GCA_031894775.1. Classification (NCBI taxonomy): domain Eukaryota; kingdom Viridiplantae; phylum Streptophyta; class Magnoliopsida; order Poales; family Poaceae; genus Chloris; species Chloris gayana. The sequence continues at coordinate 67,253 of JAUNZO010000887.1, read as the reverse complement.
CACCGACCACAACTAACAACAATCTGCTACTGGATGGTGAACCATCCTATCATCAACTAGCAAATGGCACTCACGATCTCGATGAAACCCGTCGGTTACAAGATCTAACGGTCCCAAATCGTTTGCCTGCGGTCCTCCAAGTTAGATGCTAGGAAATGGCCAGGATGCTTCCCACATGTGAATCCCTAGCCCACATTTTTTTACAGCACTCCCAATGGTTAACCCATCTGCTTGACTGCTTAGCACATGCGTTGATGGCTTTAACAGTTCATTAACAACATAAAGCATCCTTATCAGCTAGCAAATGATTCTCGTGACTCTACAATTACTGCCACGGGGAATGTCTTAATGAGAAGTGTCTTCGCGTCCAGCTAGCTTTAGGGACAAGTACATATAGGTGCACGAGGGGCTGATTCTTTGAGTTGCTTTGTGCCGGGTAATGGCCATACAGGAGGACAAGGGAGCACCTAGGGCAGCGTAGCATATCCACATTTCCTGCCTTGCGAGGTTGAGATTGGCAACAAAATAATACACGAGCTTGCCGGAGCAGATCTTTCGCATTCACCGATGGCTCAGTTGCAACTTTGTACCGAGTACCCCTTGAAACGTTTTGAGCAGATACGAGTCCAAAGGCTCTATACTTTATCCAGCCTGCCTCCTTCATCTGGCTTCACTGCCATCTTTGTAAGTCCAAGGAAACCGGCCCCCATGCCATAGCATCTCGATCAACTTGAGGTGTGTCGACTCCTCGACTCTCGTACTCGAGCATTTTTTGTTTGTTTGGCATGGGTGTTTGGTTGATAGACGTTTTTGTCACCACTTGCCACTTGGGTCAACATAGCGGTTGATATAAGTTTTTGTATATATCTTGCTAAAATATGTGCAGCTCTCACAAAAATAAATAAGAAGCTCAAACATGTGCCGGATACAAAAAAAATGGTTGAATCTATAAAAATCCAATGCCCTTCATGCAATACTCCAAAAGTATGCCCATGTTATATTCTACCGTCCAGTGATTAGTAAACATTAGGTTGTAGACAAGCCCCTCGAGCCCCTAAACTCGTCTGATATTTTGTTACTGAATGTGTTAACTTTACAGATTTGTGGTAGGAGAATGCATCCAAGATAGCAATCTTGTGTCAGAGATTTCTTTGCTGGCAGAGACGGCGAGAATGAGTGCGTTGGTTTACGGTCGTGGCTAGGGAGGCGCCCCCGCCGCCCAGGTCCCGTCTACGCCACGGTGCTTCCATTTGGTTTCTTCGCCCAAGGTGTCACTAATGTGCAGCACGTACATGTTTGTGAATAAGCCTCGCTACTTGCTTTAGCTACTGTATCCTTCAACCAATGTTTAACAAGGCTGAAAAATAAACCTAACACTTAAGCCGCACTTCAGTGGTCTAGGCGTTTGTACTTTTGACAAAAAAAAAGTTATAAAATTATTGAACGAGTTGCATAAGACAACGTAGTTACTGAAAAACAGGGAGGGAAAACTTTTTTAACAAGTTAAGTTGAAGTGAAGTGGTGGAACTCTGCCTAGCCCTATAGCAGGAGAAGCGCTCTCGATGGCCATTTTTCTAAATATTGTGTAATTCAGCCTACGACCAAGTGTTTGTTGATGTCTACCCCGGTGATGGAATTAGCAAAGCATGCAAAAGACACAATATAGTGTGAAGAAACGTTTCCAACTCAACGCAACAAACTGTAGTCTTAATCAGTGGTTATTTGCTTTCACTACAACAGTTCTGCGCTATAGTTGCATCTATTTAATAATAAAAGGAGATACCTTTCTACCAAGTTGCCTAGAAAAAAGAGAAATAGACTAGAGATTCTCACAAAAAAGCAAAACATCTAGCCCTTTATTTCATTCCCATTGATCAAGCCTTTAATCCTGGCGGTCAATTGTACAGTTCAACAATCTGCTGTGGCCCTCGTCGATCCAATCTACCCCATGGGAACTCACGTAAACTTCCAAGAACCGATCAAATCTATAAACAATGAAGACAAACGCCCAGCAAAGATCCTGCCCTCGATGCTCCCGATCTAGCAATGGAAGCTCCCGACACAGGTTTTTCCGGCGTGCCCCCACCAGTAGCTCCGACCTGATGATCTCAACACTATGGTGGACAAAGGCGATCCCACATCTCAGGATCGCGTCCATCGTGAAGACGACCTAGAAATTTGCAAGGACTTTGTACCCCGTGCACTGGTATGGGTGAGGCTGATGCGTCCTTTCGACTGATGAGTACATTCGGAGCTTTCTGGCTTAGTTGTTCACAAATAAACGTTGAGGCACAATCACAACTCGAGACCTCATCAATACTGTTGCGGCAGAATTAATGTATGGTCGTCGTCGAAGAGTTCACGACCCAAGTGAACAGCGATCACAGGTACCTGTTCTCCTCCTCAAAGAGACGTGTCCGTGATGGTTGATTGGGAGGCCGTCAGGGTGTTCCTACCTGCTGACAACTGTGTCATGGACTCGTCGTGCACGCTCAAGAGCCCGAGGTCACAAGCCTGTGCATTGGATACCACCATGTGTAGTCGGGTAGTGGAGAGCATCAGGTCAATAACACCAGTACTGCAACAGGCCACACTCGTCGCGGATACCAATAACAAGGCTCAGAACGGATGATGCATGGAAGATCACAAGGTAATAACTCCCACGAAAGGATGTGGCCAGGGTTCTCTGCAGGTGATACATTTGCACAATTTGCTATGCAATTTCTGTAACCATTGGATGTTTCAGGCTTTCAGCAACTATTTTATACGTGTGAACTATGCTTCTACGATAGGGACTGCAGCAATACGAACAGGAACATCTGTGCCTTCAGAGGATCCATCTATGCCGTGTGCCAGAAATACACGGCAAAGACACAAAAACAAATGGTGAAGTCTTTGCTATGTGCAGCACACGGCGTAGATGAGACGGCAAAATAGCCGTCGGCAAACGGCTCTTTGCCATGTGCTTTCTGTCATGCACACGGCAACGAATATGCCGTGTGCCAGCCATCGGACACACGGCAAAGTGAGTACCCATTTGCCTTGTGCCGCCCTCCAGGCACACGGCTAAGAGCACACACTTTGCCGTGTGCGGTGTACTAGCACACGGCAACGATGGAGCTTTTGTCGTGTCCCGTGGTCCAATGCACACGACAAATGTGCAATCCCGGGTTGCCAGGATCCCACCCTTTGTCGTGTGCCATTGTCCAATGCACACAGCAAAGAGGATACTCCCTGCACCTAGAAATCTGTATCTAGGCGGCCCCGGACATGATATCACATATTTCATCACAGACAATCACATATTTCATCACAGGCATCTACAATATAAATATACCACGATTCTGCACACTGGTTCACAAATATCATAGGCAATAGTTCGCAAGCACAAGTTAATGTTCAGAAGCATAGTTGTCATCCACGGTAGATCCCACGAATTCGATAAACACAAGGAAGACAATAGTAAGATAGAAAGCTCACTAACACATAATTCCCCTCATCTGAGACGACGACAAATTATCCGGCCATCTTGCCGACCATCTGCCGGCGACAAGTCGACATCTTGATCCGCCGTAGCAGGCCATTGACCCTAGGCATTCGATCCCGCCGATTGATTCTGCACAAATGAGATATGTTGATTACTGATTAGTCTTTCAACAAATAATTGTTGCTCTTGTGCACAAAATATGAATTAGAATGTCTTTACTCACAGGAGTACCAGTCGGCGTACCGGTCGGAGGTGGCACAAAGAACGGCAGCGGTGGCAGTGGTCTACCTAAAGTCTAGCCAAGTGATGTGCACCACTGATCAAGCTGTGCCTGCGCTGCTCCGAGCTGGTCTGCAATCCTCTTGGACACCTCCTGTTGGATTCTATCTTGCATGTTCTGCTCCAGATCATGCCTTGCCCTCCTCTCTAATTCGAGCTAGGCCTGCAATATTTGATCTCATTGAGCCGTTAGAAAAAGGACATTTGTAGAAACAATTAACCAGGGACAAATGTAAATGAAATTACCTCAAGTGCATCCACATGTCCTGTAGTAGTGCTAGGTCGAGGGCGTATAGCCGGGCATGAGCTCGTGCTCCTCGTTTGTATATCGGAGAGAGTGTGCCCGTAGTTGAGTGAACCCCGTCCAATGTAGTACGGTCCATGCTTCTTGCGTCCACCCACCCTCATCAGGACCTCTCCATCAAGATCCTCCCGTTCGTGAAAACAAAATGAAGACATAATGCTAAAAAGGTACACATAAAAACTTGTAGCGAGGAACCATATATTTCATTAATCATCACATTATAAAATACATAGTTCACATGGCTTTGTCTTCCTTCATCTTCTGCTTCATTGCTTAAGGAGATATCTAACCGGAGAAATTGCGTAGTTCACCGATTCCCGGGGCCTTATAGGGCACGACCGGTTAATTACATCTATAGAGCGAGTCTATAGAACATTTCCGATTAAGCTACGTGTAGTGGTCGTCTCTTCAAATAAAGTGTAGCCCGTTCATATACAAGCTACATGTCGAAACGTGATGAGGGTGGCTTTGGTATTGCCAAAATTCAGTCATGAATTGCACCATTGTCACGTCGAATCTAAACGGTGTAGATTTTAATGAAGGGGATGACTTTCGCCTCGTCGGTGCCCAGTCATGTATACGCCAATCTTCATTAACCCGAACGAAAAGGGTCGCCTTTGCCTCGTCGGTACCCAGCAACAATATTCGATCCGTCTAGGTGGGATATGTCGGTGGAGTATGACTTTGATTTTGTCATTACTTAACCAAAATTTACTGTAACCTTGTTGGTACTAAACATCTATTAACTATTCATATGGGTGCTCCACTACGTAGCATCATAATATTTGCTTGAGCAATGCTTACTCAGCGAGTGTGTAGAACATGTAAACTTTGCTCTCACGTATGAAGTAAGCAACATTTTGTTGAGCCTTTCGGCGTCACTAATCTCATTAACAATATGAGATTGTTTATGGGAGGCCATATAGAACTTAGATTGTTTATGGGAGGCCATATAGAACTTCAAACTCCCATCTTTATAAATTGTCGAGCCTTTTGGTGTCATAAATATGAAAGTACTCATGGGAGGCCATTCGACACTTCAATCTCCCGTCTTTATGAATTGTCAAGCCTTTCAGCGTCATAAACATGGAAGTAATCATGGGAGGCCATTCGGCACTTCAATCTCTCGTCTTTATAAATTGTCGAGCCTTTCAGCGTCATAAATATGGAAGTAATCATGGGAGGCCATTCGGCACTTCAGTCTCCCGTTTTTATAAATTGTCGAGCCTTTCGACGTCATAAATATGGAAGTAATCATGGGAGGCCATTCGGCACTTCAATCTCTCGTCTTTATAAATTGTCCAGCCTTTCAGCGTCATAAATATGGAAGTAATCATGGGAGGCCATTCGGCACTTCAATCTCCCGTTTTTATAAATTGTCGAGCCTTTCGACGTCATAAATATGGAAGTAATCATGGGAGGCCATTCAGCACTTCAATCTCCCGTCTTTATAAATTGTTGAGCCTTTCGTCGTCATAAATATGAAAGTAATCATGGGAGGCCATTCGACACTTCAATCTTCCGTCTTTATAAATTGTTGAGCATTTCGGCGTCATAAATATGGAAGTAATCATGGGAGACCATACGGCACTTTAAACTCCCATGTTTATAGTTTGTCGAGCCTTCCGGCGTCATAAACCTTGATGATATGAAATTAATCATGGGAGGCCATACGGCACTTCAATCTCCCATCTTGGTCAGTCGTTTTTCAGAAGTGCATTAGGATAGATGTATCATGGGAGGCCGTACGGCACGTCGACTCCCACCGTACATCTTAGGTCTTGCGAGACGACAAGTATTATAGGAGGCCATACGGCACTTTAAACTCCTACAATATATAGATCTCTCTGAGGTCTTGTGAGATGAGAAATATTATAGGAGGCCATACGGCACTTTAAACTCCTACAATAGATCAATATCTTTGATCTTGATGCGACGAAGTGTATCATGGGAGGTCACATGGCTTGACGTTGCGCGTAGATTAATCTTCAGCTAATCTTCTATTGGACTGCACACCTGGTGTTGCAGCGGCGTTGACTGTCTCGGCGTGAGCTTCTGCGGTGTTCAATCTTCGACTTAAGGCTTCGGCGGTGTTCAGCTCGCGATGACGATGACATGCAGCCTGGCGGAGCTTCAGCTTTTGTTTGTGTTTGCCTGGCGGCGGCGTTGGCGTGTATCTGGGCAGCATGGCGGCCTGCCAACACCTCCGCACGTCGAGTCTTGGGTGTTTATATAGAGAGCAGGTGTAGGGTAAGGAACGAACGATGACGTGTCTTTGCGTGCGCGCCGCCGCCCAGGCGTTTCGTTATGATCTTTCCCTACTGTCTCCACGTGAGCAAGTTTATCTCTTTGTTTCTTCTTTATCTCTAACTTTATATCTCCAACAAACTCTGACTAACTGGCCAGCCAAAATCGTGATATGGATGCTTGGTTGCCTTTGCAGCTACGCCAATACCAATACCTGACGTGAACATATTGACAAACAGTCGGGGTATACGTATAGCATTTTTACTTTCTACCCTTGATCAGAGACTCCGTATTCTACCGGCTCCCAGCACCATGTGCAATATGATCGTTCGGCCTCCAACCAATGTACGTACAGAATGGTAGTGTACGTGTATGACGGTGTTCCGTTCAAAGCCCAATGCAAGCCGGCATATTTTATTTGCTCATGTAAAAAATATCAAACACATGGACGACTTCATCTCAGCCATATACGGGCAACACGGCCACTACACGCACGTAGGAATTATTAACTCACACTACAGGAAACGGCCACTGTAGCATCAGCGGGTCAAAACGCGTAGCGTCGCGTTTGAAAACCGTCGCCGCTACAGTGGCCGGGATGCCACAGGGCATCGGCGCCGCCGCTACAAAGTACCTAATAGCGGCGGCTTACATTGAGGACCGCCGCTACAAGTCGGCCCTGATACTAGCGGCGGCTGAAAATGAAGCCCGCCGTTACTATGCCGCTACAGTATATATAACCCCACCCTCGATTTGCCAGCTCCTGTAGCCGTGGCGGCCCGAAAATTAGGGCAAAAATTGGAAAATGAGGGGGGAAGGTTTTGAGTTCATTTTTTTTTCATAGATTTGTTCTCTAAGGTAAATGAAACTTAACAAACCTAATTTTTCTTTCTATAATGTAGAAATGAAGTAGAATTTTAGGTTTCAAGTTTTTTAGGGTTCCCCTCCTTTTTGTTAAAATTCTCTTGATTCTTGGATAGAGGGTAGGTTTGAATTGTTGATTATGAGTCATACAAATTGTATTTCTATACCTTGTGAAAATTGAAGCCAATCTAAATTATTTTATGCAAATCATGTATTTTGCTATATATGTTAGTACCTAATGGAAGTTAAATTATAATTTTTTTTGTAGTGTTTGAGATGGATAGATCTTGGATGTATGACTCGCCAAGACCGGGAATGCATTTCATAGGCCAAGTTGATGCATTTGTTAAGGTGGCAGAGCAACATGCTAAGTGTGAAGGCAGGAGGGAAATATATTGTCCATGCTTTGACTGCAAGAATGAGAAGATGTGGAGGGATACAACTGTTATCCCCTCACATTTACCGAGAAGAGGTTTTGTTCAGCACTACACGACGTGGACAAAGCATGGTGAAATTGGCAATGTTGAGGTTGAGGTAGAGGCAGTTGCTAAACATTCTGATCAAGTTGAGCTAGAGGCAGATGCTGAAGATGAGGGAGGAGCAGATAACGAAATGGAGGAGGAACCTGACTTTGATGTTGAGGAACTGTTATGTCATGTTGAACCACAAGTGTTACTAAATGCAGGGATAAAGAAGGGGCTTGACAACTTTGCTACAATAGAAAAGGCATCAAAGGACCCATTATATGAGGAATCTAAGGGATGTGGGAAAGAGAATACTGTGTTACGTTCGGTGCTTGAGCTGATGAAGTTGAAGGCAATCCATGGTTGGTCGGACACTAGTTTCACTGATTTGTTGGAGCTTCTTTCCGGTATTCTACCAAAACCTAACCAGTTGCCCAAAACTACTTACTTTGCTAAGAAGCTTATTTCTCCGCTGTCGCTAGGAGTTCAAAAGATTCATGCTTGCCCAAATCATTGCATATTGTATAGAGGGAAGCACGAGAAGGCCGTGAGATGTCCAAGGTGCAATCGTAGTCGTTACAAGAGGAACAACGATGATGAGAACAAGGGGAGGAAGAGAAAGAAAAGTCCTACCGATGATGATAGCGATGATTCAAAGATTCCTGCCTTGGTCATGTGGTACCTACCAGTGATCGATCGCCTAAGACGTTTGTTTGCCAACCCTCGAGATGCTGAGTTGATGACATGGCATGCACGTGAGAGAAATGATGATAACCTTAGTCATCCTGCAGATGGAACCCAGTGGAAAAATTTTGATTCTAACCATCCCGAGTTCTCGGGAGAGGAAAGAAATATACGTTTTGCGTTGAGTACAGATGGGATGAATCCTTTTGGTCAAATGAGAAACCCGCACAAGCACTTGGCCTCGTGGTGCTAGTAATGTACAACCTTCCACCATGGTTATGCCATAAACGCAAGTACCTATTGCTGACAATTCTTATATCCGGACCGAAAGAACCAGGTAACGACATTGATGTGTTCTTGGAACCATTGTTGGAGGACATGCAAAAACTATGGACACAAGGGGTTCGTATGTGGGACGAAGCCCGAAGAAACTACTTTAATCTTAAAGCCATCATTTTTGTCACGATAAGCGATTCTCCAGCAGTTAGAGCGCTATCGGGACAGGTGAAAGGAAAGGCAGCATGTTTTGTATGCATTGATGATACGTCAAGTATTTACCTTCCATCATCGAAGAAAACAGTCTATACGCGAAATCGTTGATTTCTACCACAAGGACACAAATACCGTAAAATGACAAAAGAGTTTGATGGCACAATGGAGCAAGACGATGAACCTCGACGGTGCACCGGTGCTGATGTCTTTCGGATGGTTGAAAATATTGATGTTGTTTTTGGAAAGCCGGTGAAAGGAATTCCAAAATCTAAAGCTCCAACCCCTTTTAAGAAGAAATCCATTTTCTTCATATACCTTGATTATTGGAAAGAATTGGAAGTGATTCATGCGTTTGACTCGGATGCACATTGGGAAAGGTGTGTTCGACAAGCACTAGCGGACTTTTCCTCGATTTGCCTGGTAAAACAAAGGATGGACTCAACGCACGCAACGACCTTGTTCAGCTGGGCATAAGACCTGAGCTCCATCCTCAAGAAAGACAAAATGGAAAGTACTACTTCTCCCGGCGGGCTACACCCTTACACCTGCGGACAAAAAAGCATTTTGTAAATGCCTACACGGGATCAAAGTGCCGAGTGGTTTCTCATGGAATGTCAAGAACCTTGTCAACATGGATGAGCTAAAGATAAGTGGATATAACACTCATGACTGTCACACTATGCTTTCAGTGTTTCTCGTTGTCGCTATTAGTTGTGTCAAATCAGACCGGGTGAAGTTGGCTGTAACTCGCTTGTGCTACTTCGGAACACAAGTATCCAAGAAAGTGATTCGTAGAGACGAGTTGGATCACCTCCGGACCCATATAAAGGAAACATTGTGCATGCTCGAAATGTGCTTCCCCCATCCTATTTTGATACGATGGAACACTTCATGCTTCATATTGTTGACCAAATATCTGCGTTGGGCCCCGTCTACATGCATCAAATGTTTCCGTTCGAAAGGTTCATGTACATTATGAAACGTTTTGTACGAACTCGTTCTCACCCGGAGGGTTCTATGATTGAAGGCTACACAACCGAGGAAATCATTGAGTGTTGCACAGATTACATTGCCGGTAGCAAGTCGGTTGGTGTTCCCGTGTCTCGTCACGAAGGGAGGTTATCCGGAAAAGGAACAATGGGACGAAAATCATTCAACGACCATGACTACAAACGAGTGGACCAAGCACATTTGACCGTCTTGCAACAGACGGCTATTGTGGGCCCATACTTCGACAAACATTTGCATGAGCTTCAAGAAAACAACCCCCGGAAAACAGGTGAGTGGATCATGGATCAACACAACAAAACATTCACTACTTGGTTCAAGGATCAAGAGCTTCCAAGTGGTGATTCCGCGGATGAGAAATTGTTGAGAAGGTTAGCTAACCGGCCGAGCAAGATTGTGGTTACCTTTCAAGCATACGACATCAATGGATTTTCTTTTTACACCGAGAAAAAGACAGGACGAGCAAATGTCGAACAGCGGTATTCGAGTACAAGCCATTGATGACGACGACAATATCACTTCGTATTATGGGTACATTGAGGAAATATGGGAACTGGACTATGGTGGCAATTTACAGATTCCCGTATTTAAGTGCAAATGGGTCAAACACCCCGGTGGGGTGGAAGTGGACGAATACGGGTTAACCATCGTGGACCTTGACAATCTAGGTCACCAAAATCAACCTTGGGCACTCGCTAAGACTCGTAGAACAAGTGTTCTATATTCTCGACCCAAAGGATGAAAAGAAATACATTTTGATTCCTGGTAAACAAAGAATCCTTGGAGTTGAGAATGTCGAGGACCTAGATGAATACAATCAGTACGACGAGGTGCCATTATTTGTAGATCCCTCAAAATTTACACTCTTAGCAGCAAGATTGTCCTATCAAGGAGGAATGCCCTATTTGCGGACCGATTGCCAAGGAAAAACTGTTCAAGGATAAATGTGCTAGATATGATATATGTAACTTTCTCTAAGAATGTTGTATATGGAAGAATATTTAGAACAATTCGTTTTCAAGTTCATGTACATTATATTTATATTTTATGCGATACTATTTCAAAACTTTTCAATGTTACATTTATTTTACAACAATATCTATGCAACGGTTCTTTTCAAAGTTTTAGCTAATATAAAAAATAAAAACGACCAAAAGCGGCGGCTGATATGTTAAGCTGCCGCTACAAATATTTTATAAAGGCGGCTAACATCCGACGCCGCCGCTACAAATGCATTTGGGCCCACTGTCGGTGACACATTGTAACGGCGGCGCGAGGGCAACTTTGGCCGCCTTTACAAATAAGCTGTGTCACTTACATGTTTGGCCCCCATGTCGCTGACACATAGTAACGGCGGCTGTCTTCTTTCGCCGCCGCTACTAATCCTTACCTTATAAATATGTTGCGCCACCGGGACTTAGCCATTTTCCCCGGCGCACGTGAAAACACGCCGACAGGCTGCCCAACTCCCGCGCCACCCGCTCGTCACCGTCGCCGCCCCTCCTCGTCACCGAGCACGACGCCGCCATCCCACGTCACCGAGCGCGCCGCCGTCCTCGTCGCGGAGCCGGTCCCCTTCCTCGCCGAGCGCGCCGCCGTTCCTCCTCGCCGAGTCGGTCCCCATCTCCTCGCCGAGCGCGCCGCCGTCCCTCCTCGTCGCCGAGCACGACGCCGCCGTCCCACGTCCCCGAGCGCGCCGCCGTCCTCGTCGCCGAGCCGATCCCCCTCTCCTCGCCGAGTGTGCCGCCGTTCCTCCTCGCCGAGTCGGTCCCCATCTCCTCGCCGAGCGCTCCGCCGTCCCTCCTCGTCGCCGAGCACGACGCCGCCCCTCCTTGCCGAGTCGGTCCCCCTCTCCTTGCCGAGCACGCCGCCATCCCTCCTGGTACGCACATATCCTCCCTGCCGGTTAGGGTTAGGGTTAGGGTAGTTCTCCGGGTAGTGCAACAGTAATTCATGTAGTTTAGCTATCATAGGAGCTTCATCTCATTTTGCTTTAGGTATTGTTTGATTCCTTGGATGAGGTTGATCCTGTATAGAATGATCAATGATACAAACATATGTATTTGTTCGGTTGCTGAAATAGATGAACTCGTCCATGATGAAGTGACACAAATTCTAAGAATATTCCATCCAACTTCTTGTTGATTAGTATGAGAATACAAATTTGATATATTATATAAGTATTTAATATTTATTATTGATTTTTGATACTTAACAATGATTAGTGATAATTAATACTAATTAGCATAGTTTGTTCGTTATTTAATTAAAACTATTTTTTCTTCTATTATGAAAACAAACTTTGGGAAACCAGAATACAAAATGCCATAGTCTCAAAATGATAGCTAAACTAAAAACAGAAAGCAATCATAAATGAATTCCATTACAATTTGGTACTTGGGTACATAAATTGTGTATTTACCTGCAATATTAATTTATTCTAGCTGCACAGATAGAGGTTCACTACAACAAACATGCCCCTTTAGAATTTTCCCTAAGAAAATTTTCTTTAATTTATAGTTGTTCTGTTTGTTAGAATCTTTTTTTTTTGCCTAGCTATCTGTTTTCTTGTTTCTTGAATACAAGGGCATGTTGTTGTCCAGGCGTGAGGGGTCGAAATTGATTGTCATCTTTGCTGAAGTTATCCGAACTCTTTAGGCATTGTGTTCTTGGATTCCAGTGTACAGTGTACTTTCAGCAAGGAAACCAATAAGTGTAGCACAAGGCTATCTAGTATCTACCCTTATCTATGATATTGTCGCCACGGTAGGAAACCAATAAGTGTAGCACGAGCCGATGATCTTAATTACCAGCGTTGGAAGGCCGTTGATTCGGCAACCCGCACCGAGAGCAACTATTTATTTCTCAACTTCAATTTTTAACTTTTGTTTTCACATTTACGTAGCGTATCTTGCAATGGATAAGGGAAAAGAAAGCGTGACACCTAATGAAGAGCCGGTTCGTTACGAAAAGCCGATTCAGTACGTTGCCGAACAAGAGGCATCGGAGGAATCAAGTGAGGAGGTATGGCAAGAACCCGAGGATCCACATCCTCCGGTACCTCGGGCCCGTCGGGAGCGAAGCCTCGACCCAGATTTCGTGCCCAATGATGAGGTACGACATCAAATCAGATATGTGGAAGATCCTCTTAGTCTACATATATAATACAACAACTTAATTCTTTTCTTTACATCGTAGGGGCCTAGACGAAGTGTCCGCCGGCTCCTCATGTCACAGCCGGATGTCTCGTCCGAGGGTGCATCAGATGCACCGACAAACACGACTGCCCAACAACAGACCCCGCAAAACGCAAGCGCGGGGAACGCTCTGCAAATAAGGCGGAAGGCATCTACGAGGTAGTTGGCCTCCACTCCGACGGGACACCGGTGGCACCCGAAGGTGTTAATGCCAAATGGAGAAACCGTTGCGGTGTGGTGGTCGGGGAAAGATGCAACATAACCTGGCAGAAATGGGAATCAGTACCACCACAGCGCAAAGACGAAATGTGGGCTGCGGTGAAGGCCAACATCCATTTCCGGCCGGAACACATGGAGAGGGCAAGGAAGGCAACAATGCTCACTTTCAGCGGCATTTTTAGAGACTTCAAGTCCATGTTAAACTGCCGCTTTGTCAAAAAGGGCCTAACACCTTTTTTAAAGTATGGACAAATAAGTGAACAAGACTGGACAACTTTTGTGGAGCAGAAGACAAGCAGTGAGGCCCAGGAGCTCAGTGAGAAGATGAAAGAGCTCAACAAGAAGAATAAGTACAAGCCACACTTAGGCCCGGGCGGTTACAAAAAGAAAATCCCTGAATGGAGAGCAAAGGAAGAAAAGGACCGTGCTGAAGGGAAACCTAATCCATTGGCTCATGTTGAGGAGCGTGCAAGAAATTGGATTTATGCACGCTCCAAAATAACCGACGAAGGGGAGATAGTGGTAACCGACCCAGCGTCTCAAGAAGTTGTTCAACATTTGACAGGGCCTGCTAGCACTGAAACACAATCAGAGTATCACAGGGATCAGCTGACTCGAGCTGTCGGGACCCGCGAGCATGGTGGTCGGGTCCGAGGAGTGTCCTCCACGGCCAGTTTTAAAGAAGGATTCTCGGCTTCCGCCCCCGCCTTTTACAAAAAGCACATCTTCCATAAGAAAGATGAAGAGGCCAAGCTGAAGGAATCATTTAAGAAACAATTTGAGACGTACTTAGTCGATCATAACATTGATCCTACTCAGTTTGCTGCATTTGCATCTATGGCGACATCGACGCCTGCATCTACACGTGCTGTTGGCTCCGATGACGCAACGGCAGCAGAAGCAGATTTGATAACTCAAGAAAGTCCATGTGAGCTGCATGTGTCCTTTGGTTATAAAGGGAAGACAAGGAAAGTTGCAACGGGGATGGTACATCCAGGACGTACAATCCACAACATGGAAGTTCCCTCGGGGTACGTGCGTGTTTCCGTGGAGCAGGTAGTAGCTGGGCATGAGGAAGATGAGCTTGAGTACCCACCACCAGATGAGTCCATCCTAACTCTGCACGATGCGGTGGGTACCTTCATTATTTGGAAAAGAAGTGACATTAGAATGTCGGCTCCACGACCCTCTCCAACCCCGCTATCGGAACACGGGTCATTCCATGTGAGCCAACCAGCTGAAGGTCAATCTGGAAACCCATCTCCTTTGTCGGGGCCGCTTCGCCGCTGAACAGCAAGTTGCGGATGATGCTGTTCTAAGCCCAATCCACCCGGATGCCGAAGAAGCAGTTGAACATGCCATTGTCCTTGCCAACGAAGATCTACCCGAGATCGAGAAGGCAGAGTTCATCCAGCCTATACAGGCACAAGATCCAAGTACCGGAAGAAGAATCTGTAGAGGCAGAAAGACCTCTACAACTAGCAGTCTCTCCGGCAAAAGCAATAGTACCTACTCAAGAGCCTATCACTCCGCGGCGAAAGAACAAACTAGAGGTTGATGCTTTAATTGCCGACATGAAGAAGAGTAGGACAATCCTCCCTTGCAAGGTTCCTATCGTGACAGAGACCCGCCAGATTGTGCAATACGCCGATGACGTACTTGCGGGGCTACAATATGAAGATGATCATGCTAATTTCGTCTATGGCAAGCCCCTTGTACCATCATCAACGTACAACAAGTTGCATCCGATGATGCAAAAAATGCACGACTTTTACATAATGGCATGCAAACAGGGTGTCGATGTCATAAGTTGCAAGGTTCCACGCCACGTCTTTGATAATGAAGCCGATGTAACTCTTCCGCTGTTTTTCAACGAGCTTCACAGTATGTTCCACCTCAAAAAGGTTGACAACACATTCATGATATTGTGGTGCTTGTAAGTGTCTCCCTCCATATCTTTTCAATTTGAAATATCATTCTCATTCTTATATTCAAAGGTATCACGTGTGCTTGATTTGTAGGATGAACTCTGAATTTCAAAAGAAACAAATTCAAAGAGATGATTGGAGGGTCGGGTACTTGAACCCTGAAATGTTCAATCAATCCAGGATCAATCCGAAGTTGAATATGAACGACCCAAAGATCCAATCTATGTCACCCGAGGAGCAATCTCATCAAAAGAAGTTTTTAACAGATAAGGCAAGAACTGAGGTTGCAAATTATGTCTATGGCTGCTTCAGGAAATGGCAGGATAGAAATGCCATTATGTTGCCTTATAACTACAAGTAAGTACTCGACCATACTTAATGTATTCTTCTTCTATTGAGAGGCTAGATGCAATACTTAATATTTCTTCTCTACTATACTGCAGTGACCACTGGATATGTTTTTGCATGATGCCCAAAATTGGGTATCTTTTGGTGCTCGACTCCCTCGACCTGCGCAAAGAGGGATACAGTGATGCAATTAGCGTCATAAATTGGTAAGTTGTTAATCAAATTACTATGTAGGTACATCTGAGAATGATAATTTTATCTAATGATACGTTTTTGTCAATGGAGCAGTGCTTTCCAACACTATAACGAGATGGGAGGTATAAACTATACAAAGCGAAAGAAGCAAATGTATTTTCGTCATAAATACCCGGTAATACATCTTTATATTTCTTCTTTATACGGTATTTGTTATTATATCTATCTACAAAGCTCATGATTGCAATATATGTTGTAGTGTGTCAAACAAAGACCTGGCACCGTACATTGTGGATATTACACTTGTTTATATGCGGCAAGCCATTCAAGTTATTTAGAAGCAATCGTCGAAGAGACTCCACAAGAGCGATCAAATAGGATCAAACAACAATTGAAGTACGACAAGGCATTCTTCGACGCCATTGCAAATAAGGAATACCCACTAGCAAGATCATATCTTGAAGATGATCACTTCTACATCATTGTAGCTAGAATGTGTAAATTCTTACTTAGAGAAGTTATAAGTCCATTTGGTAGGTTTCATGACAAAGACCATGAGTACGTCAAGGCTTTCCCTAACCTTTTTCAGTGGGATGGTGCGAAGTCACCGTACATAGGAGAAGATAGTGATAATGAGGAGTATGTTAGGAAAGTAATTTGATAGCTTGACTTTGTTTTGATTGTTGGGTAATTTGTAAATATATTACTGTTATGATACATTTGAATGTTATGTGATATATTACTGTTATGTTGGATGTTTGTATGAACTATTAATTCTGTTATATGCAGGGAATTGAAATAAAATCTAATTTATTTTTTTTTCACATGAAAAACATAGCGGCGGGTGACAATAACAGCCGCCGCTATTAATCTTATAGTAACGGCGGCTTCAAACTTAATCCGCCGCTAGTAATATA
The DNA here is from genome assembly GCA_031894775.1 of Chloris gayana. Lineage (NCBI taxonomy): Eukaryota > Viridiplantae > Streptophyta > Magnoliopsida > Poales > Poaceae > Chloris > Chloris gayana. Next base: position 50,620 of record JAUNZO010000887.1, on the reverse strand, counting down.
ACTTTTAGCGGCGGCTTTTAATACGACCCGCCGCTAGTAATACAAATTTTAGCGGCGGGCTGTCTTTCTCTCGCCGCTACAAACTGCGATTTGTAGCTTCGCCGTCGTAGCGGCGGCTAGACATACCCGCCGCCACAGTGTGTTTAGGCCCGCCGCTATAGTGCCTTTTTGGTGTAGTGTCACAATGGCATGTGGACCCCACTAAAGAGGCTTGATGTGACTATGCTTACTCACATTAAAACAAAAATGAATTCTTAGATCTCATAAGAGTTCAAGAGTCAATTTTTTCCATAGGTTGAATATTCAGAAAACACTCAGGAATGTGTGGATGCTTGAACAAACGTCATGCCTGTATCTCCATGGAGCTTACAAGACTTTGAATATTCAGTTACTCATATGAATTTTGTGCATAAAAATCCATCAAACACCTCCGTGGAAGGATCCCACTCGACCCGAGGATTTGTCTTCCCATTTCGGTGTACTCGTGAGGCGGTTGTGGACTGATGGATTGTTGTACGCCAAGGATGGAGCATCCCGGATGTACTCGGTGTCGGGCGTTGTCGCCTTGCCCCTGTGGGCCATAGCCCATGCCGAGAACTGGGTGCAAGGACGGTCCTCGTGTGACTTTGACTGCAAAACAAAATAGCGAGATGATTAGAAATTATATGATATTGGGTAAGAAATAAATGAATTCACATACCCATCTCTCCGCGTATTGCGTGTGTGAAAGGTTCCCTTGATGGTGTGCTGGACCTGGCATCATCAAACGCCGCTCCCGACAAGCATTATGTATCTCCTCCCAGCCTTCCGCTCAGCACTTGTCTACAATCTGTCCCCAAAGAACAAGATCGTTGTTGATCTACCACGCAGGCACCTACACGTCATGAAGTACAAAACACATATATAAGACCAACAAATTAAGTGTTAGAGAAAATATTAATGTTTTATATTTACCTTCATGTACTCTTCTCTTGTAAGCTTCATGTTCCTTGCTTGACCTTTAGTGACCTTAACATGAAGATGTATGTCGTGGTACGTGATCACAGCCTGAACACCCGACTCATAAAACATGTCCGTCACGAGCTTAGGACATGCTGCCTTAGCCACCACCTCCGCCTGCTCCTCAAATCCCTCTTGGCATCTAAAGAAATCCTGCAAATAGATTCAATGTATAATATCATTACTTCAAGAATGACCAATGTATAAGATAAGTATTAACACATATTATGCGACGAAGGCTTACCCACAACTGTTCAGCACACGGTCCGCCTTATGGGCAAATATCCTGCCGTCCCGATCATAGCCATCATCACCACAATAGTAGTGCTTCCACGAGGTGGCCAACACAACCTGTCATTTATAAGTCACTCGGTCTGGATAGTGGGTCCTGACCAAAAGACCTAGGATGCCATTGACATGGTGTTTGTGATCACCTGGAGCGACCATCACCCAACTCCTGCACAAATTGTTAAAAAGTTAGTATTTTCCATTATGCAAATATATGAATCGAATGAATATGTTGTGATAGCATGTAAAATTACTTACTTAGGCGGATCGGGTCGAATCGGTGGTCGTCTCTCAACAAGTATCGGTCGCTTCGGAAGCTCCGAAGGACCTCTCAACCACACCGACGGAGTAGAGGAAGTGGAACCCCCTGCCCCACCCTCCTCCCCCTGTTGCAACTCGTCCTCCTCCTCCTGCCCCTCCCCCTCCTCCGCCCTCTCCTCGCTCGGACTCGGACTCGGACTCGGACTTAGACTCCTCCCCCTGCACGTCATGCTCCTCCCTCTCCTCGGACTCGGACTAAGCTACGGGCGACGGGTCCCTCGCTCTCCCTTTCCCTCCCCGCCCTCCTCCTCCTCCCCTCGCTCTCCGTCCTCCTCCCCCCTTTCGTCTCCCTCGACTACTCCCTGCATCCTCAGCTCCGGAGAGTCTACTTTTTTTTTTTTTGGCTTCACTGTCTGGTACAACGACGCGAGCGATTTGACGCCACCACCCACCATCTTCGCCCAATCACCTGCAACTGAAAAAAAAAGAAAATTGTCAACATACTTTGAAAGAACAATAAAACATAATTTGAAACATTAAAGTATTATAATAGTATATGTCAAAATAAATATTAGGGAACAAAATCATACATGTTCATCTAGAAATAATCATCATCATCGGGATCAGCTGGATCATAATCCCCGTCGTCACTTTCGCACAAGTCGATATCAACATCGATATCAGAAGGAACATGCTTGTCGGGAACACCCGAACGTAATTGTTCAAGTTCACTTAAGTTAGCCGGATCATCAACCTCTTCTGCAACATCCTCATTGTCTACTTCCATTTCGAACATTTCGAATAAGTCTATCGCAAAGGTCCGTTCTAGCCCGTCCTCTTGAAAGAGCTCACGTTCGTGATATTGGTTTGGGTCTATGTTGTAATCGGCATCGTTTGGAAGAGGTAGTTTATTGTGTGGCCTTATATTGTAGACAACATCCCAGCCTTTGAGACCATCTTTCCGGCATGGGTGTGACACATAATATACTTGTGTGGCCTGTTGAGCCACATTATAGACATCGTCTCCGGGTAAGACGGAGGATTGTTGAATTTCAACCATCCCAATGCCAGGCGTCCGTCTCACTACTTGATGGTCAAACCAATGACATTTGAAAATGACAGGAGTAAGAGGTCTGGAACCATGAAACTTGAGTTGGTATATCTCTTCAAGTATTCCATAATACTCGAGCCCATCTTGGCCTAGAGTAAAAACTCCCGTATTTGTGATTCGTCGTCGGGGACGAGTCTCCTCGTACCATCTTGTGTGAAAGCGATATCCATTAACATCATAACCTTTATAGCTCGTGAGTCTATAGTTAAAGCCACACGTAACTTGCCTCAACTCGGCGCTCATGGACGTATCCATTTGTGCCTGCAAGAGACACGAGGACAGTTAATTAATTATGCGCTACTTGTAGTGACAAACTAAGTACAAGACAAATTGGACGTTACCTCATGTCTGAACCAAGAAATAAAATCGGGCATTTGATTCCCCGTACCATGTTTGAGTAGGGTATCAAGTTCGTGAGGGGTAGGTTCCCTTTTTCGACGCCAGAATTGATGTAAAACTTTCCTGTAGCAACAAGAAATCAAGGGGATTGACATTTGATGCAGAAGAGTGACTACTCGAGTGAAAGAATCATTAAGAACTTACTGTATATATGGCTCAACTTCAGAAAGATTGGTCAACACATATAGTATGATTGTGTGATACTCGGTATGACTCAACAACTTATTCTTCCCACCAAATGAAATTCCGAGCTGCCCTTGGAAAAGGCTAAGGTTCGATTCACCTTCGCCAGCATTGTAACGAGGAACAAGGTTATGCACGCTTGGGAGGTTGTTAGAATAGTATTTGGTCATGAAATTTGCCACCTCCTCAACAACGTATGCCTCTGCTATAGAAGCTTCGATTTTGCATTTATTTCCACATTTAGTCCGAAGAACCTTTAGAGATCTCTCGATTGGATAGCACCAACGAAACTGCACAGGACCACCTATTCGTACCTCATAAGGAAGATGCAAAATCTTATGTTGCATCAAAGTGAAGAACCCGGGTGGAAAGATCTTCTCCAACTTATAGAGCAACACGGGTGTCACTTTCTCCAAGTCTTTAATCAGGGTCCAGGAGATCTCCTTAGCACAAAGCACATGAAAAAAATAACTCAACTCTGCCAGCACGGTCCGGACATGATCCGGGAGATAGCCTCGAACCATCACCGGAAGAAGAAACCGAAGCCACACGTGGTAGTCATGACTTTTGAGCCCGGTGACTCGCCCGGTAGATAAATTCACTCCCCTAGCCCAGTTCGCTGCAAAGCCATCAGGAAACATTAAAGTTTGGAACCATTCCAGTACTTCCCTCTTTTGAGCCGCAGTGAGGGCGAAGTTAGCCTTAGGCTTCTTCCATGACTTGGTGCCCGGTCTAGGCTCCACCATGCTTAGCTTTGGTCTATCACATATGAGTTGTTGATCCAGTCTCGCTTTCACATTATCCCTTGTTTTGTCTAGGATGCCCGTGATTGTGTTAAAACTGACCTCGGCGATATTCTTTTCAGTGTGCATTGTGTCAATATTGTGTGGAAGGAGAATGTTATCCAGATATCCAAGCCGATACAAGCTCGGTATATTTGATTCCAGGCATGTTGTACTCCGTATCCCACGAAACAATTTTTTTCTGTATCCAACCTTAGGGACTCTAACTCAGCCCGAATCATGGCACCAGTCATGATCTGTGCTGGAGGGTCATTAACTTCCTCACCTTTCATGAAGTTCTTTTTGTCCTTTGTAAATGGATGGTCAAGAGGGAGGAATTTTTGGTGTTGGTCGAACGAAGAAAACTTGCTACCCTTAGACAACCTATTGAACGCCACAGTTCCCATACATACACGGCATGGTGTCCTGGAGTGAATACCCCAGCCACATAATGCCCCATATGCCAAAAAGTCATGCAGAGAGTAGTGGAACCACACGCGCATTTTGAAGTCATCAATCAGATGTCAATACCCCATCATTCCAAGCACGTTCTAAATCATCAATCGGAGGTTCCATGAAGACACTCATACAATCCCAGGGGTGTTCAGGAATTATCAACGACAAAAATATGAATTGTCGTTGAAATACTACGCCGGGAGGGAGATTAAGTGGTATAATAAACACGGGCCAACAAGTGTATGTGGCAGCACCCATTCCATAAGGATTGAACCCGTCGGTTGCCAGGGCCACACGTACATGGCTATCCTCTACGACTATGTTTTTGTAAAGCCCATCAAAATGTGTCCAGGATTCACCATCGGTGGAGTGTATTGGCATCGGAATCATAATCATCCATGTGTTGTCTCACTACCTCATGTCTCGGACGCATGCTTTCACCATGGCAGGTCCACAAGGTATAGTCCGGCATAAATCCATTCTTGCCAAGGTGTCTGCCTACAACATCTTTACTGTACTCGACGAGTGTTTTCTACAATTGTCACATGGACACCAAGTTACTTTCGACCCTTCAAGCCTAGCAAATGCTCGTACCGAGAACTGGTCTTTGTTATAAATCCATTCACGAGTGAAGTTTCCATTCTTTGCCCATCCAAGTGTACATCCACTCACGGTTCGACATCCTCCGACATATCGTAGAAAAATATCAAACATAATTTTATCTACACCGATGCATGCCTATAGTCTAATAGGTGAAGATAGGTCCTAATCCAACTCGAGGATCCGTAGCCGAGGCTAGTTTCCACGGTATACTCCTCTCCGAGACAGAATTTCGGCAACACCTCCCCGCTGTTCTCCAAATACACGTCCTGCAAAGGAGATTGTGTATCCGGAGAACAACGGAGACGTGCTGCCGAACTTCTGTCTCGAACAGGACTATACCGTGGAAACTAACCCCCACTACGCATCCTCGAGCTATCCAATAAATGTGAACAATTCGAAACAAATACAACCAAAGATATGCAAAGATCGGCATATCTCCAACCGTATCTCTTTCGAACGGGAGACACCTAACTAGGTTACGTGACTCAACCTATGAACATGAAACATACAGTGGGGTGTTTCCAATGTGCTCACCTAGGGCTCGATGACGGACGCACGGTTCGATGACGGGGAGAGTGTCGTGGCCGCGTCAAATCGCCTTTCCTACAAAAGAATGAACTAAAGCTTGTCAATTGAAAAATTCGACAGCACCTCCCCCGCTCGGAGAGGTTTCCACAACCTAGAACATACATAGTCACATACGGCCCGATGGACGATAATCACACACATGATGATCACCGTCACAACCACACGGACGACGTGATGACCACCGTCAATGACATTCATCAAAATTTTCTCACCTACGGAATCAACGACGAGGGGTGCTCGAAACGGTGTAGGGCGGTCGTGTGTCGAGGAGGAGCTCGGGTTGTCCAAGCACGGGGCACCGGATGACGGCGCCTCGGGTGGAGGCGGCGCGCGCGGGGAGGTGGCGGCGCGGGGCACGAGCGCGGGCGCGGCGGCAAGGAGGAGAGGCGCCGGCGTGGAGCTGTCGGGGACTTGGCTATAGTGGCCAAGTCCCCGGATCCAGATCGGGATATAGATCAAGTTTACCGTGTGCCACGTGATAGGCACACGTCAAACCACATGCACACGACATATACCCCCTTTGTCGTGTGCAACGTTGGAGGCACACGACAAAGAGCAAACCCTAACTCTTCACCGTGTGCAACGTTGGAGGCACATGGCAAAGTAGGATCATTGCCGTGTGCCACACACTAGGTACACGACAGAGATTTTCTTAACTGTTTTTTAATTAATAAATACATAGAAATTTCAAAAAAAAAACAACCAAATTTGAACTAGACACTACTCAAATGTCCTGGTGCCTATATAAAATTGGTTGGAGTCAAAACATGAGCCAACGAATATTTTCATTCAATATATGGATGCCTCATATTCAATACTCTGAATCTTCTATGTAGATTCTCAGATTTGTCAGCAACATATACGACAATTTGTTCGAAACATTTTATACTTTTACCACAGCCTCTACGTAGGATGAAATGATGTCAGGGCAACTGTCATGATTTTCAGACTCTGTTTGTATTTTATAAAATTTAAATTCGATTAAAGAAAACGCTAGTAGTCATATTTCATGTACAATACAATATCATTTCTTGTTATTTCATGCATATGGATTCAAATAGGAATAATCAACATGAATATCATGTTTTCCTCCACCATACTCTATTATCGGAACCACTTGCAATTTAAAATTTGAATTTCATGAAATAATACAAGGAATGGAAAATTTTGAATAAATATAGCGAACTTAAATAAAAAATTACCAAATAATGAAGTCATGTTCCTTGTTTAATGTGTTGACAAGGAAAAAAAGTTATCAAAGAAAAGGAAAAGAAAAAAATATTTGCCGTGTGCCACGCCACACACGGGGACGTGCATGTCATGTGTCTTGTCGTGTGCCTAACTGTAGCACACGGCAAATAGAGTAGGCCTCGGTGCGGCACGTGGCCAATTTTGCCGTCTGCCACAGTGTAGCACACGGCAAAAGAGGGGTGTGGCGCGACACGTGGTCCTGTTTATCGTGTGCCTTCCGCAGGGCACACGGCAAACATTAGTACCACATCACCCAGCCCGGGCGGCCGTGCAGGCTGCCCCTTCTGCCTCGAGCTTCCCTGAACATGCGAACGTGGCCTATGGGCCTCCTGGTTAGGCTGGCCGAACCTGGGCCTGCTTATGAAAGTGGTTAGTAATGGCTGGCCTGGTCGACGGGCCTGGGCTGGCTTATGAAAGCCATGACTAATGGCGGGCCTAGTAGTAGAGGTCCTACCCGGGGCTTGGACCCACAAGGCAAAAAAAAATTTATTTTTTATTTCCACAGGCTCAACATTTTTTAAATTCGATAAGTAAAAAGAACTTTTTACTTAGCATATATCTTTTTTGTCCCAATATATTTTATACTGTACTCAATGTAGTATATTTTTTATACAACATTTTTCAAATAAATTTTATAGACTTAGTGTAGTATATTTTTTATACTACATTTTCTCCCAATATATTTTATACTATACTCAGTGTAGTATATTTTTTATTTTTTATATTAACATAATAAAATATTTTTGCCTTGTGGGCCCGAGCCCCTGGGTAGGGCCTTTACTAACAGGCCTGCCATTAATCATGGCTTTCATAAGCCAGCCCAGGCCCGTTGACCGGGCCAGCCATTACTAACCACTTTCATAAGCAGGCCTAGGTTCGATCGACCCAACCAGGCGGCCCACATGCCACGTTCGCATGTTCAGGGAAGCTCGAGGCAGAAGGGGCGGCCGTGCTTTTAAGCTGAGCACGACCGTCCTGGCTAGGCGATGTGGTACTAATGTTTGCCGTGTGCCCTGCGGAAGGCACACGGCAAACAGGGTCACGTGCCACGCACGCGGCGGTCGCGCCGCCAGTCTATTTCCCGCGCGCCGTCAAGCTTCGCCGTGTGCGTCCGCACCGACACACGGCGAACAGAAACTTCGCTGCGTGCGCTCACGCTGGCACACGGCGAACAGAAACTTTGTCGTGTGCCATGTTTACGGCACACGACAAGCATCATTTTTACCGTGTGCCGAGCTCCGGCACACAGCGAAGGTGCTTCTATGCTGTGTGCCGGGGTCCGACACACAGTAAAATGATGTGTTCGCCGTGTGTCCGACAAAGGGCAAACCGTGAAGCTGCAGGCACACGGGAAACTTGGTCTTTCCCGTAGTGCTTGATCATATATAGAAAGATTTACAGGTAACCATCGGGAATCTTGTGTCGAAGCTAACAGCATGGCCTTTAGCGGCCATGCGTACCATGGCGGCAAAAACATGGTGTCTCCAAAATACTTTAATATTACAGACTTGGAGGCGTGCTTGGAATTTGGATGCAACAAACTCCTTTTTTTGAAAAAAACTATTGTATGCTAAATACCTTGGCATTTTCTGAAGTTTTTTTAAATCTAAAACCATATTCTGATGCATGATTCCTTATGTTTGTCAATTGTGAATCAATAAAATTGAAAATGACATTGGTATATTTACCTAAAGATATAGTATATGTTAGAAAATGTACATTGACCCTGTTCCAGCTGAAGTCATTAGTCAAAGTTCCATCTTGAAAACCATGTCAATACTAAAAATTTGTCTTTTACTCCGAAGAGATTATACAAGAGTGGATCGTGAGTTCGTGACTCAATTTATAAGCTAAAGTATAATATCAAAAGATCAATATATAGTGAGCCAGTTAGCCTCATAAATTCCAAAAAATATATTAATATATTCAGTTTTGACTATTGAAGTTTAATCTAAATTGCATCATCATGTTGGCTTTTTATAGGAACTATTAATACTTTAATTCTTTACACATAAAAATACCAAATTTGTGAGTATTTCAGATAAGAATCTGACCAACATGTGATTCAGTAATGTATAAAATATCATAGGTCTAGCTCCAGCCCGTGCATTTGCAAGGGCCAAACAATCTAGTTCCACTAATAACGGATAGCCATTCAATGGCAGGATGATTTTCTAAAAAGAAGGGGCAACGAAGAAAAGTCAAAAAAAAAAAGTGGCAACGAAGATGTGATGGGCACCATGCAATGCGACACGGTTGGTTCCCTCTTCCGCGAGGCACCCGGTCAAGGTCGGCGTCCGAGTCCTCCGCTGCCGCCAGCGCTACTCCATCTCTCCCACTACCCGCCAGGCGCCACACGTCGCCTATATAACGCTTCGTCGTCGTCCCTCAAACGCACTCGCACTGATCTGCTCTCCCACGCCGCGCGCGCCTGATATGGAGAAGGAAGACGCGCACTCGCACTGATCTCACACACCACGCCACGGGCGCGCCTGATATGGAGAAAGCACCTGCGTTCCAGCCGGAGTTGGAGGGGAAGGAGGAAGACGAGCCAAAGAATGGCTCATGGAACAACCGCCGGAGGAGATGCTGGCGGTCGAATCGGTCGGGTAGCAACCGCCGCCGGAGGCGAAGGAGAAGGGAAGGGACCGGGGCGATGAGGAGCCGGCGCTGCCTGGGCAGGCCGCCATTTGCAGCACGACCCACCGACGCGTGCCATTTGATTCGCTGGTTTTTCTTCGTTGCTTCCCCGCCCCTAACCGTTCCATTTTGCTGGGAGAGTCCGCGCCGCCAAAGCCAAACCCACCGAGATGTTTCTGTCCGGGAGGCCGAGGTGAGTGAGCACTTGTTTCCTTATTCCAAGATAAGATTATATTACAGTAGCAGTAGATTCTTCTTTCCTGGGTGGGCTCGGGATTCGATCAGTTTTAATCCAAGCTCCGGTGCAGATCCGGGTCCTTGGAGGCCGGGCTCAGGGTGCTGGCCGCCGCCTCGTCCAAGACGCCCTCTCGTCTGCAGCGCAAGTTAGGGAGCTCGATCGAGGACCTGAAGCGGGATGGCCAGGAGATGGCACGTCAAATGGACAAGGCCAAGGAGTCGGAGCGCAAGATGCTGGAGTTGCTCATATACCAGACGAAGCAGTTCGAGGAGACCATGATCTCCTGCCAAGTTCGCCTGCCTCCGCCGCGAGCTCGCCGCCACAGAATCCAAGCTCCGGACGCTGTTCGACGAGCGCGAGGAGAGCGCCGCAGTGTGGGGAGACATGCTCAAGCAGGCCGTGGCAGAGGCCGCCGCCGCCAAGGACTCGCTCGAGCTGGCCCAGGCGGAGAACGCCCGGCTGCACGCCGCGCTCGCCGAGAAGGACGCAGTTCAAGAGGATGGGAAGCCTGGTGAGCCAGTCAGTAACATTGCTGACCTCAAGTCCGACGATCACATCGATTGAGAGCCACAACAAGAAGCAGACATCAACTTCCTTTCAATTGTACTAGCAACAATAATGCTTTACTTTGTAACTAGATGATAGAGCCGGCTAGACACCAAACATCACTATAAGATTCTGGAGAAAACATTTTAGTATTACAATACAACATTTTAGCCATCTATCAATCTTTGATCTAGTTCTCTAGGTGGTAGTATACTTTGCTGCACTTCCCTTCTTGGTGTATCCCTTCTCTAGGTGAGAGCCACAACAAGAAGCAGGCCTCAATTTCCTTTCAATTGTACTAGCAACAAATGCTATACTCTGTAATTTGGTTCTATTCGTATCGATACACCGACAAGATGTTAGGTTACTCGTTCCTGCTTCATATTGCTTGCTCTACCTTTTTGTTTGTGGCGTTTTAATCCAACTGCTCACCGAAGCAACCCAATGGATTAAAAAAAATGTAGTCTCTCTATTCTATTTGCTGCTACCTTATTTCTTATTACGTACGGCAATGCTGCTTTTCAATGCAGTTTACTCAAGCTCCAGGGGGATTTGCCTTTCTTCCTTTTGAAGTAGTGAAACAAGAACAATGTTTTATACTTTTGGGTATGGACAAAGGTTGATCGAGATTGATGAGAGGAAACGAAAACATCAAGCACATCACATGAATCAACAAGCGCTTTGTGAGAGACTCGGGATCTGCTTCTCTTGTTGTAAGGAATACTAACATTACACTACCATATACAAGTACAATAAATAGAAAAAGGAAAAATACTATTTTTAATTATCTGATATATTTGAAACTCGACTTTTTTTAGGAACATATTTTTCAAAATAACTACTAAATTTAATTTTAAAATTTTAAGATAAATATAAAGTAACAGTATTCTAATCGGTGTAGCATGCTAGCATTCTGATCAATAGTATGAAACTTTAATCGCACCTTGAAATCCTGAGCAATCTCCCTAACAAGCCTTTGGAACGGGAGCTTCCATATGAGAGCATTATATCAATAGTATGAAACTTTAGAAGTAAAAAAAATAGTATGAAACTTTAGGGTGTGTTTGGTTGTGCTTTTTCTGCCTTTGGCTTTTCAAAAAGTCAGTAGCCTAACCAAATGGGTTGGCTGCCAACAAAAACCAAAACCAAATGTAGCTTTTTGCTAGTTCATTTCTGAAAGCAGGTATAGAGGTTCTTTTTTGGGCAAGCTTTCACAAGTTTGAATAAATTACCTACATCTATGCATGTCATGTTGGCAAGGAGTTTGGATCGGAAGAAGACGAGGCGGTGGTCTTTTGCGACTACTTCATCGCATGCCTCGTCATTCCGTGCCATCAGTTCGTGCTGGGCGTTCTTGACAGATACTGGATTCAAATGCGCGAGCTGACGCCTAGTGCATTTGGTCACTTGGGCAAGTTCTTCTGGGCCATGGCCAGCTACGGCGGGGACCTCAACATCGAAGTCTTTACCCGCCACTTTGCGTTGCACAGTCAGTAGTGTCGGATCAAGGTCGATGACGTTCAGCATGAGTGCAACTATGAGTCATTCATCTTCACGCCGCGACATAACGAGAACACGGGCAGCATGCACTAGAGCATGAACAAGTGGAGCCAGAATTGGCATCGCTACTGGTTCTACGCTAAGCTCCCGGGCGTGAACGTGACGGAGGACGGCGAGGTCAAAACGGAGTACTCCTTCACTCTTCCCGCCTCATTCCCTCGGACCCCATCTGGATGCCGGACTTTGAGAGGCGGGGTCACTCGGCGGGCAAGGAGATCTACTAATCTGCCTACCACAAAACCAACAACCGCAATCTAGTGAAGGAGTTTTGCGCCGCTAGCGTTCGCACCTTCTAGGTCGGTTTAGGCATTGGGAATGACGAGCTGATGATGGTCAACTTCGGAGTCGAGGGATTGTCGGGCCCGTTCGCTGCCCGAGGATCAACGTCGATCACTAGATGAAGAGGGCAAAGTCCTTTGTCAACGACATCGAGCGGCGAGCAGCATTGTACTGCGACCGCTATTCCATCGACGAACACGAGCATGTTCTGTCTCACACGGCCATGAAGGGACGTTTGAATCGTGTCCTTCGGGTCACGAAAATCCCTTATCCACCTCTCGTGGTGCCGCGCGAAGGAGTTGGCGAAGGTACCGCTGCTGCTAGTGGGTCATCCACGGGCGTGAAGCTGCCCACGCAGATGCCGTGGCTCGGCTAAACATGGTAATTGCTTTCTTCTTTCTCTTTTTACTTGCTTCGTTTTTCTTTGCTTGTCTCAAATTCGCAACCGTTTACTTTATTCTGTAGTACCTCGAGGCTCGGAGCGCTAAAGCTGCAGAGCAAGATGAGGAGCAGAACCGACCGGCCGAGAGCCGTCTTCGCGTCACCTCCTAGATGTGCTGCCTTCGCCCGCCGGGTCCAGTTTCGAAGAAGAGGTGGCTTAGATAGGACTTTTAGTAGGGCGACTTTGCTCGCTTTTGTGTAAAAACGACGCTTCGTAATAACTCTTAACCTGCGCAGGTTCCGCGTGGAGGGCCTGCACATGGATTAGATAGCGATTTGTCCAGTCTAATCCAGGCATTGGATCTTCTAGATGACGGGGCAGCCTCGAGCTCGGGCATCTACTTAGGCTATTTCGAGGCCCTAGATGGGGCTTACGATGAGGTCGGTAGTTTCTCGAGAGGCGGCGAAGTAACGTCTCGAGGCCCCCGAGTTCCAAGGGAGACGGTGCAGAAAGTGGGTGCTAGGCGCGTGGACGCTAAGTTTGGTACTGTCGGCCGTGCTTCTTTGCCACGCGATGCAGCTCCTCGGGCAGTACCTCGCCCTCCTCCTCAAGTAGGTCTAACAAACTTAGAGGTTTATGGCAATGTTGCAAGAGGTAGCCTTGCGCGTCGCTCCCCTCGCTCCCCGACAGTTGGTTCGGACGATTACAACGAGTCCTTCGAGTGGGACGAGTGGGATATTGTAAAATCCGCCTTTTTTGAGTCGGGTGTCGTCGTTAAAAGGGAACAAGAATGAAATCTCATGGAGTCGTGTTCGCTGCTTTACATCGCAGGGCTCGGCTTCGGAGACGGATGGGTCCGAGCCTTGCTTCGCTCTCGATGTTGTGCCCTTTGCTTGACAGCGAGGTTACTTGAGGCTTACCCGAGGTTGTCGCAAGCGGTATCGCGCTTTGTATCCTCGAGGCGATCTTGCTGATTTTTGGAATATTGCTAGCGTTCGATACGCTAAAGGCCACTGCAAACTTACGAAATTCTTTCGAGATCATCCCAGCACCACATCCGCCGCTTATTTAGTGGACATGAGCGTGAAGGTCGAAGTTCTGGGGTGTGATCCGTCGGAGATGTTTTTTACTTGTGATACTCCCTTTACGAGGGAGACAGAATCAGTGGAGTCGTTGAGATTTTTTGATCGGTCATGTATTCCGAGCTTTTATCTGATTGCCCATTTGAATAATATGATTGTGGGTCGACGATCCTTTTGTGCCACATTGTAAGTCTCGTGATTGTCCCTACTGGTTGTGTTGTTTCGTTGGCATTGTCTTTTGTGCTCAAGGTGCCTTTTTGTTGCCTTAATGCCTGATTCCGAGCCCTTTGTTTTTGTTCGCATAAAACGCCACTTCGACGCCACTCCCCGTCTCACCGCTTTCGATGTAGGGAATTTGCTTTGGACGAAAGACGCGAGCTCCTTCGCCTCTTTACGCGTTTCGTTTTGTTTAAAGAAAATGCAACTCCCCCTCTTAGATGTTGGGGGCGAAGTGAATTTGCTTTGAACGAAAGACGCGAGCCCCATTGAGGCTCTATGTGCTTCATTTTATTTAAAGAAAACATCTCTCTCTCTCTCTCTCTCTCTCTCTCTCTCTCTCTCTCTCTCTCGGCCCATTCCCTTACCCGTGCGTCGCACCACATCCTCGCCCCATCGCCGATTCACCACTCCGATCTCCAGTCCCCCTGGACCATGCCGCCATCGGTCGCGATCTTCATCACGGTACCCTTCCCACTAGACCAAGCGAGCGAGTCCACCCCCTTGCGTCCTCGACGAAGCTGCCGCGCAGCGTCCTCGCCCGATTCGCCACCGAGACACCGGCCAGGACATCATCCGACATCCTTCTCCACATCTTCCTCTCGGTGTCCTCCCAATGCCGCCCATCCGGAGTCAACGCTAGGGTTCTAGGCCGCCGCCGCCAAGGACTCGCTCGAGCTGGCCCAGGCGGAGAACGCTCGGCTGCACGCCGCGCTCGCCGAGGAGGACACAGTTCAAGAGGATGGGGAACCTGGTGAGCCAGTCAGTAACATTGCTGACTTCAAGTCCGACGATCACATCGATTGAGAGCCACAACAAGAAGCCGACCTCAACTTCCTTTCAATTGTACTAGCAACAATTTTGCTTTACTTTGTAACTAGATGATAGAGCCCGCGCAATTGCATGGCTAGAAACCAAACATCACTATAAGATTATGGAGAAAACACTTTAGTATTACAATACATCATTTTGTCCATCTATCAATCTTTGATCTAGTTCTCTAGGTGGTAGCATACTTTGCTGCACTTCCCTTCTTGGTGTATCCCTTCTTTAGATGAGAGCCACAACAAGCAGACCTCAATTTCCTTTCAATTGTACTAGCAACAAATGCTATACTTTGTAATTTGGTTCTATTCGTATCGATACACCAAGAAGATGTTAGGTTACTCGTTCTCAAAACAACAATAGAGACGGAGACGAAACTAAAGGTTGGCTATAGAGGTTCGATCATTTTTAATAGCGGTTTACATTGAGAACCACAGCTACAAATTGATACAAGACTTGTAGCGACGGTCCACCAATGGTGGACCGAGGATTTTGAAGATGGGTGTTCAAATTTACGGTCTTATGAAATAAAAGAAAATTCTGTACAAAATTTTGGGTTCAGAAAAGCAATTACTAATTTAAAAGTTCAGATTCGCTAAAAAACAAATTTTGCAGCAAATATCCATACTTTGTCCACACTTATCTATATTTTTTAGGATACAAGAGAAGTCTTGTTTTTCTGCCAAAAACATGGGTGTTCCAATTGATACCCTTGAAACACTATAGCTCCGCACATGCGGTCCACATTACAACCACACAAAGGCCCAACATATTTTGGCCCATGATATGCTTCTATATAAGTAGAAGGCCTAACCATAACATCACAACTACCCCTCCTCCTCCCTTACCTACCGAATGCCCTTCCCCTCTCTCTCCACGCCCCCTCCTCTCCCTCCTCACTTCGGTTCGCGCCTCCTATCTTCGAGGGAGCCAAGAGTCTCCTCGGGATCGGATCCGCCGGCTCCCTTCTCAGCAGGTAGCGCACAGATCTTCCCCACCCCCCCCCCCACCCCCACCTCTAGACCCCTTCTTAACGAGCGGCACACAGATCTGTCCACCACCTCCGGACGCCGGCAGGCAACGGGTGGTGCGCCGATCCCCCCCCTCCGGACTCCTGCGGGTGGCGTGTGGGGCAGGAGCTGCCCAGCTGCCTCCTACGGACAATGGAGGCGGCACGTGACGGTCGGATCCGGCCGGCTTCCTCCTCTAGAAAGTGACGGTGATGCGCGGGGCTAGATCCACCCGGCCCCCGCCTCCGGACGGCGGCGGTGACACGGTGGGGCTCGATCTGACCAGCCCGTTCCTCCCAATGGTGGCGCGGGGACTGGATCTAGTGGCTAGGGACATGAAGGTGGCCATTGACTTGGGTGACGCGTGGGGCCCATTTTTTGTTTTTTTTAGTTTGGGAAGTAGTGGCGTCTTGTATGATTTGCGTCACTACTATGTTTTGTTTTTAGCCTCGGGTTCGTAGCAGCAGTTGGCATATCCACCACTACAAACCCCTTTCAACCGTGGTTGTAGTGCTGTTTTGTTGTATTGTTTCTAGTCCGTCGGCACGATCTTTCTCGGGTGACACCAAGCGATGTGATGCCTAATAGTACAACACCACCACATGGAAATACAAAGTATACAAAGGAGATATATTGAGTACAAGTCTTTTACATTAATTTGAATTTAAGATACATCAGAGTTTAGTAACAACGGAAGCAAATAAGTTTTTAAACAACGATAATTCAGTGGAAGCGAAATAAGGTACAAGCTGCTAGAGACGCGAGCCTGGACAAAAATATAATCACGCACAAGATAAAAAGATATTCAAAATAACAGTAATAATGAGTCATTGTTCCACACTTTTTTTTGTTTCATCTTTATCTTTTCTTCTATTTTCTCTCTGTTTCTTTTGTTCTTTTTTTCAACACTACAATAAACAGTTCCACCAGATGTTTTTTAATAAGGTACTCAAGATAGTAAGTTTACTGACCAAGGGAATTTAAAGTTGGAAATAAGGTCAGCCCGAGAATATGAGATGATGTGTGTATTTCAGCTTTAACTAAATAGCTGATTAGGGAATAAAAATAATGAATTGAGAAGGTGCAAATTGATATTTGATTTAAGCAAATTTCGGAGCAGCACCTAGTACAAAAATCTAAGGATGGTTGCTGGAATATGATCGTGACCATTATGGCAATAGTCAAGGTGGTGACAAAACTTGACAAGAACTCGAAACTCCAATGGATTAACACTAAGACCAGCAACCCGACAGGGCAATGCAACCATAAACTCAACAAGAATTACCTATTAATAAGAACAAAAGGCTGAAAATGGTGATAGGTAAACAACATATGTATCTTCTATTTATTTTATTTTTTTTTTTTTTTTGGGGGGGGGCGGTCTGGACTGTAGGAAAAAATAGGCAAAGGTAAAATCTCTCACCGGTCAACGTCACTCTGATTACCAAATGATAAGGACAGGGGTGATCTGGATCTTTTGAATCAGAGGGATAAGTACGATTTGAATTGGAGAGACGTTAACAGCCTGACTACAACCAACAAGAATGTGCCTTAGCAACCGATATACCAAATCTAGTGGTTAATCACGATCACCCAAACAGGGATGGTAATTCCTGCAAGCAATCGAAGAACAAGCAAGAACATGATAAAGAAGTAACTGAATCTCAAAGGTGGGTTTCTGAAAAAGGTAGAATGGTGATCTAGCAGACACACGCGTCTACCAGGTAGAAGTAATGGCTAAACTTTTTTTTGTTTTGACAATACATGCTTGTATTACTCGATAAGGAAAACGTACATTGACACACATACAATGCCTACACTAACAAAACAAAATCCAAACTAAACATACATTGACACGCATAAATACCAACACGTACAATGGCTACACTAACAAAAGAGAACCCAAACTATTTGTGGCGACTATGGAGGTGTATGAGATGGTGGAGGACGATAAGAAGGGTACTAGGATCGTGCTACAACCCTAGGATATACCCTATTGGGCCCCTATTGTTATAAAATCCATAAGGCCAAAACTGGGTGTGGCAGCACCTCGACAGATTCTGTGCATCCAATTGTTTTGAAAATTCCCGCAAATCATGGAACTCACGGTGTAGGAAAGGTTATTGGCTTAACTTTCCATCCATATGTAGAACATCGCAAACGGAGGTCGGATGCGATTTGGACAACGTTTTTGGTGCAGTCTGATCCTGGATTCCGAGTTGGACCCTAACCGGATATGAATTGGGCCTCCACCTTGACTTGGACGCCTTTATTGATCAAAGAGACTTGTATTTGACCCCCAATCAACTTCCTTGGTCCTCCATGCTTTCCACATGCATCCAACACTTTCCTTGATCCATGTAAGCATTTCTGAAAATGAAATGGAACACACATCATGGTGTAACATCAATTTATCTATCGTGGCACATATTATTATGATATTGAATTGATTCACCTTTTGTTTAGTAGTTGTTATTATGGTCGTATCTGATCCGGTGATGTCCCCATTAGATGGAAATTATTGAGGACCAAACTTATAACAAAATAAAACTTCACTACAAATTATGATGTAGCGAGAACCTAACCATTGAATTGACCCGATACAATGAGAGGAAACTAATATTTTAATCTCTCAAGGCACCATATCAGTATTGCCACTCGACTCAACATTTTCTTGGAATTCAGATCCTATCTGTGAAATAAGGTTGCGATTATAATCAACTCACATCATAGAAACCAAGGCTCTAATACCAAATGATATGGGCACATGTGCAAATTACACGGCTGAAACTTGTGTGTCCCCATCATCATGGTGGAGCAGAACAAAACTTAATAATTATCTTTGCATGACTTGACGGAGAGGTAGAACACCACGAGATCCTACACCCGTGACAAACTACTGAGACATCTACCCGCACCGACGAAACCCGCCAACGCAATCACACTATATAGACATGAAGGACGAACAGCGTGAACCAAAGTTCGGTGTTCTACAACCCCCTCAGGAATCAAAAGAACAAAAGTCATAAGACACTCATGCCTTACCAATGATTTCCAAATATTCTCTCCGTGAGAGGAGAGACACACACACACACACACACACGAGGTGTTGTATTTCAATAATTCTTAATACTCTTACATTGGAGAATTACATAGGTATTTATATTGTGAGAAGCATATGAAAAGTTAGACACTGAATCTCGATGCCAATCACCATATCAAAGGTCATCTTTTAATTGGCTAACTGAAGTGGTGAACCTTCCAAACATTCTTGCATCCCAAGGTATGAAAATTGTGCCTATGGACCATAGTCCACGCAACATGAGCCCGGCAGATCGGCAAAGGCTTAGTAGCTGCTCATCCATCGAGGGTGGTGTTCTCAGACTTGAGAATGAACATGATTTGTTCATGGACATGATGCACGACGAGCAGCATCCCCATGTTGATGAGCAACCCAAGGGAAACCAGGAGCAGCCCCATGTAGTGCAGGACCAGCACCATGTAGAGCAGCAGCAGCATGATGAAGTGATTCTAGACCTACAACCAGATTCCATAAGCCTTCTCACAGAGCCCATATCTTGTGCCCTTTTGGGCAACGTCGGTGGGCATCAGGTTGAGGTTGCTAGAGGGCAAATTTATTCTGACCGAAAAGTGTTGCATGGTGTGGAGGTACCCTATGGCTATGTGGTGGTGGCTGTCCAACATGTGCCTAGCGAGTACTCTGATTTTCTACTTGAAGTCCCACCAAATGATGAGACCACTGAATGAAGCTCTCCTAGAATTTGTCCAGTGGAGGAGGGGTCTTGTTTTGGTCAACCCTCTATCAATTGGAAATAAAAGTTCCAGCCATTGTATGCCTGCACCTGCACCTGCCAGCCAAATACCAGGAAAGGAGGAAATGAGCAAGATCATAGAAGCAAAAGATCAAGTCTTGAGAAAAAGACCATCATTGTCTCAGGAGAACAAGGATGAAGTTGCTAAGAAAGCAAAGAGAAAAAATTTCAGAGCAAGGCAAGACTAAGAGTACTGGTTTAGCGCAAGTCAAGGTGAAGAATATTGGTTCAGAGCAAGGCAAGGCAAAGAATACTGGCATGGGAAAGAGTGTCAAGGCTGATTCTACAAATACCTAGAAAAAAAGTTGTGATATCACCAGCGTGGACAAGTGACAACCCCAAGTTCAAGTACGGAAGTTCATTGCTGTCTCGAACTGAACTTCAAGGTGCCTCAGCTTCTCTATGCAAGCTCCATAACCACTATTAGTTTAGGTGTGAGATGTCAATGACTTGTGATTAATATATGTGTACGTTTTGAGATTTGTTGTATTTCTGGTGTACTGTAATTTAATTTTTTCGGTATTCAAATATTAACGGCGGTTGGAGATGACATCCGCCGTTACAAAGATCTTATTAACGGCGGCTTATATTGCTGCCTGCCGTTAATAATAACCTTATTAACGGTGGCTTATATATTGCTGCCCACCGTTAATAAGGTTATTATTAACGGCGGCTGGCTCCTCCAACCGCCGTAACAAAGGTCTTTTTAACGGCGGTTGGTGATGGGCCGCCGCTACAAACCTCCATTTATAACTTCGGAGCCTTAATGGTGGCCCGGTCGGCCCGCCGCTGTAGGCCCATTTGACCCGCCGCTACAGTGGGTCAGTGTGGTAGGTCCTAATCGGTGCACGCGAGGAGAGAGTCACAAACCAGCTCTTTTCATTATTGGCAAACATTCGCGCACCAAACATTTCATTTTAGGAAACAAATTAATCCCAAACTTTGATAAACTTCGATCATAAAGATTGGAGCCAAAAGCTGTGTGGCCGGATTGGATCGTACGATGTTTGTTTCCTGGCTCGGTGACTCATTCATGGTCCTGCTGCGTACAGGTGAGCCGGGAGCCTGGGCTCTGGGACTGCCTCGAGTGGGATCAAACGCGGCGTCGTGATCCCAAATTTCTCCTCCATGCTCATGTCTTCCGGGGCCATGCCATGCGGGAGACGCCACGTAAAGCCGTGCAGCAGGTTGGCCAGGGTCAAATGCATCATTACCAAACCAAGGGGAAGGCCGGGGCACATACGGCGGCCAGACCCGAATGGCAGCAGGCAAAAGTCCTGGCCCTTCACGTCCACATTGCTCCCGATGAATCGTTCCGGTCGGAACTCCGTGGGTGCCTCCCACACCGCTGGGTCGCGGCCAATGGCCCAGACGTTGACGAAGACGCGCGTGCCGGCGGGGATGTCGTAGCCGCCGGCGCACGTGTCCTCACGTGCCAGCCGTGGAACCAGGAACGGTGCCACCGGGTGCAGGCGCATCACCTCCTTCATGATGGCTTCCAGGTATGGCAGCCGCGGGATGTCCGCCTCCTTGACCAGGCGGCTGCGGCCGACCACACGGTCCAGCTCCTCTGTGGCCTTGGCGAGGACCTCCGGATTTCGGAGCATCTCCGACATGGCCCACTCCACGGTCACCGCCGACGTTTCCATGCCGCCGGCGATGAGATCCTGCAATGTGTATATATATGATGCATACTTTTGCCGGTGGAAGAGGCAGCTAGGTTCCAAATAAGTACTTATTTAATTTGATACTACCACAAAATAGCAGTTTTATACATTCTTAATCATTTGTGAAATCAAAATGTTTATTCGACCCATAATATCAAGGGTAAGGACATAACGGACAGGCCAAAAACAAAAGAAACGACGGGACAGTGATATCTTACCAAGGTGAATGCCTTGACACCATCTCGGTGGATCGGTACCTCAAGGTTGGGGTCATTAGCGAGCTCAAGGAGCTGGTCCACCATGTCCAGTGCTACGAACTCCTTGCCTTCCCGCTGCCGCCGCTCGTTGTGCTCATCCAGCACCTGCTCCAGGAACCCATCAAACATCTTGCTCACCCTCTTCATCCTCCGGACGTATCCTTGCAGGTCCAGGCAGTTCAGCCACGGTATCAGGTCCCCGATGTTGAGCACGCCCAGGAGAACGAACAGCTCGTCGATCATCCACCGGAACTCCTTGGGCGTCGGTCTCGTGCCAGGCCTCTCCTCGCTTATGTACTTCTTCCCGAGCACCAGGCGCGAGATCACGTTGAGGCTCACCATCAGCAGGTGGTCCCTCACCGTTACCGCATTCCCGCCGGTACCGCACGACGATGATGCCACCCACAGGTCGCGCAGCATAGCTCGCTCCTCCTCGACCCGGACGTGCTCATGCGACATGAGCCGCCTCGGGCTGAAGAGCTCAGCCTGCCACAGCTTCCGTGCCTGGCGCCAGTACGCGCCGTATGGAGACGCCGACATGTTGGAGCAGTTGTACAGGGTGTACCTGCCCACTGCAGTCCTGGCACGATCAAGGAACGCCGCGTCGTGGGTCTTGAGGAAGAACCTCGCCGCGTCGACGGACGAGCCCACGACCACCGGGACGGAGCCGAGACGGAGTGACATCAAGGGGCCATAGCGCTTGGCGAGCGTGTGGAGGGAATGGTGTGGGAGTGTGCCGATAAGGTTCAGGTTGCCGATTACCGGCCATGGTCGCGGCCCCGGAGGGAGGTTGTATTGGCGCCTGTTTCGACGGCGGTATTGGAAGATGGCTACGAGGAAGAAGGCACTGGCAAGCAGGATACCTATGCAGGATGCGAATGGCTGTAGCTCCATTGTTGCCGCTTGGTGTTTGATTCTGAACTGTTCGAAGGTTGGAAGCATCTCCACTATGACTTCTTTAGCTGTGACTTAATGCCCGGTTGATGTGGCGCCCTTTCCTAGGTGATTTAACAGAGATGGATGTGTCCAGGTAATCTTCTGCTTTCTTTGAAGAGTAGAGCACCGGTAGTTCGCATCGATTTCTTTATATTTTCATATATAGCTACAAGTTTGGGCTACGTGTATGAGATCTATTTTTTGTTTGTTATGTTGTATCAAATTTCAGCCTTTCCTTTGTGTATTATATATGTTACTACTAGTAATCATACTCTTTACTAAGGCCATTCTCAATGGGTCTTTTCGTTTGACATTAATTAGGTGTTACATCAGTAAAATACATGACATGACAAAGAATTTAATATGAAGAGAGAAGAAGTCTTTCATCCTACTGAAAGGCCATAGACTCTCTTTCTGAAAGTGCATTGGGAGCATTTCCTTTCATCCTCAACACCCTCAACCAATAACTAAGTGTCACGTGGTAACAATTTAATGTTCAATCATTGCCTATAAAACTGTGAAATGAAAGTGTGCCCTGTGGGAGACGTAGTTTCATTTCAAAGAACAAGACTAGAAAGCAGACGTGTCACACTTAGAAACTGTGAAATGAAAGTATGCACTGAGAATGGCCTGACAAGGGTAAGTTTTCATAGACACCGTACCAATAGCAGTGTGATGCAAGAAGCATGCAGGGATATGCTCAGATCAGGACACTGGCACAAACCAGATGAGGTATGCTGAAGAAGTATGTCGCTAGTATAATAATGGCATACTCTGAAATGTTGCTGAAGTATGACATGTAATGGCTTCTCGGTAGTATATTAATTGCCTGCATAACATTGTGGAGACAAGATAAATTCAAGACATTGTAAGTTGCTCAGTGGAAGTCCAGTTCCTTCATTAGACAAGTAAAACTGGTTTCAGATTAAAGAAAGCTATTGTAAGTGTTGCTTTGTTCTCTTTCCTCTTCCGCACGCATTATACTTAATTGGTACTCCGACTTATTCCATTGCTTTGCTAGACGGACATGAAATTATTGATGGATCATCTAGCAGAAGACAGTTTAAAACCCAAGTCTGTCAGGAGAAGCTATAAAGGAAACTGTATATTTTATCATATTTATTGAGGTTGTTATTATGGGCCTCAAATCAAAGAAATGGTTCAAAAGTGCGGCATATTCACATGTTCAAATTCTGCAATGTGAACTTGAAGCTGAGAAACGAGGAGTAAAACAAATGTTCAAGCTGTTGAATAGTGCTCTTCTGTGTTCCTATGTGTTGGATATGGTATGGCTTGATGGTACATTTTGTGAATTATTCTTGACCTGTGCTGTGTATAGTAACACCAGTTCGTGAATGTTTAGTGAGATGTATCACAATAACAATAAAGCTCTATAGCCACCGTTGGGAGACCTCTATAGCCGAGGGTCAACCCAACCGTGGCTATATTTGCGCGGCTACGGATAATCATCCGTAGCCTCGCAAACAAGGCCAACCGTGGCTATAGTGTCACTATAGCAACCATGTCTATAGTGCTACAACTATAGCCACGGTCGAAGTTTTCAACCGCCCCTACAGTAGAAATTAAAAAACAAAAAAAAGCTTGGACGGGCCGAACGGGCCTGCGTGACCCGTCAGCCCGCCCATTCCGGCCTCATCCGCGCCGCCCACTAAGGAGCCTCCACGCGCCGCCAGGACAGGAGAGGGGAAGACAACAAATTTGACGCCCAATGCCGCCACCCAGCCGCCGGAGAGGGGGCCGCCCCGAATCCGACCGCCACCCATGGCCCGCCAAAGAGGGATCGACCTCGGATCCGACCGCCTCGCCGTAGCCCATGGCCCGCCGGGGAAGGGTGGCCCTAGATCCAACCGCCCCGCTGCAGCCCATGACCCGCCGGAGAGGGGGCGGCCCCGGATCCGATTGCCCTTGTCGCCGCCCGTGGTCGCTAGAGAGCCGACCGCTCGGGAGGGTGTCGGTCATCAAAGAGGGACAAGAAGGGACCCCGCCGGAGAGCAAAGGCCGATGCCCCTCCCCAGCACCACGCGTCGTGGCTCCGGCCTTGCCGGCGCTGGATCCGGTCGGACGGTGGAGAGCGGCGGTATTTGGTGGAGCACCGTGCAGGGAGGACGACGGAGGAGGGCACGCGGGCCGAGGAGCAGGAGCGTTCGGGGAGGCCGACCGGTGGTGGAGGAGGTAGGCGCGCGGCCGGTTGGTGGAGAGAGAGACAAAGAGAGAGTTAGTGATAAGGCGGCGGCCGGAGAGAGTAAGTGAGGAGGGGAGTGGGGGTTAGGGTTTGATTGATTTATATAGGGGAGTGAGCCTGTCGCGCGCTTCGCCCACTATAGCCACGGTTGAATCTTCAACCGTGGCTATAGTGGCCTCAATAGCCACGGTTGAAGAAGTGAACCGTGGCTATTGTTAAAGGCCTCAATAGCCACGGTTCACTTCTTCAACCGTGGCTATAGAGGGCATTATAGCCACGGTTGGTTTCTTCTCCCACTATAGCTACGGCCCATTTTGCTTGCCGTGGCTACTGGATTTTAGGAGGTGTGGCTATAGTACCGTTTTCTTATAGTGTATTGAACTGCGATATCACCTGGAGAAGAATGCTAAAATGGATTGAATTCTAATTTTTGGGCGAATACAATGTATAATGCTAACATTATGTATAGTTTAGCGATATATTAATATTTATCAAGAGAAAACATGATCATGGGCTAGGACCAACATGAAATGACAGCAGAAGGGTCATTCCATTTGTTATAAAATCGACACAGCCTGAACCGTTGCTCGTGTAGAATGTCTTCGACTGGATGACCATTTGTGACAAAACTATAGGTGCTTAGTTTTTTCACTAATGGCTAGGACCAGGGCCCTAGTGACCCTATGTGTAGTTCCGCCCCTGGTCACAAGGTTCCCAAGATAATTTCGTGGATGTTAGTCTCTTAGGTCAGTCTCAATGAGGGTTTCATGGACAATAAATAGAGTGCCATGTAGGTATTTTTGATGATGTAGCAGTGTACTAATGAGGAGAGAGGTGAAATGAGTTTCATCAGGATGAAACCCTGCATACACAGTTACTTAGACAACTTGTGTCTTGCATGTAACCTAGCAAACAATAATAGATGAAACTATGCATTGAGAGAGGGGTGTTTCATCCTAGTTTCAAAGATTTTTAGATGACATGTCACTCTATGTAATTGTGTCCATGAAACTTCCATTGAGACTGATTTTATAGCCACCACTGGCTTAGCCGCCACTGATTTTTTAGTTTATGACCTCGGGACTTGATCGAGGATAGGTCAAACAATTAAAGGACTACAGTATACAGAAAGCAAACGTTTTAAATTTTTTGCACTTAAAATAGAATAAAGTGATGTCAGCTTTTGCTATCACCCGACATAGAGAAGTGAGGTGGTTGCAAAACCATCAGCTATGGAATAACCAATGGAGAAGAGATGGCCAGATTGGTTGCACGCCAGTTGGCTGCCTGGTTTTGATAGTCAAGATGGTGGTAAATCAAGGTGAAAATGTATCAAGATAAGCAAGGACGAACATGCTTTCAAATGCTCCTAGTTACCATATGACGAGCCAACACCAAGATGTAGGATAAGCCATTATTGATATGAAAATCAATGCTCATAAGCATGAACTTTTCTTTCCAAAAGTATTGTTGTTTAGCTATATATGTCACTTTACCTTCCTGCAACGTTCACTTTTCAAGCTTTCCCATCCACTTTGATTTTCTAATGCTACTTTGGATTCTCTACGTACCAGCCGTAAACACTACATTAATTAACACACATGTAATTTATAACATTCCAAACATTGTCCTTTATTTTACCCGACATAGGTTTCTTGTTGAAATCTTGGTGCCATCCTTTACAAAATTCATTCTGTAAATCTCTTGCCGAACTTCGCTGAACATCATTTTTCGACAATATCTACTTAAGATGACGATGGAGCCTATAACTGCACCACAGGCGATTTTTATATCTGCCTTCATGATTTACTGTATTTCGTATTTCCTTTTTCCATTTTTGAATTGCTCGATAAAAAAATTAAAGAGTCGTCTAAGCAGCCCAGACTCACGTCAAAGTGCTGCACTTGAAATTTTGTTACCGACATGCAAACTCATATTTTACAAGGGATAGAGGAGATATTTACCTGTGTCATAATTTTTTAATTTATATTGTGGTACAAGTAAAGATGACAAAAGCTACTTGTTTTTAGGAAACTAATACTAGTACGATAGTTTGCACAATAGCTGGACGGCGCACTAGGATTTCGTACCGATGTTAATGTCTTAGCCATTCCAATTTATTCATCGGGACTAGATCTACAGCATATGTTGACCCGAGCGGATTGGCCCCATATAAATGACTACTATCAGGAAACCAAACAGTTTGCCAAATCTGCATTCAAAGTTGAATCTTCCAAGAAAGCCATTCTTTTAGGGCAGCTAACCCTGTCCTTAGAATAATTAAATATCCAGGACAATATGTCTTTAGACCAGTCTCAATGGGAGTGTCATGAGCATTAAATTTGCTGACATGGCATGAGAGAGAAGAGAGGGAGTGTCATGGGATGAGAGATGAGTGTCATCACCATGACCCTGCACTGGCACGATTCTTAAAAAAATTTCTTAGTAACTGTATTATGACACTCTCCACTGAGACTGGCCTTACATGACAGTGCAGAAAATGATCGTTTCCATTCTTCTAAACTATAAATAACACGGTGGGGAATCTAGCCTCTCCTGCGTAAGGCATATTTGTATTTCAAAATTCACTTTGATTTGTAACGTGACCAGATATCAAACACTTTCTTCGATTAAACATCTGTAAGAACATAGCTTAGTGCTCTACGCATATTGACGAACCCGAGTAACTTTGAGAATATATCTGACATCTGGCTCAGGAATATTTGGAAATGTGTTTCTAAGGAGAGAAATTTATATCTATGTTAGTCTCTTAGCCCTCACTGATTTGATCGACAACATATATTGGATTGACAGGATAGGTCAAACAATTAAACGACTTTAGAAGGCAAACAGTTAAAAAAATTGCACTTAAAATAGAACAAATTCTTTTAAATAAGAGTAATTAACTAGCTGGGCCTACCTCTGAAGCGTAAAATGACTGTTCACTGAGACACAACACTGCAAAGGGTGTTACATGATGCCATACAGATCTACAAAAACTAACAGAAACGAAATACTTCCTGGTTGGTCACCCATCCCGAAATTGCTCCAGACCAAGCACGCTTAACCTTAGAGTTCTTTAGAGATGAGCTTCTAGAAAAAAGTTACAACTTGTTGACATGAGTATTCTATCAACCCTATTAAGCCCTGGGCCAGGATGTTACAGAGAAGTCTGGTGGCTCCTAAACACACTTGAGAGACAAAACATGGTGCCAGATAAACTCTACCATTCTCAGCTCACCGGGTGTTGGTTGATGCATTTTTGTATGTCCTAGGTGACACCTGGTCCCGCATCGCACCGGATGCTATGGCTGTCTTCTAACTCCCTCCGATCCAGAGATGCCATTGATATCGCAAACATATCGTTCCGAGACCACCATCAGCCATAGAATAACCGATGAAGAAGAGATGGCCAGATTGGTTGCAGAAGTGTGCCTTGCATACGGGGAAGCTACGAGGAAGCATACCCTGAGGACCGGTAGGGAAGACTCCATACCATGGAGAAATGTGTGGCATGATATCAGGCTTTGCTTTCGGCTGTCGTGGGATCAACTATATAGTGAATTAGCCTCCTTGTTCAAATTTATCGGCCATGAGGAATTGTCCATGTGAAGCGAAAAAGTTTGGACTGATGGTGTTGGTTACGGACACCAGCTCGCTGCCTGATTTTGATAGTCAAGATGCATTATGGGAAAACTAAGGGGAAAATTTATCACAATATATGAAGGAACAAACATGCTTTCAAATGATCTTAGTTACCATGACGAGGACGAGCCAACACCAAGACATAGGATATAAGCCATTTGCTCATAAACGTAAACTTTTCTTTCCAAAAGCACTATTTTATATAACTACTAGCAAAGTACCCGTGTGTTGCTATGGGTTACCAAAAAAAAGTATAAACACAATACATTTGATAGATATAATATGATAGAAAAGTTTTTGCAATGCAAAAATCAAGGTAAAGATAGTAAAAGAATTTGTGACATGGAGGGCGCTAGGTAGAACTCCACATCTTGTACGCATCCACGACGGACTCTTATATGACTCGACATGAACTTTACGTGGTCATGACGAACTCACATATGGGCGTACGGCTAGAATCATTGGAAGCTAGAGACCTATTCGAATAATAGACTTGATCCCCATCGGTTGTGGGCTTACAGCGGCGTATGGCGTGAACGTTTTCATCGAACTTATTAAGGAGTAGAGATATACGTCACCTTTTCCTTCGTACAATGTTCAGTTTTGAGACAAGCTTTTCATCTACTATGATTTTCCATGCTACTTTGAATTATGTGTCTACCTGTACTACATAGTCCATTAGCACGCATGTAATTTATAACATTTAAAAGATTCGTCTTTATTTTACCCTACATAGTTTTCTCGTTGAATTTTTTATGCCATCCTTCACTAAATTCGTTGTGTAAATCTTTCTTTACAGAATTCACTGAACTTCTTTTTTCAATAATACCTATGTAAGATTACAGTGGGGCCTATAAATTCACACCACGAGGGATTTTTCTATCTGCCATCATCATTTATTATTTTTTGAATTATGTTTTTTTTTTCGTTTTTCGGATTGCTCGGGTAAAAAGCCGTACAGATTTGTCTAAGCAGCCAAAAGATCAGGTCAAATGCCGGACTTGAAGTTTTGTTGCCAACATCAAACTCATTTCAGAGAGGACGGCATTCAGGGATATTTAATTACCTGCGTCATGCATTTCTTTAATTTCTATTGTGCTACTAGTGAAATGAAAAAAGCTATTTGATATTTTACAAAAGTTATAGTACGATAGATTGCAGAATTGCCGGGCGGCGCACTAGAATTTTGTACTGATGTGTCAATGAGTCAATCTCTTAGCCGTCACTAGTTTATGCCACGGGACTAGATCTACAACATATGTTGACCCAGCGGAGGGACCAACATATGCTTTATCTAAAAAAGGGAACCAAAGAGATTGCAAATTCTGCATTCAAAATTGAATCTTCCAATAAAGCCACTCTTTCAGAACAGCTAACCCTGTCATCAGAATAATTAAATAACTAGGACTCTTTGTCTTTACATGACGGTGCAGGCAAATGGCTGTTTTTGTATTATTTCCTTATTATGTTTTCACATTATAATTTTCTCGAGGTAAAAAATGCAAATTCATCCGAGTTGATGCTCCAACCAATTTGAAAATGCTGCACCTCAAATTTCACTTGCCGACATGCAATTGTTTTTTATAAGGAGCAACTCTTTCCAAAGAATAAAATAATTCTAGGTCTTCTGTTTTTGGATGGGCCTACTGTTAATTAGGGATACCTGAAGCAAATGGGCCGGGAGACCAGTATAATTCACATGGTAGAGTAAAAATTGAAGCGTAATGTCAAACCTCCATGGCCGCCCATGCACGTGAACCGGTTACGTTCAGCTGGTGGAGGCAACATAAATTACTGACAAGATATCACAAATAATGAGCTGCATTGGTATCCAAAAAAAAAAAGTGTCCACAAAAGCATACGTAAATATCGGGATGCTCAACATTCATGACGTCTTCAGCTGCACTAACAAGAATCCATAAATAGGTGGCCAGACTACATTGTTCATCATCGTACCATAGGCTAACTAATACAGCAGCTAATACGAAGTGGTGGAGAGAGATCTTGCCCTGGCTCTGGTGGTAAAGGGTACATCGGATTTAGAATAAGTCACCATTCCATGCTACAAAACAATGAAGTGCTTTTCATGTTTTCGAACTACTCAAATTAGAAACAACTATGTTGCATTCTTGACAGGTACGCTATCAGAGAGCAAGAGGCCATTACTTCGGTTGATACAATGAAAGCAGCATCAGTAGATTGTCCTGCCTCCGGCCCAATCGAGACGACCTTCGATCCGACACTGTGGGGTGATTTCTTCATTTCTTACGAGCTGCCTACTGCAGCCCAGGTAGTGTTTTCATCAAATTGAGATAACGCACACAATATATGTCTCCTAGAAAACTCAATTTTTCATCCTCTCCCTTGAGGGATCTTGAAACCAATACATTCAAAAGCGACTTCATTCTCAAAATCTGTAGATGAATGAAACAACTTATTTCTCCTAGAAAACTCAGGTTTTCATTTTGTAGGAAAACGGCAAAAAATGAACCAACGAACAAAAACTACTACCGTAATACATTCCATGTGCTTGCTGCAGGAAGCTCCAATGCGAGAAAGAGCTGCAACTTTGTGGGAAGAAGTGAGAGTGATAATCAAGGGAACAAATGACTTGCCCGAAGTACTGGACCTTATAATCACACTAAAGCGACTTGGTCTCGACTACAAGTACGAGGATGAGATCAACAAGTTGTTGAATGTTGTTTATAACACTAATTACGATGGAGGTGACCTGGGTATAGTGTCTCTCCGATTCTATCTTCTTCGTAGCAGTGGCTACAATGTGTCGTCTGGTAGGGATCCATACCTATTGTTCTTATTGTTCTTGTCTAGCACGTATGAATTGTATTCCATAAGTTATTACCGGTTTGTTTGAGTTGACTGTATATGTGTATGCAGATGTATTTCAGGAATTTCAGGATAAAGAAGGAAACTTTATTGATACCAATATTAGAAACTTGCTAAGCTTATATAACGCAGCATACCTGAGAACACATGGCGAGCCACTGCTTGATCAGGCAATCACTTTTACGAGAAAATACCTTCAAGGTCAACTACAACATTTGGTGTCACCACTTGCAGAGGAAGTGTCTGCCTCCCTTGACACACCTCTTTTTAGAAGGGTTTGGATACATGAAACAAGGAACTACATTCCCATTTACGAGATGGAGGCTAAGCGAAATGAAACAATATTGGAGTTAGCAAAATTGAACTTTAACCTGCTGCAACTTCTTTACTGCAAGGAACTGGATGCGTTGACACTGTAAGTATGTTCGAATTTCATTTAAAATAAATATTTTGCATGTTTCAATTAAAAATATTGAGCCATATTGTATTTTTCTTGTCGTAGGTGGTGGAAAGAACTCAGAGTTGAATCGAACTTGAGTTTTGCTAGAAATAGGATAGTGGAAATCTATTTCTGGATGTGTGGAGCATGGTCTGAGCCACAGTACTCTCATTCTCGTTTTATTGCTACGAAGGTCACGGCTTTAGAATCAATACTAGATGATTGCCTAGACTCATATGCTACCTCTGAAGAGGGTATGGCCATTATTGATGCAATTGACAGGTATATATATGGCATACTACTTGAGGGGCTCCATTTATTTTATTCGAAAATATTTTTTGATACATGCCTATATACTACAGTTCATCATTTGCGTACTTTGATTTTTTACAAATATGGAAATTTATTCAAAATGTTTTTTTTTGTAAATATGAAAAGTTACAGTTGACTAGGATCAAATACTATGAGTTGATTATATTTACGTATTTCAATGACTGAAATGCTACAGCTATTCCTTCCTCATAGAAAGCAGTTTTAATTAAAAATGTAAAGAGAAGAATGTGTAAAAATTACATCACGAGTAGTTTAGAAAATATTAGGAACAAACTTATAATATATTAACAGTAGAAGATCAGAAGCAAAAAAATTAAGTACGTCCTAACTTCAAAGTGGGCATTGTGAAATTAATTTATTGTTTTCACCACCAACTAATAAATTTTCAGAACAGCTTCGAAAAAAATAGTTAATGACGGCTAATATGAGAATATTAAGATGGACATAACAATCAGAAGATGGAACAAAATATAATGCTTTGTTAATGTTTATGTGACTGGTGGTATCCGTTGGTTGTCTTGCGAGACAATATTTTATCTGTTGCTGTAATATACATTTGTCTGGGTATATGTAACATAATGCACTGCAGGTGGAACGAAAATGCAGTACCTCTCCTACCGGAATACTTCAAGGACTTCTACCTATATATGTTGGATACCTTTCGTTCATTTGAGCAAGAGTTAGGACCAGAAAAGAATTACCGAGTGTTGTATTTGAAAGAATCAGTAAGTGTTACGATTTTTGGGTTTTCAACGATAATTAATTGTTTAAATGAAAATTTTGCATATAATAGCATATGTTTAGTCTCATTAGATTATTTTTGTATATAACAGCATTGCCAAGACACTATCACAATCATCATGAATAGGAAGCAAAGCTCTATAAATTTGATTGAAGCTATATTGGTGCGGTAGATTCTCTACTAATAAATTTCACACACGAAAAGTTACAGTAAACAAACCTTTTTCTAGCAAACAAACTTATTAGAAAGTCCTTGTGCGCCCTTGAGAAAACTTCCATTCGCTTCTGTGCTACTGAAAAAAATAATGTTTCCTGATGTGCCCTCACTTGAGATTTTACTTCCACTATGTGCCACTCTCAAGTAAAAATATATTGTGAAACAATTTTCATGATATATGTACCATGGAACATTTTTTATAGATAATACATTACAAAATATAATTATGTAGAATTTTCCATAATTCTATAGATATATTTAATACACTTAAAATTAAGGTAAGTTGCATTTGCATCAGTTTACACTTTAGGTTGAATTTGCAGTGGACCTAATAATGAAAATCATTTAGTACTATTTCTTATTTGACTATGAAAATTGGTTCAAATATTGAAGAAATAAAATTCTTCTTTCAAGCTCATAACTATAATCCGACCCATTATGGACAGTTGTGTCGTGAGGGGTGGGAATTTAGTACCACGTTACTAGTCTAGTGGGGGGCAAGCCAACATATAAGGCTAGGTTGTCCAACACCACTAACCTTGGGTTAACCCTTTTACGTGAAGCATAAATAGGTTGGTGAGTGTGTGGGGCCCACTCAAAATGGGAGTTGGGACCAAGCCAAGTTTTGGACCTTAGGCCGTTACAAGTGGTATCAAAGTCCACACTCGTAGACATGGTGCGCGTGAGTGGCAGGTGTCCGGACATATGGTGCATGATGCGTGAAGGCCTATGCGTGGGGCATGGCATGACAATGTTCCGAGCACTGGACACGGGTGTGTCTAAGAGGGGAACGTTCCTGGTTGCTTGCTTGGTGGTGGGTATGTTGTGCCGACGCTGAAGGGGACATCACGTCCTTTGAGGGGGTGCATGTAACATCGCGGCCCATTAGGATTAAGGTCATAGTGGCCCATGGACACTTGTGTACATGATCTAGTGAGGGGCAAGCCAACATATAAGGCTAGGTTTTCCAACACCACCAAACCTTGGGTTAACCCTTTTATGTGAAGGGAGGACCAAAGCATAAATATGTTGATGGGTGTGTGGAGTCCACTCAAAATAGGAATCGGGCCAAAGACAGGTTTTGGACCCTAGGTTGTTACAATAAAGGTAGGGGAGGAAAAGAAATAATTTAAAGATTACAGAAAACATTAGGAGTGGCATAGAAGGGAATGGAAGTTTTTTAGGACACACAGAGAATTTGCTCAACCTATTATATGAAAGCATCACAACTTCATGTACGAATCACATATTCTAAGGACCAAATGCAATATGTTTTTGGTATACATTTATGCATCAAAAATAACTTCAGATGCATGCTTTTAATTAATGTAGTTCAAGCATTTAGTTCGGGCATTTGCCAAGGAGTTAGAATGGCGCGATGAAGTTTATGTGCCAAAAACAATGCAAGAGCATCTTGAAGTTTCATCTGTATCAGTTGGATCCATCCTTGTACCATGTGCTTCATTTATTGGAATGGGTGATATAATAACAAAGGAGACCCTGGAATGGGTTTTAAGCGGTCCTCAACTTTTTAGGTCCTTTGGTATATTTGTACGGTTCTCCAATGATATTGTTTCAACCAAGGTATGTATCTATCCTTATAAAGGTTAAATTGCATTATTCAGAAACTATAAAATTGACCTATTTCTGACTCATGCATGCTGGATAATTATTGGTTTGTCAGTATAGTTAGATTATCTTTTTGCTTGTTAAAGGGTTTAAGATGAACATAGATTGCATATATACCAATCTTTGAATATCATGGTTTAGGAAATCAAAATATCTAGTTAGGAAATACCCGACACTCCTTTCACTCGTAACCTCCTGTGCAGCGTGAGGAAAATGGAAAGAATTGTGCCACTACTGTTCACTCGTTACATGCAAGAGCATGGAACGACAATGGGTGATGCATGCCACAAGATTAGGGAGCTTACCGAAGATTCATGGAAGTACATGATACAACAATCCCTTGTTCGACAGAGAAACCGATGGTGGTGCCACAAACGATACTTAACATTTCAAGGACTGTTAATTACATCTACAAGATAACTGATAGCTACACTTTTCCACATGTAATCAAAGATATGATTACAATTCTATATGTGAAGCCAGTACCAATGTGAAGCACACTCGGAAGAGGTATATATAAGTACCTTCTCCAACAAGAACCACGATAATCGTGTTAATGGATGTGGTAAAATATTATATATATTGAAATAAAACAAAGCCCTATATGCTCCTTGACCAAACGTCATTAAGAGATTTCATCAGGTCATCAGCTAAACGGACTCGTATGTCTTCACTATACTGTGCTGCAGTAGCAATGACAGCTCTGTTGCCCATGCAGGGTATGTGTACTCTTAGGGCTTGCTGATGGCTCCCCTATATATTTGTACGATGTACTTTGTTAATCAAGCAATTATGTATGCTATCGTACGTTCTTATGGTAATTAGAGGGTTCTGATCCTCCACACCGCGTTTCCGCCACCTCTGCCGTGGTTCCTGTGGCCTCACCGCTGATGTCGTCGACGCCCCTGTGAAACCTGATGAAGAAGCAAACGAGCAGGAACGCCTCGCAGCTGAACTGACTCGTGCCCAAGAACAAGCTCAACTTCACTCTCGGGCAGCTTCCATCTAGAACTCGGCAACTTCAAGCACTTGCTAAGCTACTTCAACACCCGGGAGCAGCGGTGCAGCCTCTTAATCTGAATGAAGCCCCTGTTCAGCTAGAGGTCATGGAGATTGATGACCATGAAGCCCCACAACTCTTTCACTTAAATGCTGCGGATTCAGTTAGTAGCATTGAGATGGCTGACCAAGAACATCAATTGGAACAGGAACAGGAAGGCTTACTCCTTGATCTGAATGCCCCACCTCAGCCCTCTCTCGGGCCTACTGGAACCAGCCTATGAACCTTATGGTTCCTGAGCCTGTGGAGGAAGAGAACCAACCTCCGATGGAGCCAGCACTACCCAATATAGTCCATCTTCCCTTGGCAGCAGATGAAGTGGCCCTTATGAACGTGGCAGACTTTCAAATTCAGGGTGCATATGTTGGAGAACCTTTTCTTGAGCTAAATGACCTTCTGCACCCTCAGCCTGTCCTACAGAACAATAAACTTGCTAATGAGCAGGATGATGAGGACCTCAATATTCTCCTCAATGACATTAACGAAGTAGTGCAGATTCAGCATGACCAGCCGGAACAGAATCCGCCACCTGAACAAGATGGCAACACGAGACCATCTTTTACCTCGGAATCTTCAGATAGGATGGATGTCCAATGCTGCTGGTCTGGGAGAAGATCCAGTTTTCAGAGAAAGGGCAAGCATAAGTGCTGCAAACATTAGACTACGGGCGCTCCATTTTGCACCAGTCGGAGGGGCTTCTAGCCCGGTTAAAATTCCGGAGGAGTGGTCTCCTCTTTTCACAACCCTACTGCTGACCCCCAGTCATTTTGAATGGGCCAAAAAGCTGTTACAGTCCGAGGCTATCAATATTATTGCCAATGGTCGGGGATCGGGCAATTTCGTGAATTACACTCTCCCTCATGGATGTCCCAGCCCTCGGAATGAATGCTGCACCAAACTGCTTCAGCATAAGGACCAAGCTATTAAGGAAGCTTTGCAGGACAATGAAGCAATTGATAACGTGGGCAGTGAGGAAAATACTCACACAGTCTCTTGTGATGAAAACCCAGAGCACAATAACCTGCAGGCTGACACTGAAGCACAAGTGATAGAGCTTGGACTAGAGCAACAAAACTCACCTGATCGGGGTTTGTCTG
This sequence comes from Chloris gayana, assembly GCA_031894775.1. Classification (NCBI taxonomy): domain Eukaryota; kingdom Viridiplantae; phylum Streptophyta; class Magnoliopsida; order Poales; family Poaceae; genus Chloris; species Chloris gayana. The sequence goes on along the minus strand of JAUNZO010000887.1, from coordinate 14,017 downwards.
GCTGAGAAGACTGTGGCAGCCAATACTTCCCGGCCACAATTCACGACCCAAGACATGGGAAAAAAACCTATGGTATCCACAGATGTCCGAAGGAGCGAGCGAATCAAGGATGCCAATAAAGGCTTCAAGGCAAAAACCTGCTCTAGCAGAGAATGCTTCGTTGCACGGTAACTGCACCAACTCTCTCTCAAAAAGTCATAAGAAACTTGGGAGAAACATTCTGCAGATTGATCCTAGGGACCTTTCCGAGGAAGCTTTGTCAAAGAGGAAACGAATGAAGAAAGCAGTGACAAAGCCATCATCCAACAAAACAAAAGGAAATCAAGATGAAGCAAATGATAAGGAAAAGAAGAAGGCAAGAAAGAAGGAATGATGAGGCCAGGAGCAGGAGCTGTTATTTTGCCAACTTCCTGCAACAGCAAGTGTTCTTTTTATTTTCTCTTTTTAAGACACTCCTATTCGCTCGGGGACATTCTATCAGTTATGCTACTCTTGTTACCTCTTTTTTAATGCTGATATTTTACTACTGGACACCATGTGAGCACCGGCCCGGCCCAGAGCCTTATCTCAGCCTTGGAATGCTAGCTCAAAACTGGTCCTGTCCGGTTTCCTCTCTTGTTAACCTCACCCTGGAGGTCTGGAACGTACAATGGTCTAGACTGAGCTTGGGTACCTCGCTAGACCCTCTCTTTTTGTTTAATTATGGATAATCATCTGACACAAGGAAGACTGTGGAAAGTTCTAGATTGGAACATCAGGGGCATAAATTTTGATAAAAAATGGAATGCAATTAGAAATAAAATTGGCGAGACAAACTATGAGATCATTTGTTTGCAGGAAACCAAAAGAGAATTCTTTGACATATCCTATGTGAGAAAATTCTGCCCTGCCAGTTTTGATAAGTTTGAATTTGTCCCATCGGTTGGCGACTCTAGAGGTTGTATTATGATATGGCAAAGTTCAAAGTTTGATGGTATTCTGGATTTCACCAATGATTATGGACTCTCCATCAAGTTGCAGTCCAAACACACGGATATACACTGGATCCTGACAAATATTTATGCCCCCTGTGCTCCTGAAGCCAAGCCAGCCTTTTTAGAATGGTTCCAAAACATAGAAGTGCCTCGGAACTGCAACTGGTTAATAGTGGGAGACTTTAATCTACCGAGGAGGCACTGAAGACAGGAATAAACCTGGAGGTAACATAAATGAAATGCTAGCCTTTAATAATGCAATCAGTGCTTTAGGCATCATCGAAGTCCCTCTCCAGGGAAGAAAATACACCTGGAGCAATATGCAAGAAAACCCCTCTTACAAAAAATTGATTGGTTCTTTACCTCTGCCAACTGGACTGTTGAATTCCCAAATACTACAGCTAAAGGACTCACAAGGGATACCTCGGATCATGTACCTTGCCTCATTGCAATTACAACTTCAATCCCAAAGCCAAAAATTTTTTGATTTGAAAATTACTGGATGGAGCATGGCCAAAGTAGAAGAGGGATGGAACATGCCAGTAAGAGATATGGACATTGTCAAAAGAATCACAGCAAAACTCAAGAACCTAAGGAAAACATTAAAGGATTGGGCCTCTGCTTTATCCGATCTGTCAAAGGCAATTGACAATTCAAAAGTCCTGCTCAACCTAATTGATATTTTGGAGGAGAGGAGAGATCTGACACTAGAAGAATGGAATTTTAGAGACATACTGGTACAACATGTTGAGTCATTGCTGAAGCAACAAAAAATTTACTGGAAACAGAGGGGAGATATAAAATAGGCAAAATTTGGTGATGCCCCAACAAAAATTTTTCATGTTAGAGCCTCAGTCCAACATAGGAGGAATGCAATCTCAGTCCTAACCACATCGGTGGGTGAGCAGATTAGTGATCACAATGGCAAAGAAAATCTGTTATGGGATTCATATAAAACTAGACTTGGTGCTTCGACAATCTCAAAATGTAGTTTGACTTAAACTCTTTACTGCAGCAAACAGAGGATCTGAGTTGGTTAGAGGCCACTTTCACTAAGGATGAGGTTGATTCAGTGATCAGAGAAATGCCAGCAAATAAATCCCCTGGACCAGATGGCTTCAATAATGATTTTATGAAGAAATGTTGGCCCATAATAGCTCCAAAATTCTATAAGCTCATTGATGCTTTCCATGAGGGAGATATTTGTCTGCAAAGCATTAATGGTTCCTACATCACATTAGTGCCTAAAAATGAAGCCCTATTAGGAGTTAATGATTACAAGCCAATTTCCCTGCTCAATGGTTCAATTAAACTCATTACCAAACTACTGGCTAATAGGCTGCAGACAGTAATCTTAAAGATTATTCACCAAAATCAATATGGCTTCCTAAAAACAGAAGCATACAGGATTGCTTGGCTTGGTCTTTTGAGTATCTTCATCTCTGCAAAACTTCAAAATAAGAGATTGTTCTACTAAAGCTAGATTTTGAAAAGGCATTTGACAAAGTGGAACATCAAGCCATCCTTGACATTATGCAAGCAAAAGGATTTGGAAGTAAGTGGCTGCATTGGATCAAAATGATCATGACCAGTGGGACATCATCAGTTCTTCTCAATGGGGTGCCTGGCAAGGTCTTCCACTGCAAGAGGGGAGTCAGGCAAGGAGACCCATTATCACCTCTATTATTTGTCCTAGCAGCAGACCTGTTGCAATCAATTATGAACAAAGCCAAAGATATGGGGCTCTTCCAGTTGCCATTACCAGCAAGAGCAGGACATGATTTCCCCATTGTGCAGTATGCTGATGACACTTTACTCATAATGCAAGCATGCCCAAGGCAGCTCATAGCCCTCAAAGCTCTTCTCCATACGTTTGCTGAATCCACAGGGCTGAGGGTAAATTACAGTAAATCCATAATTGTCCCTATAAATGTCACAGAGGAAAAAATGCAAATTCTTGCTGGTACTCTTAACTGTCAAATTGGGCAGATGCCGTTTACTTATCTAGGGCTGCCATTAGGAACAACAAGACCATCTGTCACTGAGTTTTTGCCAATTTCCCAGAGAATTGAAAGAAGGCTTGTGAGGTGTGCTCAATTTCTAACCCAGACTGGGAAGCTTGAAATGGTAAATACAGTTTTGTCATCTTTGCCAACATTTTTCATGTGCACTCTCGAGTACCCGACACTGTCATCAAGCAAGTAGATCAATACAAAAGATATGGTCTATGGAGAGGTTCTACATTGAATGCCAATAAACCACCTCTAGCGGCCTGGAAAATGATTACAAGACCAAAGACCGAAGGTGGACTGGGGTGATCAAACTGAGGTTGCACAACAATGCACTTTTACTAAAACAATTACACAAATTCATGAATAAGGAAGACCCGCCATGGGTACGCCTGTTATGGGAAAACTACTACCAGCATCACAGACTACCAGGCACACAAAAAAAGGGATCATTCTGGTGGAGGGATATAGTTAAGCTGATAGATATCTACAAAGGCATTGCTTCGGTGACAATAGGGGATGGTTCAACCATCTATTTCGGGATGAATTCTTTTGATGGCTGCCCACTAAAACTAAAGTATCCTGAGCTTTTCTCCTTTGCTAAAAATCAATCAGCACTTCTATCACAAGTGAAGGCTGCAGGAAATTTTGCAGACCTATTCCATCAGCCTCTCAGTGTGGAAGCATATGCACAATGGGAAATACTCAATGAGTTTGTTCTCAACCTACAACTCACGGCTGCAAAAGATGTGTGGAAACATATAAAGCAAAAAGAATTATATTCAGCTTCAATGGTCTACAAGCAGCTATCAGGACACATGCCAACGCATCCTTCCTTTAGATGGCTATGGAGATCCTCCTGCCAGCCAAAACATAAAGTCTTTTTCTGGCTTCTATTACAATGCAGACTCAACACAAGAGCTATGCTGTGAAGGAAAAATATAATACTGGAATCTTACACATGTGATCTATGTATATTACACAAAGAAGAAAGTCTGATGCATCTATTTTTCAGATGCAACTTTGCAAAAGGATGTTGGCAGTTGCTGGGCATCTCTGTGCCTGCTCGGCTACAAGCAACACAAGCAGTGAAGTGGATCAAATCCAAACTCAAAGTACCTTTCTTCATAGAAATAATTGTCCTAATGAGCTGGAGCATTTGGAAAGAACGCAATAATTGGATATTCAATAATGTTGATCCCTCAGTGGAGCATTGCAAAGCCAAGTTCCTCAAGGAGATGGCCTTGGTTGTCCATAGGGCTAAAGCTAAACACTTGGATCAATTGAAACAATGGATCCAAACTCTCAACTAGACAATGTACCATCTTTTTCTTCTCTTTTTTCATTTCATGACTTGTACCTTTGTTCCTTTTATAATGCAATAAAAATACTGTAGGGGCGGCAGCCTCTCCAGTTTCCCTCAAAAAAAAAAAGTATGATCTTCTGCCCCTTGTACACCATGGACACACAACAATTGTGGACATAGCCGCTCGAATCCTGATTGTGCAGTCGTCCATACAAACAGAAGAGAGAGAGAGAGAGAGTATTATATTCTTTCATGAGACTCAACTGTTTTTGCTCGATAGTACAATGAACAACCATGGTTCATACGTGTATATCCAATAGTAAATTATGTACGGTGACTGGGAAGATATGACACATTAACTGGTTAGCATACGATAACTTTTTCAAAAAGACATACTAACTTGACGTGGGTGGCACTATAAGGATATCCTCAGTTGAGAATTATTTTTCCAAAAATAATCAAGTCAACATGTTGGCGTCACTACTACAGAAAGAGCCTGCAATAGCATCTCGTATTTTCCAGTAATAGCGGGCACCAAAATTTTCGCTATTACAGGGTGATCTTCCCGACGTCATCGTGGGCGACACTATTGCAGTGTCTAATGTAATAGCGGGATGGAGATGACATCAGCGATGACCGATATTAAAAATAGCCAGTAATAGCGGCCATAGTGATGTCATCAGGATTCAATATTGAAAATGTTACAGCAATATCGGGCAAAATGACATCATCTTTGGCCCGATACTGTTGTGTCCCCTGGCCCAACTAAAAACCCATACCAGCCCGTTTGTATATATATAGCAGCTAGGGTTTTCAAATTTTCATAAGTCCCATAGCTCTCCAACCTCTTCTCTCTCTCACACCCGATGTCTCTCTCTCTCTCTCTCTCTCTCTCTCTCTCTCTCTCTCCCTTATTGCCAACTGCCTTTATCGGCCGCATCGCCGCCGGCCGACCGCTCGTCCCAGGCCGTGCCACCCTCCCATGCATCGTCGCCTGCCGGCCGCTCGTCCCCGGCCGTGCCACCCCCCCCCCCACGCCGCTACCCTCCCCCGCCCGTCCCGACTGCGAGGCGCCGCCCTCCCCGCCCGTCATCGGCCGCGTCGCCGCCGGCCGGCCGCGGCACCTCGTCCCCGGCCGCGCTACCCCTCCCCCACCCGTCCCCGGCCGTGCTACCCCTCCCCCACCCGTCCCCGGCCGCGCTACCCCTCCCCCGCCTCTACCCGACGCCACCCCTCCCCCTCGCCGTCACGGTCGGATCCGGCCGGGAGGAGGCGCGGCGGCGCGTCACCCCTTCCTCTCCGTCATTGCCACGGCCAGATCTGGCCGGAGGAGGGGCGATGCCGCGGGATCCAGCGCGGGCGTGGCCGGACGTGGCGGGGGATGGGTCCGGGCCTAGGCTCGGCCCGGCCCGGCTGCCGCAGTTTTTTTTTTATTTTCTCAGAACGGCAACAGTATCGGGCATTTTGCTCGATATTGTTGTCCTCCCATTTGTAATAATGTGGGCGCAGTATCGGGCAGTATCGGACAAAATGCCCGATACTGCCGGCCTTTTGCCCGATACTCGAAGGCCCGTATTCCAGTAGTGCGTGCCATATGTTCATAGTCACCATACACGATTTAATGAACATCATGGGAATAGAAGTAATATAAAGGACATACTCAGGGACCTTGATTGAAAACTTCCAACCATGAAGGATATCTCATCAAAAGATGTCCTCACGTTATGTACATCCTCCAAATTTTTACTCAGTTTCGGCCTATGAATTGTTGTTGTACTACCTTTTTGAACGGCTTATACGGATCCGGAAGCATGCCATTAAGACATGCTTAGCAGAACTGAAGGTCAAATTGAAGACCACAGTTTTCAAACGCATTCAAATTATTGATATGCACGATATTACACTATACATATATCTCCTTAATTATGAAGTCAAAACTGATTTTTTACATGCTCCAGCCAGTTGCAGATATTGAACTAAATTAAATATATAAAAACATGAAAATAGCCTACACATCAGAGTTACTGTTTGAGTTTGCGCCAATGAAACGAACAGGAAATTCATTTCTCCGGATGCACATGATAATTATATTTGGTGCATAGAGATGTACTGTTAGTACGTTCGAGCACTAGATTGTCCTGATCGAAAACTGTCAGGAAAGTCATCAAGTGTACCAGTACACTTGATGACCTAAGAGCATTTATTTTTAATAACAATAACACCAGCTTGAAATTTGCAGTTTTGTTAAGGGGGTAGCAAAGTTACTCTATCCATATCTCTATTTTCCCTTGTTTCCTTAATGTGGTATTTGTAACACAGAAAATAAAAATATTTATATTGTTATGTGTTGAAGTATATAACTACATATCTAGCATTGACATTATTACACACATCTTCCGTTCTGTAGAGACACAAATATCTGTTTGAGGAATTACAAACAAATCTTAAAAATAACATCCAAACAAATACATATTGTGATACTGGTGAGTTGGCTAAGATGGCTCAGTTAGCTGCTGAGGAGTCAAGATCTCAGTGTTTCTATTTTTGCCAAGGTGTTGCATAATACTTATATGAAATTATCACTTATTTGTTAGAGACGAATTATGAGTGCCCCACTATTTTTCTAGAGTCGATATATGCACGATGGGCATTTAAAAACATTTTTAGAAAAAGCTGGTATGAACAACTAGAGAAAATAATAATAGGGCTTCTACTATGTAAAGAAAGTGCCTCTACGACCCTATCTTCTGTAGTGATTGATTTAATTAGCCATTGAGGAGAAATCGGTGTTTTATTTTACGGTTAGAATGTTGAGATAATATACAAATTCAAACGATTGATTGAGTCTTTGCTGCTAATTTCAACGTATATCTTCCCCCAATTAATAATGTAACATCCAAAAAATAAACATGCAAAGGGATTCTACTAAAATCCACGCACAGCCAACAATTATAAGCAACGTGGAAGCGAAAAGATAGATATTTTCATAGATAAATAAAAAAACTCTCTGGCATTCATAAGTCCAGCAGCAATATTTATAACATTATTAAGTTCAAACATAGCTCTACTTAGAGAATCCTAAGTTCTTTATTATAATTGTAAGGAGACAACTAGAAACATGTAGGAAGTGAAGATATGTGCTTCTATTTCTCATTCCACGCTTGTGCCCTCCAAACTCAAGCACCTGAGGAAGAAAATTGAAAGCGCATGAGGTTTACAAATTCAAACGATTGATTGAGTCTTTGCTGCTAATTTCAACGTATATCTTCCCCCAATTAATAATGTAACATCCAAAAAATAAACATGCAAAGGGATTCTACTAAAATCCACGCACAGCCAACAATTATAAGCAACGTGGAAGCGAAAAGATAGATATTTTCATAGATAAATAAAAAAAACTCTCTGGCATTCATAAGTCCAGCAGCAATATTTATAACATTATTAAGTTCAAACATAGCTCTACTTAGAGAATCCTAAGTTCTTTATTATAATTGTAAGGAGACAACTAGAAACATGTAGGAAGTGAAGATATGTGCTTCTATTTCTCATTCCACGCTTGTGCCCTCCAAACTCAAGCACCTGAGGAAGAAAATTGAAAGCGCATGAGGTTTATGGAAACCTCAACAAGTAAACGGCTTTAACAATATTATTTAAACCACAGTTTTGTTAAACAACAATTTAAAGTAGTCACACCAAAATATAGTATTAGCTGAAATAACTCCAATTGGTGAGATAAAATATTAATAACTTAATAATATGAACTTCCATGCAAATGCAAATGATGCAACGCGAATGATGCAATGTGATGCATGACTTCTCTTCTACCCTCAAATCCAAACAAAAGGAAGTGAAGGCAACAACCACGTTGCTTAATTCAACGTGCATTGCTGTACCGGTACTTACTGCACCAACATCAGGCTACGGTGTCTTTTTATGTATCCAATGGGAAGTGCAAAAATGCAAAATTTTCACGTATGCACTTCATCATAGACTTCAACTTCAAGTTCAAATGTACTTCATAATACATGTAGAATCCGTAATATGATAAAAATATACTTCAACTTCAAATATACTTCAAGTTCAACTTCAAAAAATACTTCAAGACACAGAGATAAATTCCCATTTAGCAACTGATCTTGCTAGTGTGAATTATTAAAATTTAGTGGAGACAATTCGAATAATAAAGTTAAAGCTTATAGGCCACTGCGCTATGTTTATTTGCCTTCACCAATCGATGATCAATAGAGAGCTAAGCATGCTCGAAAGGGACACCACCTGATCAAAATAATTCTCAGCACCAATGGAATCATATACATCAAAGAAACATGTGCAAAAACACTTCTATGTCTCACACTCTCACACCCTCGCCGAAGGATAGAATAAAACAAACATAAAGACAATTTTCCTGGAAGCGGACGCAACTCTGTTTCATGGAAAACGCTCGCCGGAGATGGGATAGCAGCATCCCGCACGGGTACTACGGCAACGCCATCGTGTACCACATCGTCCACGCCGACGCGGGTGAGCTCTGCAAAAGAGGCCGCTAGAGGCCACGCCGTCGAGCTCATAAGCGAGGTCAAGAAGGACGCGACGGAGGAGCACCTAATTAAGACCCACCGTGGATTTCATGGTGTGCGTTCGTGGGCTCGACGTGAAGGCAGTGTACCACGAAGAGGCGTATATTATGTCTGACTGGACGCGGCTCGGTGAGGACCAGATGGACCTTGCCACCTTGGGTGGACCAAACGTGTCGGCGGCGGAGTTGCCATGCCGTTGTCTATCGTGAGCTTCAACGGGATTTGCCGCAACTTGAATGGTATGGAATCGGTGTTTGTGTCCATGTGGTTACCTAGCAGAGTAATGGAGAGGTTCGAGAAGGACATAACAGCCTTGGTGAATAATTGGAGACTAAGCTGGTGAGAACCAGAGTCGAGGATGGAGCCGAAAAGAGGATTCATAAGGCCCACATTGAAACTATCTCGTGCCCCCCTTACGCTCTTTCAAATAATGGAAAAAACATAATGTTGCTTATGTCTTATGATAATATCTACTTACTCCCTTACCTGATGGATGCGCTAGATAAAAAGTGCAAACCAACACTCTGATAGATAATGAAATAAATATGAAATATTATTTGAAAGAGAGCTTAGTCCTTCTTTTGAGAGAAGAAGATATAAAGTGGTATGAGAGGACAAATGTACCAACACTCTTACAAGGTGATAATAACACTCCTTTCTTTGAGTTGGTGGCCAACGCCACGCACCCGCAAACAACATATCTTCAAATTAGAGAAGGAATATCACTACGACAAAACCGGTTTTTAGCAGCGGAGGGTAAAATCAAGTAACGGCGCACTTGAAAACGTCCGCCGCTACAGTTTTTACGGAATTTTTAGCGGCGGGCCAATTTAGCAACTGCCTCTATTTGGCACATAACTCTATTTAGCGGCTGACCAGCCCACCAACCGACGCTACGCGGCCCAGTAGGCCCAACCCTCCCCCTCCTCTGTTGCTGCCAATATAAAACAAGTGACCCTAGTCGGGGCCTCCTCCCTCCCCTCCCCGCCGCCTCTCTCTCCCCACCACGACTCTCTCTCTCTCGCTCTCTAGCGGCGCAGCACTCCCTCTCCGTCGCAGCCGGCCTCCTCTCTCCCGGCGCGGTCGCTGCCCAAGCGCAGCAATCCCTCTCCATCGTAGGCTCGCAGCTGACCTCCTCTCTTCCGGCGCAGCCGCCGCTCAACTCCCCGCGCCGACCAAGCCGCCTCCCCGGCGTGTCCTCCCTCTCCTTCGTGCGGCGGTGGGAAACGGGCGGCCGGGGACGCGGGTCCGGCGCACCTCCTTCACATGGTGGCTGCGCGGCGTGGCGGCCACGGATCCGGTCACCTCATCTACAGGCTTTGACGGCAGCGTGGGAAGGCGGCGGATCCAGTGATAGGGGCGTTCAGGGACGCAGGTCTGGTGCCCCTCCCCCACCTCCAAGCAGCAGAGCTTGGGGCGGATCTGGCTTTCTCCGGCGAGCAGGGGAGCCGCCGCCGCCCTAGCCTCCACCGCCGACGATGGGGAAGGGCATCCGACGAAAGGGGCGGCGGGGGCACGGATCCGGGGCCTCTCCTCCACATGGAGGCGGCGCAGCGTGGGGCCCAAGGATCCGGCCCTCTCCTCCACATGCTTCAACGGCAGCGTGGGGAGGCAGCGAATCCACCGCCTGGAGAGGCGGCGTTGCGTGGTGGGCCTCATCAAAGACCCACTTTTTTTTGTTTAGCTATTTTGACTGTAGCGGAGGGTGCCTTCCGAGTTTTGGATCCCCGCCGCTACGGTTGTTTTTAGCTACGCACGCATAGCGGCGGGTGGCCATACCCGCCGCTACCGTGCGTTTTCAACCATCGCTATTGGACGTTTTTCTAGTAGTGTATGGTGTGATTATTGGGGATACTGAGCTAAAGAAATATATCACCAATTACTATACAAAACTGTTTGGCAAAACTGAGGAAACCAACATCACTCTTGTGGAGTATCAAATAGAAGATATACTGCATGTTTCAAGGAAGGAAAATGAAATTCTTACCTTGATGTTCATGGAAAAGGAAGTCAAGGAGGCGGTGTTCCAAATGGAACACAATAAGCCTCCTGGTCCTCACAGCTTTCCGTCCGTTCTATCATGTCTTCCACAGATAATAAAGGGGGACTTAATGGCTCTCTTCGTAGATTTCCAGGAAGAGAAGTTGTCCCTCATTTGTCTAAACTTTGGGATAATCAATTTACTCCCGAACAACCAAGAAGCAAAACAGATACAACAATATTGCCCTATTTGTATTCTAAATGTCAGCTTCAAAATATTCACTAAAGTTGACATAAATAGCTTAAATAAAGTAGCCCAAACTGTGGCCAGCCCTTTCCGGAATGCATTTATGCTAGGCAGGAACATTATGGAAGGACTGGTTATACTATACGAAACAATTCATGAGCTGTACACAAAAAAGAGAGACATGGTCATTATTAAAAGTGACTTTCAAAAGGCATATGATAAAGAAAAGTGGTCATTTCTTCAACAAACACTCGAGATGACGAGGTTCTCCCACAAATGGTGTAGATGGATTGAAGGAATGGTCACCGGAGGAAGTGTAAGAATCAAAGTCAATGAGGACATTGGACACTTCTTCCAAATAAAAAGAGGGTTGCTTCAAGGCGACCTTATGTCCCCTATTTTGTTCAATATAGTTGCTGGTATGCTAGCCCTGATTATTAAAAGGTCTCAAGACGATGGACACATAAGGGGAATCATACCACATCTGATCGATGATGGATTGTCTATTCTGCAATATGCAGATGACACCATCATCTTTCAAGATTATGACTTGAACAGGCAACAAACTTGAACTTAATTCTTACTGTGTCTAAACAACTGTCACGGCTGAATGTAAACTTCCACAAAAGTGGGGTCTTCTGCAATGGTAAAGGAAAGGAGATCGAGGATGAATACATTGATCTCTTTGATAGTAATGTTGGTTTTTATCCCTTTAGATATTTGGGGATACCAATGCACCATAGGCATCTCCTAAATATTGATTGAAGAAAAATAAAAGTTATCATGTTGGGAAGCTGAGCACCTTTCATATTGGGGAAGATTAGTCCTCTTGAATTCAATGATTAGCAGCCTACCATCATGATCTCCTTCTTTGGGGTAGCAAAAGGTGTACTTAAGAAGCTAGACTTCTATAGATTTAGATTCTATTGGCAAGGTGATTCAGATAAAGGGAAATATCGTCTAGCTCAGTGGGACGTCCTTTGCCGTCCTAAGGAGCAAGGTAATAGACCTTGTGATCCAAAACAAATGTTTATTAATAAAGTGGGTTATTAATTTTCGTAATACATTTTTAGATAATGGTAAAACCGTTCCCAGCCTTCACCTGTTTAGGGGTTATGGCCAGTAATTACAAAATGCAGCTCATCCGTATGCACACATATTTCAAAAGAAACTCTCGTGACACTTAAACATAGTTTAGATGGAACGCACATCAAGGACCAATCCTATTAGTAAATCTCCATCCATAGTGCACAAAACTCTGCACCGCCAACACTTCTAGTCGATGACATGCCTCCTGTATTACTTGTTTGGCTTCATCCTTCTTTTGTAATTGTGCCCAGAAGCGAAGCCAGTGTGTCCCTCTATATAGAACCTGCAAATAAGTTTTCATGGGTGATTTATCAAAAACAATGTCATTTCTGCTTAACCAAATAGCCCAGCAAAAAGCTGCTGCACCTACAAACAATTGCCTTTGTAATTGTGCCACCACCCCATGAAGCCAAGAACCAAACATATGGTTTATACTACGTGGTGGTAACAAATTAAAGGTATAATGGACTAGTCTCCAAAGAAATTTAGCATAATGGCAATCAAAAAACATATGTTGTATAGTTTCATCCCGAGAGCAGAAACTACACTTTTACTGCCATTCCAATTCCGTTTGGCTAAATTATCCTTGGTGAGAACTACTCCTTTATCTAAGTACCACAGGAAAAATTTTATTTTGAGAGGAATTTTTAACTTCCACAAAATCTTGTGTTGTATAATCTTGCCATTATTCAAGATATAATTATACATTGAATGTACAGTAAATAAACCATTGTTTGTTAGACTCCATCATAACCTATCATTAGTATTATTTAGTTGTACATGTGCAATACGACGGACTAGATCATACCAAAGTTGTAAATTTTCGTCTCGTAAAGCCCTTCTAAAAGAAATGTTTATAGGAATTCTATCAAAAACCGTGGCTACTGTGATATTCTTTTTCCTTGCAATATTATAAAGGGACGGATATTGATCCTTAAATGTGAAGCTCCCTGCCCATCTATCCTCCCGAACTTGACCTCATGGCCACTATTCAGTTGGAACGATCCTAATCCTAGGAACACCTGCTTCACTTTCATCAAACCCGACCAAAAAAGTGAGTCACCCGGTTTGCTCTCAACTTGTGTAAGTGTTTGGTTCCTCAAATATTTGTTTCTTAGCAACTGTTGCCATAACCCATCATCATTAATTAGTTTAAATAACCATTTACTAATGAGACATTGGTTTTGTACCTCAAGATTTTTAATTCCGAGGCCCCCAATTTCCATTGGTTGACAATCATTAATTTAATTTATCAAGGACACCCTTTGGGACCTCAAAGAAAGATAACATAAACATCGTTAGGCTTGTTAGTACTGAATTAATTAGAACCAAACGTCCACCCACCAACATATCTTTCCCTTTCGAACTACATAACTTCTTTTCAAACTTTTCTTTTATTACTTTCCAATCGCTATTACTTAGCTTCCTAAAATGCATTGGGATACTGAGGTACCTGAACGGGTAGTTTCCTGTTTGGCACCCAAAAAGCTGTGAATATTGACTTTCACATTCCTTAGCCTCACCAAAACAGAATAACTCGCTTTTATGGAAATTTATCTTTAGACCTGATAATTGTTCGAAAGCACACAATATGAGTTTCATATTAGTTGCTTTCAATATATCATGTTCCATAAAAAGTATTGTGTCTTCAGCATATTGTAATATAGATAAACCACCATCAACTAAATTTGGGACGACCTCGGCCACTTGACCATCATCTTTAGCCCGATTAATTAAAATGGCAAGCATATCTACTACAATATTAAAAAGCAACGGTGACAGAGGGTCACCCTATCGCAAGCCTTTTGAGGTTTGAAAGTTTATTCCTAAGCTTA
>JAUNZO010000886.1:0-27371 GCA_031894775.1 Chloris gayana | reverse complement strand
TGATGGCATTGAACTTTATTCTGGTCATTCTGCAATATTCAACACACAAGTATAGCAGACGGGGCAATGGGGCATCGACCTTCAGTTCGTCTGTTCGATGACGTATTTTTATTCAAAATGAATATTATATAAGTAAAGGATGTATAGACGTATGAAGTTTCAATGGGCTTGTAAAGACATCATTCAGGTATATTATCAGCCTAGGCATACATTGCCAAGAGACCAAACAATTGTAACCTACGTATAGCTTGTAGTGAGCCTAATCACGTGTTTAGGATAATTGGCCGCAGCTGGGCCGAGATGCACGTATGGCCTAGCTGGTGTGGGTTCTGGCCCATAACACATTCGCATGCAACCATTCTGCTGGGGATAAAATCACGTACGTAACAACACGAGATAAACATGAAGAGAGTTCAACCAAATAACGTGTTGGGAGGCTACTCGTACTGATCAGTGGGCCTTTCCAATATACCGGCCCTACAACTCAGCCAAGCGGCACGAGCACGACTATGGCGTGGCATGAGACGGAGCCCTGATCTCTGGAATCCAAATACAAAAGCAGCGGCGTTCCGCGTATCTAGCCAGCACCGAACGAATTCCTGGCGGCGCACATAGAAGGCTGCCTCCAACTCATTGCCCTAATCCCGGCCTATATAAAGAAGCAAAGGTTGTACGTGCTGGGGGTGTCCAAAAAAATCCACGCGACCACGCCGCCAGGCTACGCAGACTTCCTGCAACATCGCCAGGCCGCACGCACGCACCGCCGACGTTTGAGGCCCTCCTGCTACGCCGGAGGCTGATCAAGTGAAGATTAATCAAGACTTAATCAACGCCCGGCATCAGCACTGATGGACTCATCCAAGCTTGGCGTCATCTTTCCTGCGAACATGATTCAAGGTGAGCCGATGGTTTGATACAAAAGTCTCGAGTGCCAGTCTCATTGCATCAAGATTAGAGGAGTTTATGGTGGGAGTTTGAAGCGCCGTATGGCCTCCCATGATATGCCTCGTTGCACCAAGATCAAAGATGCGACCTATTATAGGAGTTTAAAGTGCCGTATGGCCTCCTATGATAACTTCTCATCTCCAAATCCTAAGATGTTCATGGTGGGAGTTTAAAGTGCCGTACG
The DNA here is from genome assembly GCA_031894775.1 of Chloris gayana. Lineage (NCBI taxonomy): Eukaryota > Viridiplantae > Streptophyta > Magnoliopsida > Poales > Poaceae > Chloris > Chloris gayana. Next base: position 26,242 of record JAUNZO010000886.1, on the reverse strand, counting down.
GCCTCCTATAAGCCATACATCTATCTCAACGATGCTTTTGAGAGACGACCGACCAAGACGGGAGATTGAAGTGCCGGATGGCCTCCCATGATTGTTTCCATAGTTATGACGCCGAAAGGCTCGACAATTTATAAAGACGGGAGATTGAAGTACCGAATGGCCTCCCATGATTGTTTCCATAGTTATGACGCCGAAAGGCTCGACAATTTATAAAGACGGGAGATTGAAGTGCCGAATGGCCTCCCATGATTATTTTCATATTTAGTGACGCCGAAAGGTTCGACAAAATGCTGCTTACTTCATACGTGAGAACAAAGTTTACATGTCCTACACACTCGCTAAATTTTGGTTATGTATTGACAAGATAAAAGTCATACTCGCACCGACATGTCCTTCCTAGACGGATCGAACATATTGTTGTCGGGTACCGACGAGGCAAATGCGACCTTTTCGTTCGAGTTAATGAAGATTGGCGTATACATGACTGGGCACCGACGAGGCGAAAGTCATCCCCTTCATTAACATCTACACCGTTTATATTCGACGTGACGATGGTGCAGTTTGTGACTGAGTTTTGGCCATGCAAAAGCCATCCTCATCATGTGCATCTCCACATGTAGCTTGTATATGAATGAGCTACAGTTTTATATGAAGACACGACCATTATGCGCAGCTTAATCGGAGGTGTTCAATAGACTCGCTCTATAGATGTAATTAACCGGCCGTGCCCTATAAGGCCCCGGGAATCGGCGAACTACGCAATCTCTCCAGTTAGATATCTCCTTAAGCAATGACGCAGAAGACGAAGGAAGACAAAATCATGTGAGCTATGTATTTTGTAATATGATTATTAATGAAATATATGGTTCCTAGCTACACGTTTTGTATATGTACTTTCAGTGTTTTGTCTTCATTTTCTTTTCACGAACAAAATGGCACGCCCGGTGGGACCCGATTCTCCTCCCATCTTCGCTGCGCTCCAATGGTCGTCATAATATTCTTCAAGGCTTACGCATCCTTAAATTGACTTGGATGATGATACTAGCTGAGACATGATTAAAAAGGCTTGGCGAAAGTCAACCCTGCATGCTGCGTTGCTATGAAAGATGGCTCCACATGCAACGTATTCATAGAGAGAGTTGACTTACCGTGAAGTTCTCCAATAATACATGCTCAACTGCCACACCATGGAGATGGAAAATTCCTTACGTGTGTTGGCACTAAAAGAAAATGAGGAAGTTGTGCGCCATTATCTTTTAGTGGGCATAATACTTCTGTTATGAGTTAAAAAAAAAAGGAACAGGAAGCAATAAACCCTGCCTAATTGTGTCGTGGTGTATACCACCTTGTTATTTTATACTTGACATGAGTGATTTAAAATACGTATGAATTCAGTCTAATTTATACGATGAACTGATTGAAGGATTCCCTCACGCAGGAGAGTCCTTCCCCGCCATCTCCGGTGATGAAGCCATGAAGTTTGGTGCTGCTCCTTGCTTGTTCCACTTCGGGACAATGCCGCCCGTCGCAGTTCTCGAGTATGAAGGCAAGACCTACTACCATCATACTCGAAGACCCCGTCCGACCTCGCGTCCAAACAGATGAACCTGCAAAGGCGAGAGAGCAAAGGAAGGTGGCTATTTCGGAGGCTCGTGAACTTCTGAAGAATCCGGAGAAGACCCCAGCTGTGAAGATGGACGCTACCGAAGTCCTGGATAAGCTTCACAACGCCGCCTACAAGTTGACCTTGTCGGTGCTTAAAGCCCGATCTGGGGGCAATGCTAATACCCTCCGTAATTATAGGAGGAAGAGAAGCCAAATAAAGAAGCTGCATGATGCATTGAGTGAGTATGCTGCTCAAGAAGCATCAACCGAAGAATCATATGATTATTCAGACCCTGTGACTACTCCATACGTGTTGTCCCTAAAGGAACGACGTTCTCATGAATTAAAGAAGCGCATAAGGGAAGCCATAATGAACGAGTTTTGGACCCGCACTCTAAAACGTCCGGCTCGCTTCCCAGTGCTGCAACTCGTCTCGTGTCGGATGGGCGCAACTGGTTCCAACCTGCCGTGTTAGTATCAGTCAATCACATTACGACTGGTGATAACACGGAGAAGAATAAGTTTGCGGCACTTCCTAATGAAGTCCCGGCACCTCATACCAATCAGCTTCAACATCGGTTCCAACGGTTGCAAGCTCAAATGAGAGTACTTGAGCAACAACTCCAAGGTCGTGAGACTACAACACGAGCTGGGGGCAGGTCGAGTTATCCCTCCCCTACTCGTAGGCCTGAACCATATGTACGGGCTGGGGGCAGGTCCACATACCGAGCCCAAGGCCATTATAACTACGAGGCTGAATCATCTAGCCGAGCCGGTGAGAGGCATCATACCTCAAGCTATCGGCCTCAATATGACCGAAGAACTCTCTCCCCTAGGAGAGACTCCCCACACAGTTCCTCTAGTAGGCAAAGGCAGCCGTTGTCGCCGCCACGCTTTACTCCCCGAGTACGTAGAGAATGGCGGCCGGTCTCGCCAAATCAAGAACGACACCGTTACGGTGGTGACCACCAGGAGCGCCCTGTGGCTCCATCATCTGCAGGTCCGAGACAAGAAGTCCATGGACTACCCCCATCGCAACACGCACAACACCCAATAGGTGTACCAGCTCAGGGTGCACTGTAACAGCCCGGTTTGTAAACAAGTACTTCATGTATTAAAATCTCCGAAATCAAATGAGTTTGAATTTGAATCGAATGAAAGCCGAACGAATTTAATTCGCAACGGTTTGATTTAAATTCCTGGCGTCATGGGCCGAATCCTCGCCGGCCTTGTTTCTTTCCCTTCTCCCACGAAGCCCGGTCCGGCCCAACCCAACCCGAACAGGACGTCATCTTCCTCCTTCTTCCCTTTCCGGCTCGGACCCGACCGCCGTGGACGCCGCAGCTGCCGCCACCTCGGACGCGCGTCGCGTAGCGACCCCAAAGCGCACCTGCTCCCTCCCCTTTCGGTCTCCTACAAAACCCCCAAGCCGCCGCCGCCTCCCCATTCTTTCTCCAAACCCTAACCCGCCGCCGCTGCGGTTTTCACCGTCGCCATGGGTGGAGTCCCGAGTCCTAGCTGCGCGTACTACCTCCCGTGCTCGGCGTGAGACGTAGAGTCCGCCGGTGCTCTTGGATTCGCGGGAGGAGCCCTAGCGAAGAGGAGCGACGAGCTCGAAACTTCCCGCGGCCGTCTTCTCCGGCGCCGTCCGTCCGCCACGGTGAGGCGCATCTTCTCGCTCCGTCTCGTCTTCAATTCCTCTTCGATCGCCGTGTAAGCTCGAGCTAACCCCACCGCATTTCCCTTTTTAGCCCCGGGAACGAGAGTCCGCGCGGTCACCGCCCCGTCCGTCGTGCGTTCGCGTCCGCCATCATCGGAATCTCGTCGCCGGTCGCCGTCAAGCCGCCCCCTTCCCTTCTCAACCGCGCGCGAGGTCCCCGGTGAGTTACCGCACCTCCGCCCCCTCTTTCCCCTCCCGATTCATATCGAATCGACCCTCCTCGTCGGCTTCCGCCGCCGCCCTTCCATGGACGCCGGTGAGCTCGTCGTTAGAGGCGAGCTCAAGCTTTCTCTATCGATCGTATAGTTTCCCCTTGTTCCTCCGTAGCTCATGCGCGCGTAGTTTTTGAGAAAAGGTGGCTGTTTGGTAGCCCGCGCGTGAGCCGCCATGGCCGCCGCCGCGGTTCTCACCGCCGGCGGGTCTCCGACCGTCGATTCGGGTCAACAAGGGTCCGGTGTTATTCCTTGCAACATGAGCTTCCACCTGGTATGTTTAAAGCGGAGAAATTCGCACCTGTGTTGTTTCCCCTTGTGCCGCCGCCGCCGTGAGAGCTCCGACGAGCTCATGCCGACGCTCCGTCGCGAGCCGGTCCTCGCGACCGGCCCCGACGGGTGCGCGAGGTGGAGGGAGTGTCTTGGTGCCCTTGGCCCCACCGCCGGCGAGCCGTAGCGCCGGAAGCTTGTAGTCCGGCAGGGAGAACGGAGGCGCTCGGCGGCACCGCCGGCTCCGGTGGCGCCGATGTGGCGCCGACAGGTGCCACTTGGTCCGTTTTCTCGCCGATGTGGCGCCACGTGTTAAGGGTGTGTGCAGAGGTGGCTCGAGGTGTCGTCATGCGTGGCGACAACGTGGCGACCACGTGGCGTAAGAGTTGCCACGTGGTGCCGACTCATAGAGGTTCCGGTCCGCGTGGCGCCGGCGTGGCGACTACGTGGTCTTGACGTGGCGCCCACGTGTCAAAGAATATTCCGGGGAATATTCCATTTCTATTTATTGGATTTTCCTGAATTTCCATAATTCATTTATCTTTGGAAATTCATATCTTTTTCCCGGAGACTCGTAAAAATACGCGGTCGGTTGCGTTGGACTCGTAGCGACGTTCTCTACGCGTTAGTGTAGCTTTTGGTCATGTTCTAGTGCCGTAGTTTCCGTCGTTATTTCCGTATTATTTCCTTTTGTCTCGATAAGCGTGCCTAACCCTCGTTTCGCGATCTATCCGTCGGAGGGTGCCGAGGAGTTCCCGTCCGAGCCGCAGCTTGAGGAGTTTCCGCCGGAGCAGCCGTACGAGTACCCCGACCCGACTCGGGAGCGGCCCTATCCGAGCAAGCCGCAATCCTTGACCACTCTTGATCCTATTTAGTACTTGCATTAAATTGGACCATGCATGATTAATGGTTACTTGCACTTGTAGTTTACCTATGCCATACTATGCTATCCTTGCCACCGTTTGCCATAGGTTGTTCTACTCGTTACTCGCATGCTTAGTACTTGCTTAGTTGCTTAATTGAACCCCATGATGACTATACATGTTTTTGTGTAAAATAAATTGTAGGTGTTTCTTAGGTGTCGAGTTTCGTACTAGATACCCCGTAGGGCCTTTTGCGGGGGCGAGTGTGCAGGTGGTTAGGTGCTCGGGAGACTTCGGGGAGTCTCTACTTGGAGAGTACCTGTTGCGGGTACAGCTTGTGTAGGGGTCTTGGGCTATGGGACCCCTGTTGTGGTGACACTCGTTGAGACCGTTGTTGTTGAGGAGAGGGATGGTGACTCGCCCCGGCAGCTTAAGGACCGGTTCTTGTGCGTATGCCTCTCTTGGTCTTACTAGCATACCACGTGACTTGTATGGGCGGATCGGATCATGATACTTAGCGGAGGAATGGGTGGCCCGCCGTGGTGTAGAGATTAGTGGTAGTGGGTGTTGGAGCGTTTGTCTCGACCCACGAGCAGAGGATATCCCACCTGGCCCGTGGTACGCCTTGTCACACCCTTCAGGACCTTCTTTTCCTATGTTGTGGTTAGAGGATCCCGGACTCGAGGGACTGGCGCCACCCATTCGATGCTTTGAGGAGTGATCTTGTGAGTGTTGCTTTGCTTGGGCCACGACGGTGGTCTTTTGTTTGAGTACCTCTTCACGTGGGTACAGCTTGCTTACTCTCTGCAGAGATATATAAATCTATACGTATAGTCTAGCCCAAAGTATGGGCACTACCGAGAGAAATCCACTTGATTAGCATTTACTACTTCTCCCCTCCGATAGGTGTTTTACTTCCGGCTTCGAGCCGTGGTCCCGTGGAGGTGTGCGGGACATAAAACTTGACCCTTGCAGGATTGTGTTGTTTCCTGCAATGCCACTTATAAAATTTGACTAATAATAAAATATGATTCACATAGACTTGAGAATTAATGCTTTAGGTGCTAGCCCTTGCCTTTCCTTGAACTATCCCAACATGCATACATTGTTGCTAGGTAGTTTGCGGTTTGCTCGAGTACGCGTAGTACTCACGGCTTTCCCCACTATGTTTTTCGACGCCGTTGCCGAGGAGCCGGCCGAGCCGCTTGAGCGAGCCGACGAGGAGGAGTGACGGTCTCGCCTACACTCGAGTTGCTTGTGGGTATGGACTTCACTACGGATCTTCACCGGAGATGCTTCCGCTTCGCTTCCGCTTTGATTTCGCTTCGCTAGACTTCTACTATGATTTCGCGATGGCCTCGCGTGCCACGCTCTTGTACTCTTGAGATTGAGACTTATGCATTCTAATAATGTACTTGGAGAATCTATTATCTTGCCTTGTTATTTCCTTTAATTTATGGTTTTACCTGTACTAACTTGTGTCGGATGTACGTGCCACACTCCTGGGAGTGGCAATGAGGTACAAAGGGTTCGGATTTCACGTTGGTGAAATTCGGGTCCCTCACATGCACCTTCCTTGGGTCCTCAAGATAATCCGCCGTTGCTACCTACCCCAGCAATTACGTCAACAGTTCATCCCGCTGCGTTAGCAAACAAGCGCAAGCGTGATAATCGGCGAAGCAATCGACGCGCCATGTACGAAGAATTACAAGAATTGGTGTTGAGCCATGTGCATGTTCGGGTACGACCGGAAGGCCAGGTCCATCCATTTTATGACAAAATAACATTGCGTCTCTCCCCCACCATAAAAGAAAATGAGAGGTATAGGTATTTGGTGGAACGCCTTGTACCTAAGCCTCGAAATTTCCAAGAAAATACACAGCAAGCGACATCGCAAGATGAAGTTGGAGCTGCTAAACAAGAGGTTACCATGGAAATTGCTCCTGAAAAGGTGACGAAAACTACGCCACAAGCTTTGACTTCTGTGAAGGAGGATGAGCCTCCCGAAGTCCAGCCTAATAATTTCCCACTAGCGAATGGACAAGAGAATGAAGAGGCATCCCGGAATGCAAGCGAGGGGCAGTTCACTACGTCTCCTGCCCAAAAAGATGACGTGGAGATGAATGATGCTAATGATAACGATACGGTTATATGTGGTACTCTGTCAACCCTTTCTCCCGGTGAAGGAAAGAGGTCTAATTGGGTGCCGCCACCGGTTTCTCATGATTTTTCTTATCCCTCCGATGAAGAAATACTCCCTAATCCCAAGGCAAATTTCTCCAAACGAGGACTACTTCCTAATCTAGAGAGGGTCTCGTGATTGGTTTAAACGACCTAATGAGCAAGATGAGGGACACAAACAACGGGCATCTTCGTCTACTCCATGCCTCCCCATCACATCAAAGAAATCTACGGCTCGAGGTAAATCTCCATACGATGGTTTATCACCTCGCCCATACATTAATTTGGAGTCAAGGCTCCCACAAGACTCCGCTTCATTGCAAAATGTTGCACGACGTGCAGGTGTTGACACACGTTTGAAGTCGATAGCCTCAAAAAGAGTGGCAGGAACTCCACCTCTCACCGATCTTGAAGAGTCCGATGAAGAAGAGTCGGATGGAGATTCTAGTGCATCACTAGAGGAACATCCCGATTCCCCTCACTACTACGGCCTTGCGCACTCTATAGTGTCGGATAATGATACTCGAAGAAGACAACCTAAATGATGCATCTGCTCATATGACCAATCAAGATGCTCACGGTGGCAAGCAAGGTGAAGATATTCCTGGAGTATCGGGAACGAAGGATGCAATGGAGCAGAAACTCCTACAACAACAACAACAAATAGACCACATCGCTGCACAAGTCAATCAACTTGTTGAGATTTTTAAAGGTGCAGCGGGTGGCATCCCCAACATACCTACGGCGGAGGGGGACCCTCAATTGGAAGAGTTGGAAAATGATCCAAACTTAAATAGAACAGGGGGCAATCTCCTAATATTTCCAAATCAGCACACGACGGCGAACAATGTTGGGCCTTCCCCAAACACATTGAAAGGTTATCAAGATATTATTGATCACCTAGTTGATAGGAAGATGAAACAAATGAATATTAATCAGAGGCCCGCAAACTTTTGAAAGTGAGCTCGATAAGCCATATGAAGCATGGCATGATTTAGTGCCCTTCCCATCGGGATGGCACCCACCGAAGTTCCGCCTGTTTGATGGTACCGGTGACGCAAGAGAACATTTGGCATATTTTGTGGCCATGTGCGGTGATACAGCTCGCATCCCTTCTCTTTTATTACGACAATTCTCCGGCTCATTGATCGGTGCAGCCTTTCATTGGTACGATCGCTTGCCGGTTGGCTCCATACCCGATCGGAAAACAATGAAAGAGTTGTTTAATTCTCATTTTGTGTCTATGAAGAAGGACTTCTCCATTGTTGAGTTGATGCAAGTGAGGCAAAAACGAGATGAGAAGATCGATGACTACGTGCTTCGCTTCCGTAACAGCTACGTCCGACTCGAACGCGAGATGCATCCACAAGAGGCTGTTAGTATGTGCATCCATGGCATGCAACAACATTGGTCGCTTGAGGTATCACGACGCGAACCAAAAGATTTTAGCTCTCTTAGCTCGGCGGTGGCTGCAACCAAGATAGAGTTTGAGAAGTCCCCGCAAATAATGGAACTTTACAAAAATGCTAGCATCTCCGACAACACAAAGAGGTTCAACACTACAACGAAGCCAAATAACAATAATAATAGCAAGCCCAAGACGACTGAAGCAAACACGACGAGAGTGGGTTCCTCCACACAACAAAACAACGTACCTATTTTAGGTGCAAGAAGTGAAGCTTCGGGAAATAGGCAACGCCCCTCAATGCAAGAGTTGCTTAAAAAGCAATATATCTTTAAAAGAGCGATGGTTAAAGGCTTCTTTAATCAGGTGGTGGAACATAATCATATGAAATTGCCGAGCCTAGAAGACCCGATCAAGTTGGCATGACCGACAATCCCCTTTACTGCCCATATCATCGTTATGTTGGGCATGTTATCGAGGATTGTGTCGTTTTTAAAGAATGGCTACAACGAGCCATCGATGAGAAAAGGTTGGCACTCCAGCCCGATGCTCGTTAATCCAGATTTTCATGCCGTCAACATGGTAACCATCACACCATGTTCTCGGAACTCCATTGAAGAAGAGGGAGAGTGGGTCCCATTATCGAAGTGGAGCAAGAATTCACTAATGGGCAGCTTTACGAAGACACTCTAATGACCAATGCTAATCAATGGCACACGGTCGGACGTCATAGGCCACCGACAAGAGGGTTTCGACAACATGAAACTAGGCATGCTCCGACATATGCTAGAGATTTTATGCCAAATAGGCAGTATAATCCAAGTCGACGTCGGTTACCACAAAGATTCGTCCCTAGGTATGAAGGAGATGAACAATTTCCACGACCTGGCCGAGCTCTTCCAACACTCGCACAATACATGCCTCGGAACCGGGGGCAACGGCTTCAAGAAAAAGAGGATTCAAGAGAGGAGTGCAATGTAATCCTCCAATATAAAGATCAAACGAGCTACGGCTCGATGGAGAGTTAACCCCTTTAGAGGTCGAGACATTCCAAGCGAGATACCTCCTCATCTAATTTAAAGAAGGAGGAGGTTAATATGAATCTACGAAGCGGTAAGGCCTTGCCGAGAAATTTTGAAGACTCAACCGCAGAAGAATTCAAAAGATAAAGAAGCGCACGTGATGGCGAATTCTCAAGGTGATGCAGGAATCCCACCGGTGGGTAACGGTGATACTCTACCAAAAGTGGATTATAACGTGGTCGCACACCTAAAGCGCATTCCTGCGTTGTTAAGTGTATACGACGCTCTTCGTTAGTCCCCGAGCTTCGTCAAGCGCTCATTGAAGCATTACAAAAGCCGAAGTATATGAGATAGACATGGCAAAACATAATTTGCTATGTAACTCATTGGATGCTAATCAAATCACATTCTCCGAGGAAGATAAAGTAGTGGAATACGATGATCATAATCGTCCACTCTACATAGAAGGAAACATTGCCGCTGCTCACTTGCGGCGTATACTTATCGATCCAGGATCCGCGGTGAACATCTTGCCAGTCCGAAGTCTTACAAGGGCGGGATTCACTGTAGAGGACCTCGATCCTACTGAAGTGGTGATTTGTGGGTTTAACAATCAAGGGACATCCGCCCTTGGCTCCATTACCGTGAAGATACAAATGTCAACATTCAGCTTCAAGGCACGATTCTTTGTCATTGATTCAAATACATCATACTCCGCACTCTTGGGTCGACCATGGATACATAAGTATCACGTAGTCCCCTCGACGCTACATCAATGTTTAAAGTTCCTTGATAGTAGAGGTGAACAACACCGGATAGCGGCTAATCCCACGCCCTACACCATTCATGAGTCAAATCATGCCGATGCGAAATATTATTTCTCGAGCAGCGAGTCATATGTTGAACAAGGGCGAGGCACACCACCTGCCGATGTTATCATCACTTCAGCCTCCACACCATCATCAGATTTGGATGGTCTTTTTAGACCCCATTCGGCTAGGCGAGGCCGAAAGAAGGAGGAACAAAAGCGACGTGGGAGGCCATCGGCGGCGATTACCCGTAATGCCACCCCATCAAGTGACCAAGGAACGTCTACGTCTTCGTCCTCTGCTGCTACAACACCTCTTCTATTATTAGGGGCGGGAGTTCCATCTTCTGCCCCGATTTTATTAAGGTCTGTTATTACGGAACCCACAGAAAAATTAGGGATACCTGTACTAGCGTCTTCCCCAAATGATGACCTAACAATTTCAAATTCTACAGGTGCTCGGAGAGCTCCTAAGCTCCTCACGTCCAATAATAATCCGCCACGGCCCCTCATGCTACAATCTACTACGAGCTCGGACCAAGAAGATAAAACCCTTCCTGAAGGAAACGTTCGGAAGAGGGTTGCTGAAATTGAAGAATTGAAAGGGAAGGCGCTTGCACAACCGCCATCCATGTACACGTCCATAGCAGCACCACTAGAGGTGTGGGTAGTTCAAGAGCCCAATAGCTACTCATATCCGACGATTTTTTATAAAGCCCCAAAGGTATTGCCTTGTGACTGTGTCATTAGGTTACCTACATTTGATATTCGTGCCGATGAGGCAGATGAATACTATTAGAGCTGACCCAAAGTTAGCTAATTTGCTACAAAAGTCTGGAATTAAACTCCAACGCAATTACAGGTTACCATCCCCTCCAGCTGTCTGTGAGGAGTGGTGGGAACAAGCTGAAAGGCTAATAAGAAGAACAAACAGAAAGAACAAGAAGAAGGCTCAACCAAAGTACGGATTGGGCTATGTTCATCATGACTCTTCTACCAGTGAAGATGATGAATTCAACAACTCACGACGAGTGATGTGTCGTATGACTTGTGTCGTCTCAAATGAACAAGACGGAGAGAGTTCGAATGCTAATGAAGAGAGTAATGCTCCGTATCCAGCTTTGTATCAACCGCGTTCCTTTTACGCTGCAGCCAATGCACGTCATGGAATGAGGGATGAACAGTACCTCATGTCACGAGTGCACGAAGCTATGACTATTGGGGAACAAGGCGAAGTGCTTGATGCTGCTCCTGCACCTCCACAATTAGAGGATGGCGGTCAGCTCACAATTGATGAACTTGTTGAGATCAACCTGGGAACCGAGGAAGATCCACGTGTTACCTTTGTAAGTGCAAGCCTTACACCCGAGGAGCGGGAAGATTATCGTGAATTTCTTATGGAATTCCGGGATTGTTTTGCTTGGTCATATAAAGAAATGCCCGGGTTTGACCCCTCCGTTGCTACACATAAGCTCTCAATTGACCCAATGTTTCGGCCGGTAAAGCAACAACCACGTCGCTTCCGGGCTGAACTACAAGATGATATTATTGCTGAAGTAGACAAGCTAATTGCTGCTGATTTCATCAAGGAAATTCAATATCCTCGATGGCTGGCTAATATTGTGCCCACATTGAAGAAAGGTGGCCAATTAAGAATATGTGTGGACTTTCGCGACCTAAATCGCGCTTGCCCTAAAGATGATTTTCCTATACCCATCACGGAGATGGTGGTTGACTCTACTACAGGGTATGGTGCCTTGTCCTTCATGGACGGGTTTTACGGGTATAACCAAATCAAGATGAATGAGCAGGATGCCATGGACACCGCATTCCGCACTCCTAAGGGAAATTTTTATTATACAGTCATGCCATTTGGGCTCAAGAATGCTGGTGCAACATACCAACGTGCTATGAGTATAGTGCTTGATGATCTGATTCATCAATCGGTGGAGTGCTACATTGATGACATAGTGGTGAAGACAAAAGAACGTCGTGACCATCAAGAGGATCTTCATGTTGTCTTTAATAGACTGCAAAAGCATCAATTAAAGATGAACCCATTAAAATGTGCCTTTGCTGTTAAATCAGGTGTGTTTTTAGGCTTCATTGTTCATAATAGAGGCATTGAAATACAACCTAAGAAAATAAAGGCAATACTTAAAATGCCTCCTCCTCGAATTTAAGCAAGCTTAAATCGTTGTAGGGACATCTAGCCTATATACGACGTTTCATATCCAACCTCTCTGGACGCACTCAACCATTCACAAGGTTAATGAGAAAAGGTGTACCATTTCATTGGGATGAACAATGCCAAAATGCACTTGATAGCTTAAAAAGGTACCTCCTTAATCCTCCAGTTTTGGCAGCACCTATCAAAGGTCGCCCTCTTATTCTTTACATCGCAACGCAGCCGGCTTCCATTGGCGCGCTTCTCGCACAACATAATGATGAAGGCAAGGAAGTGGCTTGTTACTACTTAAGCCGCACCTTGGTGGGAGCTGAAAACAATTACTCTCCAATAGAGAAATTGTGCTTGGCACTTGTTTTTTCTTTGAAGAAGTTGCGCCATTACATGCTAGCGCATCAAATTCAACTAATAGCAAGAAGCAGACCCGGTAAGGTACGTGCTTGAATCAACCAGCCCTCATGGGACGCCTTGGCAAATGGGCTGTAATTATGATGGAATTTGATATTACTTATGTTCCACAAAAAGCAATTAAAGGCCAAGCTTTGGCTGACTTTCTAGCTGCTCATCCTGTTCCAGGATGATTCCCCTTTAGTGGTGGACTTACCCGATGAAGATGTGTTTACAACCGACGTCGAGTCTCCTTGGGAACTTTATTTTGATGGAGCATCTCGCACGGAGACCGCCCCGGATGGCACGCAAAGGAGAAGAGCTGGCGCGGGGTTAGTATTCAAGACTCCGCGAGCTGAAACAATCTACCATTCCTTCTCTCTTCTCAAGGAGGAGTGTTCAAATAATGAAGCTGAATATGAGGCCCTCATTTTTGGTCTCCTTCCGGCACTTTCCATGGACATTCGGAATTTGCTAGCATATGGTGATTCTCAACTCATCATTCGACAAATTAATGATATATATGAGGTGCGTAAGCCTGAGTTGGTTCCATACTACAATGCAGTCAAACGGCTCATGCAAATGTTTAATCATATTCAGATATCTCACATTCCACGAGAAAAAATTCTTCTGCTGATGCTTTGGCTAAACTTGCAGCAGCGCTAGTGCTCCCAAATATGGAGCCCGCTCAAATAAAAATTGAAGAAAGGTGGCTTCTTCCCGCCGTGTTGGATCTTGTCCCGGAGGAACACGAAGTCGACCATGCCTTGGTCATGACGGTTGAAGAAGATGATTGGCGTAAACCATTCATTGAATATTTCAATCACGGTACACTTCCCGATGATCCAGCGAGAAAGGCGACGTCTTCAACAACGCCTTCCATCATATATTTATAAAGCTGGAACATTGTATCGACGATTTTTTGGTCGAGAGATGCTTCTGCGATGTGTCTCAAGCAAAGAAGCCAATCAAATACTACAAGAAAGGCACAATGGTGTGTGTGGTGGCCATCAAAGCGGTGTAAAAATGTATCATAGTATAAAATTAATGGGCTATTATTGGCCAACAATTATGACAGACTGCCTCAAATGTGCGAGGTCTTGCCATAGTTGTCAAATTCATGATAATTTTAAGCATTTACCTCCGGTTCCCCTACATCCTACGGTCCCATCATGGCCATTTGATGCTTGGGGAATTGATGTTATTGGCTCCATTGAACCTCCCTCATCCAGGGGGCATCACTTCATTCTTGCAGCCACTGACTATTTTTCTAAGTGGGCTGAAGCTATACCACTACGAGAGGTGAAGTCCGATAATGTTATTAACTTTTTAGAGCGACATATCATATATCGCTTCGAGTCCCACGCCGCATTACCTCCGACAATGCCAAAGCTTTCAAATCCAACAAAATGCAAAGGTTTATTGCAAAATATAAAATCACGTGGAACTATTCCACTGGTTACTATCCTCAAGCAAATGGACTAGCTGAAGTGTTCAATAAGACGCTTGGCAAAATACTTAAAAAGACGGTCGCAAAAAATAAAAGAGATTGACATGATCGCTTGTTCGAAGCGTTATGGGCATATCGCATCACCATTCGTACCCCAACACAAGCTACCCCTTACTCTCTTGTTTATGGGAGTGAAGCAGTATTGCCTCTCGAAGTGCAACTACCCTCGTTACGGGTTGCCGTTCATGAGGAAATTACAAAAGATGAGCAAATTCAACTTCGATTCCAAGAGCTCGACGCTATGGAAGAAGGCCGCCTTAAGGCTGTTCAAAATATAGAGCTATATCGTCAAAACATGGTGAGAGCTTATGATAAACTTGTTAAGCAACGAGTGTTCCGTAAAGGCGAACTCGTTCTTGTTCTTCGACGCCCCATTGTCGTCACACACGACAAAAGGGAAATTCGAGCCAAAATGGGAGGGGCCGTTTGTTATTGAACAAGTGTATGACGGAGGTGCCTATCAACTCGTTGATCAACAGGGTTTCCGTCCCATGCCGCCTATTAATGGGAGATACCTAAAGAAGTATTTTGCTTGACCTTGTGTCATCAAAACTTCTCGCTCTTGCCTCTTCCCCTTATTTTTTTCTCTTTTTATTCCCTATTTTTTTTAAAAAATTATTAAAAAAAACTTGGACTCAATTGTCCCACATTGAAAAGGCTTTCTCACAATGTTATCAAGCTAGTTGTCGGTTGGTTGTCGGTAGAGGATATGACCCTTGACAGGGAATGTCCTAACTAATTTGACTTGTGCCGAAGCGATCTCAACACAATGCACGTGATCTGCACCAACAATGGATGAAAGGGGCTAGTTGAATTCTGATCCAAGTTGGCCCTGGAAGTTGTGGGGTTGGTATGCCTTCTATTTACATCCAAGTACAAGGGAGATGTCAAAACCTCAAGGGAAAACTATAGGAAAAGAGCATGAAAGGGCTACCTAGCTTGACAAAAGTCTAGTTTAGTGTGAAGCCACATGCCACCCTTTTGAGGTCATAACAAGGGTCCAATAAATAAATAAGCCTGCGAGGATTATTAGTCACTAAAGGTGGATGTTACCCTCCAAATTCAAAAGAGGTCCACTCAAGTGAAGAGACAATCAAAATCAAGATGGATACCAATGAAGTAGTCCCTCAACATTAAGTCTCTAAGAGTGAAGCAAATGATGTAAGGGCCCGAATCAATCGAAGGTCAAGTGTCAATGACCGAGAAGGCGGAGGGTAGCTATTCACCATCCTCGACCAAAAGTAATGGCAAAATAGCACCTTGACAATATCCCAAAAAACCTTTCCTCAATACCATAGCCATATCCCTCATTTCTCGCTGGGTGGAGGTAGAAGGCATGAGGCACATGACTCGAAGGGAGATTTGGTAACGGTTCTCCTAGCCCCTAGAGGTCCTAACGAAGTGTTGATCCTCCATACACCGATAACACGAGGGAGCAGATGCACAAGTCAAAATTGGGTTGACAATCTGGATGCAAAGTAAAACTTATCCTCTAGTGATGATCACTGTCAGCTACCACATAGCTTGATGACTAGAGGGAAAGCCAACATATTGTTTTTTTTTAAAAAAAGTAATCAACACATCCGTTATACTTTTATCATGCTTATTCCTCCAATACGAGAGTCGGAATGTGCATGTTCTCTAAGGAGAGTGAAAAGAAAAATCATCAAAGGTTTTTCTTTCTTTCTTTTTCCTTTCTTCTTTTTGAAAGAGAGAAAGTTGAGTCGAGCCACTAAACGACATGCACTCACCGTTTGTGTCAAGTGCACTATAATATCGTTGTAGGAATCTTTCCCTTACTGGTGGAAGAGGCGTGTTCATGGTGTTTCGGACACGCATATATATATATATTTCTACATGGAAGCAATGAAGCAGGCCAGTGCGATGACTGTGGATCTTGTGGAAGACGTCGAAGATTAATGGTTGGCACCGTTACCGTATATGGTCGCATTCGTCTCGATGTGAAGTTCTCATTGGCCGGCACTAATCTGTTTAGTCACAATGAAACTAATTATTGTATGCCTAAAAACCGGTGTAACATTTGCGGCATGATTTTCATGCTACATTTATCATACGTTTTGGTTGGTCATGCAAGTGCTGACTGAAACTTATCAATACTATTGGAATTGTGGCATGGTTTTTACGCTACATTATCCTGTGTTTTAGTTGGTCATGCAAGTACCAATTGGAACTTACCTTTTATATTGGAATTGTGGCATGGTTTTTACGCTACATTATCCTGTGTTTTAGTTGGTCATGCGAGCACCGACTGAAATTTATCTCCTTTTATTGGGATTGTGGCATGGTTTTTACGCTACATTTATCCCGTATTTTAATCAAAGTGATGGCATGTTCTTTCGCTACAACATCTTATTTCTTTCATTAACCTTTGGATTTTAGTAAGTGGGATTCACAATATGTTCTTTCGTTGTGACTTCTTTCCTTATCAAATTCTGAGATGCCCAAGAGGTTGCTGACGGTATCTCAGCAAAGAGAAAATTAAAAAAAAATGTTGTGCACGTCTGAGAGAGCTCACAACTCGTTAACAGCCATGATGTATTAGCCACGGATGCTAGCACGATCCCAGTTACACACGCACACATAAAAAAAAAGTGATCATGAGTAATCCACTCCTTCACCAAGTCAGGTTCCATTGCTTGGAATTCAAACACGACATGTTCGGGGGCATCTGTTTGACGATGCTGCATACATATTCATCAAGGAAAAAAAAAAGGGAGGCATCTGTTTGACGATGATGCATGCATGTTCGTCAAGGAAAAGAATAAAAAAAGGGGACACACTATTACTCGCTATGATAATAAGATATCTTGGTCTGTTTGTAATAAGTAAACCAGGCATCGAAGTTCAAAAAAAATATAGGCACCTCTGCAACTGATAAATAATTCACCTAGGCTAAAAAAAGAATAGAAGAACTAAAATATCCATCATGACTCGAATGTACATGATGCAAAGAAATCAAGCAAAGAGCGAACATGTTTAGTGAGTCCCTCATCGTCCTGGTCATGTAATTGAGCAATAGCCTCTTCAATATTCTGGAGTTGCTTTTGATTCTGGACAGAAGTGGCTTCCAGCTCAGATGCTAATACAACAGTCTTTGCCAATCGATCTTTGTGTTGAGACAATCGACGAGATGCCTCCTCCTTCTTAAGAACCTCCTGAGCATGACGGTCGTCAACCTCCTCGAGTTGGGCAGTCAGTTTTGCTATTTGTGCTCGCAACGCCTGACCATCTGACGAGTGCTTCTGTAGCATTTCATCATGAGAGGTGAGTTGCTTTTCAAGGTCTTCAGTGATTTGAATCATCAAGGAGTGCTTGGCAGCTACAGAATGGCTGGAAGTCTTGATGGTGTCAACATGCTGGTTTATTTGGTCACGCTTTGCAAGAAGATTTGCAGCTAATGAGACCGGTTCCTTGGAAAGGGCCCTTCTCAGAGCGTTGAATCCATCTATCAACCTCTGTATCTCAGGGGACGGTTGTTTGAACCATTCACCCCAAAGCTTCACATTGGCATCTATCTCCGAGATCACATCGTCTTTATTAAAGGGGCGTGTACGAAGCTTACACTGAAAACGATCAAGGTCTTGCCGGGCGTAATCTAGAAAACGCGCTGATAAGACGTCTGCGCCCTTTGGAAGGCACACATGTTGTTCCGCGTCAAACCCTCCATCGACATGCTCCTCCGCGACCCGGCCTGTTGTGTTTACCCTCGTCTTGAGCAGGCTGACCACTTGCTCAATTTCTGAATATGTCCACTCAGAGTCTGCAACTGCTAGCTTGAGATCCTTGAGATTGACTAAAGAAGAAAAAAGTGAATTATATGTGAGAGCATATACCACCATAGCTTGACCATAACTAATTAAATATGAAAAAAAAACAATGGGTTACCTGCTTCTTCTATCCTTTTCTTCTTAGGCTCAGAAATATCCAGGGTGTCGCTCGCTTTTCGCTTGGAAGCATCAGTCGCCTCTGTGTTTGCCATAGCAGAGTTCTTTCCCATCGGGGAGGAAGGTGGGTGGTTGGACATGCTGAACATTCCCTTATCTGGCACAGAGTCTAATGGTAGTGCTACAGATGTCCCCTGTGGCTCTGCAGTGGCGGTCTCCGAATCAATTTGTTGGCCTAATGTAGGTGCTGTTAATAAAGCATGATCCTGCACTAATGGGTTGCCCATATCTTCAGTTTGCTCGGAGCCCGTTTGTGCTAAAGCATTTTTGGTCGGGTCAAGAGTATTAGTCTTCTCAACTGAAGGCATGGATACCAAATCAGCTGATCCTCCGGCAGATAAACTCCATTCTTCAGAGAGCCCGTCTAGAATATGATCCAAAGAAAAGTCCCCCATTAAATCGGATGCACCTGTGAAGAGATAACCGATGGCTCCTAGGGGATCCGGAGGAGACGCCAATCCTTCCGTTGAATATTGTGAGTCACATATTTCAGTATCAGCAATTGATTCTTCGCTATGCTCGGTTGATTGATCAGACCCGGCTGGTAAAGTTGATTCGGATGAAGCTGGAGAAGTTGTTTTTGCTAACTGCTCTAGTACCACCTTGATATCTTTCCCTGGGCCAAGCGCTGGCATGTTGGCAGATTTTTTCTCCTCCTGACCACGCGCGGGAGGGCTAGAGGAAAGATCGTATTGCATGACAGGTGCATTTTCTACTGGAGTTCTTTCAGTATTCCCAATATCTGAAACAATAGAAAAGGGTAATGATAATAAAGAAGCATATATGAGACTCGTATATATCAGAAATAGCATGGTACAAGAGGAAAGTTTAGTGTATAATATATCACCTGCAGTTACGGCAGTAGTTCCTCTTACCGAGGCCTCTCCAATAATCTGAGCATCTAAAAGAACAAAATATGGTGACGTATATGAGTTCTACATACTAGAATCTCGGAGGAAAAAAAATAGATACTGAAGCACAAATACATGAATTTTTACCTGCATTACCGTCAGTCACGTTACAGACTGTACCAGGTATATCCACTCGATCACAAAAGGATTCAGGATCCCCTAGAAATCCAAAGGCACTGTTGCACCAGAGAATGTAATCCAATGAGCGCATGGGATGCCGTCTCGCAGGTTGTGCGAAGAACGTATGGCCATTTGGTCGCTCCAAATGAGAGAGATGGCGTCGTGCACAGATTTGAAGTGATTCCCATCGGCTGGAGGGGCGATAGCTCCGGAAGTTGTAACAGTCAGGGTCACGATTATCCCCATAAGCGTCAAAGTGTGGGATGACCTGATCACAATTAAACATCCGAGCAAAACGGTGGGGGCAGTATACCAAGTTGTCAAAATGCTCTCCTCGCCTATATGTGACGCCCCCAGGACTACAACTCATAAGCAGCTCTATGGCAGAGATCGATATGGCAAACGACTTGCTGCAATTCCTAGGCCGGTTATCATAAATGTAAAGAGCCCTCCAACCGTCAGGAAAACGTGATAAGGATCTACCTAAAAAGTCTAATGAGCACAACCCTTGGCCATCAGCGGCAAAGTCCCAGAAAAGGCGGTGGGCTTCGACAATGTTCATTCGATTAAGCTCACCTGAGTCGATGACGAATGGGGCATGTTTAACTGGACAACACCTAGAGATGGAGTCACGGGCACTCTTAATGAAGCAACAGAACCAGCCCATGATGAAGTGGCCTGGAATAAAAAGTGAGCATTCGCTTGCTGATCTTGTTCCAGCAGTGATGTGATCATGGGCGTCGTCGAGGCAACGATAAAAAAAGCCAAGCTGGCCACGCCAATAGCCCGGCGACCACCCCCTGCTATTATTACTGCCATGTGGAGTACCTCAGGACGAATGTATTGTCCGGCTTCCATGGGAATGCAATATGTGCACAACCAAGCAGCTATGAACGCAGCTCGGTAGATACGTGAGGGATACACCGTCCGATAGTGCAGTACTTCCTCCCCTACAACGGCAGTAGGGCGACCCTCTCTATGCTCAACTCGAAGACGTAACTTCTGAAACAGTGGATCTTTCGGGTCAGCAAAACCATCAGACATAAAGCTTTTACCGAATGAATCAGCTCTCTCGTCAAAAAAATGATCTAGCCAATCTGACATAGTTACTAGGCCTAGACCTGGCTGCATCTCCACAGGGCATAAGTCAACATAAATATTGTATAGGTTTTCTAAATCAGCGCCAACATCAGAGGGAATTGGAATGAATTCTTCGTAGAGGCGTCCACTGATAGGTATGCCCATAGCATCAGAAATTGTATGTAAGGGATATCCCATCTCCCCGTGGCTGGTCACTAAAGTATGAGCATCGATGTTCCAGTAAGTTAAGAAGGCAGCCACCATGGCGGGACTAACTTCGCAACGGTAAAGCGAGGCTAGCACTCCGCGGAATATGCCAGTCCTTTTAAAAATCGCACGGTCCTCTTCATTCAATAACATCATCCTTGCCCATAGCAGCAACTTCCGACTTACTGGAACACCCAGTTCTAGGCGGGGTTGACGATCTTTAGACCACTTCGATGATGGATGCTTGATAAATTTTTGGGCCAGTGTTGAAGTAGACTTGGGAACAGCATCACTTCTGGAGTGTTTCCAAATGGGAGCGAGGCAAGCCATTTTATCCATGATGGACTCATGTATAGGCTGGCCCTTGGGTTCATGTTGATGACCAAGTAACGCTTTCTGGGGCACCGATAACCACTTCTGTGGTGTTGGGACGCGGCACTGTTGTCTCTTTTCACACTCCAATTTAAGAATCATATAGCCCGGGTCCGTTACGAGCTTGCGGCCACGCCCAAGTTTCAGGCAGTCAGCTACAAGGGATAAAAGGCTGTTGTCTTCTTTCTCAGTAGTTTGTACTTTCTTATCCACACGATGAACAATAGGATCCGCGTCCTCAAAAAAATCACAATCCTCACGCCAGAGATATGTCTCTCCATCCTTTTCTTCGGGTGCATCTCGGGAAGATCCACTGAACAGCGTATAAAAGGTACGCTCTGGAGGGTGTGAATCCTAGGGAAGACAAAATAGAGTCAGCACAAAAAAAAACAGATGGAGGCAAGTAAGAAAGCATCATTTTAGGTTATCAATGTTACCGGTTGCGTCCAATCCTGCGCGGCATTGTTAATAAGCCGACGTTGGTTATGAGAGGCGCCATGCTGAGAAGCCGGTTTATCTATAGCAAGATGGTCTCGACGACGGCGAGCGTTGTCACCAACTGGCATTTGGTTCTGGGAGATAGCCGTCCTCCCCTCATGATTACGCAGCGATTGCCTAGGGGCTGTCTGAGCACGTAAAGTAACTTGATCAATCGGGGAGCTTTTAACTCTAGTTCGTCTTGAGGCAGACGCGTGATTCGTCGCTGGAGATTCCTTAGGCGCGCGAGTCATCCCTGTGGCAAAGAAAGTGACGTAAAGGATGTTTAGCATCTGGCCTGAATGAACAGGCATACATAAAAAAAAGATGGTAGGCTAATTATATGCTCACCTGACGGTTGTTGACGACGAGACGAAGTGTATCTTCGGCAAAGTGAGTGCTCGATCTTCTCGGCGTTTTCCAACGGCGGCGGCCTAGCCAATTATGCAATACAGTTTATCTCTTACCCGTATCATATACAAACATTATTCTGTTTTGGAGTTCATATCCCATACGGCACTTGAGCCGAAAACGGATTTGGCCCGTATTCTATACGTGTGCAGGTATGCCTGTCTGGAGGCAGTCCGGATGTTCGAGGACAGGATACGTCCCCGAGTCGAATTCCTGCTGCTTCGCGCATAAACTCGGCTCGGCGGGGGGCATTTGTTCGATGACGTATTTTTATTCAAAATGAATATTATATAAGTAAAGGATGTATAGACGTATGAAGTTTCAATGGGCTTGTAAAGACATCATTCAGGTATATTATCAGCCTAGGCATACATTGCCAAGAGACCAAACAATTGTAGCCTACGTATAGCTTGTAGTGAGCCTAATCACGTGTTTAGGATAATTGGCCGCAGCTGGGCCGAGATGCACGTATGGCCTAGCTGGTGTGGGTTCTGGCCCATAACACATTCGCATGCAACCATTCTGCTGGGGATAAAATCACGTACGTAACAACACGAGATAAACATGAAGAGAGTTCAACCAAATAACGTGTTGGGAGGCTACTCGTACTGATCAGTGGGCCTTTCCAATATACCGGCCCTACAACTCAGCCAAGCGGCACGAGCACGACTATGGCGTGGCATGAGACGGAGCCCTGATCTCTGTAATCCAAATACAAAAGCAGCGGCGTTCCGCGTATCTAGCCAGCACCGAACGAATTCCTAGCGGCGCACATAGAAGGCTGCCTCCAACTCATTGCCCTAATCCCGGCCTATATAAAGAAGCAAAGGTTGTACGTGCTGGGGGTGTCCAAAAAAATCCACGCGACCACGCCGCCAGGCTACGCAGACTTCCTGCAACATCGCCAGGCCGCACGCACGCACCGCCGACGTTTGAGGCCCTCCTGCTACGCCGGAGGCTGATCAAGTGAAGATTAATCAAGACTTAATCAACGCCCGGCATCAGCACTGATGGACTCATCCAAGCTTGGCGTCATCTTTCCTGCGAACATGATTCAAGGTGAGCCGATGGTTTGATACAAAAGTCTCGAGTGCCAGTCTCATTGCATCAAGATTAGAGGAGTTTATGGTGGGAGTTTGAAGCGCCGTATGGCCTCCCATGATATGCCTCGTTGCACCAAGATCAAAGATGCGACCTATTATAGGAGTTTAAAGTGCCGTATGGCCTCCTATGATAACTTCTCATCTCCAAGTCTTAAGATGTTCATGGTGGGAGTTTAAAGTGCCGTACGGCCTCCTATAAGCCATACATCTATCTCAACGATGCTTTTGAGAGACGACTGACCAAGACGGGAGATTGAAGTGCCGGATGGCCTCCCATGATTGTTTCCATAGTTATGACGCCGAAAGGCCCGACAATTTATAAAGACGGGAGATTGAAGTGCCGAATGGCCTCCCATGATTGTTTCCATAGTTATGACGCCGAAAGGCTCGACAATTTATAAAGACGGGAGATTGAAGTGCCGAATGGCCTCCCATGATTATTTTCATATTTAGTGACGCCGAAAGGTTCGACAAAATGCTGCTTACTTCATACGTGAGAACAAAGTTTACATGTCCTACACACTCGCTAAATTTTGGTTATGTATTGACAAGATAAAAGTCATACTGCACCGACATGTCCTTCCTAGACGGATCGAACATATTGTTGTCGGGTACCGACGAGGCAAAGGCGACCTTTTTCATTCGAGTTAATGAAGATTGGCGTATACATGACTGGGCACCGACGAGGCGAAAGTCATCCCCTTCATTAACATCTACACCGTTTATATTCGACGTGACGATGGTGCAGTTTGTGACTGAGTTTTGGCCATGCAAAAGCCATCCTCATCATGTGCATCTCCACATGTAGCTTGTATATGAATGAGCTACAGTTTTATATGAAGACACGACCATTATGCGCAGCTTAATCGGAGGTGTTCAATAGACTCGCTCTATAGATGTAATTAACCGGCTGTGCCCTATAAGGCCCCGGGAATCGGCGAACTACGCAATCTCTCCAGTTAGATATCTCCTTAAGCAATGACGCAGAAGACGAAGGAAGACAAAGTCATGTGAGCTATGTATTTTGTAATATGATTATTAATGAAATATATGGTTCCTAGCTACACGTTTTGTATGTGTACTTTCAGTGTTTTGTCTTCATTTTCTTTTCACGAACATCGTCATTCACATGGCACCTAACAATACTCAACCACTCAAGATTGGAGCAACTTGACAGCATATCCCCAAGATCCTTCGCTGTGATATCAATGAGGTGCACATCAAGCTTTCTCAGGTTCGGGAAACCACTGAATCGGGAAGGCAATTTAATAGACACAAAGCCGAGTTGAATGTTTTGCAGACGGTGTGCGCTTCTGCTTCCCAGAATTTCATGAGGAAGTAAATACCGATGATATCGAACACGAAATTCGACTGGCACCAAATCTAAAGCTAGATTTTTTTGCTTTCGATGCTGTGACAAACCTAACCCATTCATCAAGATGAATAATCAGCTCACTGTTAAACTCAAACTTGAGTTCAAAACTTGCAACGAAGTCGCCATTGTGTGGCGTGTAGCCCCCGTGCTCTCAGAATTTTTTGGACGACGTGGACGATCGGTATTGCGACACGATATCTTTTCACAGCGTGTCGGCCTGGGAACCAGCCGCGTCTTCGCTTTGTGCTGCTGCGGCGCCTGGGCCTTAGTGGCCCGTGGCCGGTCCTCGACTGCGTGCTCATGCATTGTTTGGGCCGTTCCAAGCCGGCCTGCCAACCACGTTTCTTTTCCGCTGTTGTGTTCTAATTATAGCCTACGTCTTCTTTGTTTATTAGAGCCCACGTTTTATGCCGTGCAATCGAACACACGCCTCCTTCAATTCGCTGAGCCCAAACCAACCGTACAGAGCAATCTGACGAGCTGAACAAGCGCAGGTTGTCTCCGCTCACTCTCCAAATTCCAACACATGGGTGTGTTTGGTTCTGCTTTCTGTGACTTTGGCTTTTGCAAAAGTCACTGGTCCAATCAAAGATCCCAACTTCCATCGCATGACTTTTTCAAAAGCTGCTTTCTCCGTAGTCTACTTTCACAGCACGTCCCGAGCTGCTTTCTTCGGCTGTGGGAGGAGAAGTTTAACAAAATTACCCGCAATGCCACTCGTTATGGAGATAACGCTTCGTTCTTTTCCTCGAATCTTCCTCGCGTCGACTAGCCCCAAGCTCTAGGATACGCTTTGCGCCGCCCGACCCCGTCGCTCTGGCCACGCCGCCGTGCCCGCGTCGCCTCCCGATGTGCCTCCAGTGGTCGCGCCGCCTTCCTGCGTTTCGTGGCCGCGTTGCCCCTGGCTCTGCGACGCCCGACGCCCCAGGCCGCGACGCCAGATGCCGCCGGCTGCCCAAGATCTAATCCCGCGTGTCACCCCTGCTACGTCGTCGACTGCTGCGCCGCCCTCTGTTGTGTCGGCCCTTGCTGTGCAGTCCCCTGCCGCACATCTGAGGAAGCCCAATCGAGCAACGCCCGACGCCGCCAGCTGCCCAAGATCTAGTCCTGCACCAGCCCCTGCTGCCTCGCCCTCTGCAACGTCCCTCACTGCCGCGCTGCTCCCTGCCTCACATCCCAGGAAGTCCAACGAGCCGCCCTTGCTGTGGACAGTTGGGCAGGTAAGATTGCTTTGTTTTTTTTCCTTCTTTCTACGGTTCTATAGAATTCCAGAAAAATGGTGTTATCTCTTGTTTAATGATGGTGTGATGCATTGGTGTGATGCCTTCTTCAATTTAAATCTAGAAAATTAAATTAAATTGGTGGTGTGATGCATTGGTGAGAAATACTATGCAATGGAATTCCAGAAAATTAAATTGCATTGGTGGTGTGATGTATTGATCGTAACCTGCTTTCTATGTGATAACTAAATAAAATAAAATTGTTGTTTTTGCTTGATTTAAAGCATGGCTGATAGCAAATTGAAAGATAAATTGTTCGAATAGATGTGATGCAGATGAGGAATACGTGTCACAACAACAACACAAGGCGATGATAATGCAGATTGGGAGCAGGAGGAGACCATGAATACTATTCGTGATAGGATAGCTGCTGCTTTGGTTAGTAGGAGAGGGAGCTAATTATGTTGTTAGAGGAAATTACACATCTTTTGTATAACAAGGTTATTCATGTGTTGACTGAATGTTAAAATATTTGAACGAGATTATGTATCTAAAATGATTATTTGCATGTTACAATCTGAACATGATGTTATTATGTTATCAATATCCATAAAAATCAATTCTCATACATTCAGGGGTATTACAGACATTTTACAGCTTTTCTCACAGCCACAGTCATTTTTACCAAACGGCTTTCAGCTTTTTCACAGCTCACAACTCACAGCAGCTTTTTCTCACAGCCACAGCCCACAACAGCTTTTCTCACAGCCACAGCACAACCAAACACACCCTATCTTTCATGGGCGCGGCGGAGCGCCTGTTTATCTAGC